>OZ023156.1:5635400-6040400 GCA_963678695.2 Diplodus puntazzo | reverse complement strand
AGCAAAAAAGTGTGTGAAGTCTTACCTGTCCGCTCTCACCGTCTCTTCTCTCTTGGTGTTGAGTGTGTCCGTCTCTCTCCTCTCTCCTTCCTCTCTCCACTCACTGACTTGTATATGTGTGTGTGTGTGTGGTTTCCCTTTGTGTGTGTGTGTGTGTGTGTGTGTGTGTTTGCGTGTGTGTCCCAGGCGATGTTTGACTTTCGCGGCAACAGCAAGGCGGAGTTGAACCTGAAGAGGGGAGAGGTGATCTTCCTGCTGCAACGAGTCAACGCCGACTGGCTGGAGGTAAGTACAGAAAGAGAGAGAGAGAGAGGGAGAGTGGGAGAGAGAGTGAGGGGAGAGAGCAAGAGAGAGGGAGAGGGAGGGAAAGAGTGGGAGAGTGGAAGGCAGAGATAGATGGAGTGAGTGGAGGTGGAGGGGGAGAGGAGACTGGAGCCAAGAAGAAAGAAAAGAAGAGAAAAAATGGAAAGAGAGAAGGAGGTTTCTGGATTGGGACGGTGAAGGGGAGGACTGAGGAGGAAGACAGAGAGGAAAGAGAAGAGGGATGGAGGAAGACACAGTGAGATGGCAAGAAAGGGAGAAATTGTAGGGAAGGATGGAGAGAGAAAGAGGGAGAGAGGGGGATGCAGAAAAAGTGAGTTGGAGGGAAACAGAAAGATGTAAAGTGAAGGGATGAATTCATAGAAACTGAATGAAAAAGGAAATGAGGAGATTTTGTTGCTGCCTCAATGAGTGAACTGCCCCTTTTCTACAGTTCCTCCAAAAGATGGCCAAAAGTATATGGACACATATAGCATATACTTAACTAACTTAAGTAGAGATGGGACAAAATACCAATACAGGAATATAATGTATCGCTTCCTCTTGCAATGATATGTATTAGAGCCCAGACACACCAAACACACGCCAAAGAACTGGAGGCGACGAAGGCTGACTGTTGTGCAGCCTATGTCACGGCCAAAAAGCTGCACTTGAACGCACCGCAAAGATTACAGCCTACGGTGGACTAGCTTGGATTTCTGCGCCTGTATGAGAGGAAGTACCTCCCCATACCACCAGGTGGAGGTAGTCTGAAGTTCACTGCTTCGATGAACAGCCAATCAGTGCGATATCTCTCACCGATAGACGCTGCCGCCAGTTCTACAAGCTTACCCTGTTGTTGTTTTCTGGCAACCCTGCATCCATGATGGGATGAAGCTTTTTGTATTTTTTTTTTTGGGGGGGGGGGCTCCAAAAAGCCACAGATGAAGACACAAATTGCCAACGGAACGTGAGAAAACGCAACATCTTGTGCCCCGACACCGGCCGACTGCCGACCGCCCACATAGTCAGGGCCCTTTAAGAGGCACTGAACTTAGACTCTGCACTTCTTGTATATTGTTTCGTCTCACCTGTAAAATGCAGGGAATAAACGCATAACTACTGCTTATTTCTTCTTCAGTTAAAGACATCACGATGTGTCGTAGATGATTGTCTTGAAAAGGTATCCAGCATCACTGAATGTGTAACGCATCATGAGTTACTCTGTGGTTCTCACCCTGAATCTTAATGCCTCTCCCTGACCACGAGGGCCTGCATGACATCACATTTGTTATTTGTCCATGTCTGCAACACACACATCATTTTCTCACTTTGGTGAGAATGTGCCTCACTGGTCTGCACAGAGACACCGATAGGAAGACCTGGAACGTTGTGAGCCAGTTTTGATTGTTCCCAGTTGTGCGCGATCTCTGCGATGTGGCTTAATGTGGACAAATCCCTGCAGCCAGGTCCCAAAATCTTGGAGGTGAAGGTTATTATAGCAGCAGATGAATCTATACGCTATATTTAAGGATTCGATTTAGTTTAATTCTATGCATTTTATCGGGCATCTCTGCCTTGCTGAATGTTTAAAGTACACAAAACGGCCCCTTCACACGTTGCAACAGTCAAGAAGTTAATTACAGAATAAAATACAACTAAAAATAGTCTAACACTTCTGTTATCCCCACATGGCAGCAAGCTGAGCACAGTGACCACAGAGCATCTCGCCGGGTGCGATCGGAGTCACCCTGCTCCAGTTTCCCTTCAGAGGAACAATTACTTAATGAACAAAATGTCCTGAATACGAACCGCAACCCGTCACGTGTGAGTCGCCCAAAAACCAGGATGTGGGACATTTTAATTAGCTGCTGAACATTAAAAACTCAACCCTGGAACACTGGTGGTGGTGGCGGCAAATAGTTGTCACCGAGAAATTCTGCTTCATCACAGAGTACTTGAAGAAAGGTCAGGAAACATGTTGAGCACAAAGAAAAAAAAAAAAGAAAAAAAAACGTGCAAGGTGTTGAGATGGTGTGAGAGAGAGAGAAGCAGGGAGTGGGTGAGTGGCTGAGTGGGAGAGAGAGAGAGAGAGAGAGAAAGGGAGGAGGTGGAAGCTGATGTGGTGGGAGAGGGGGAGGGAGAGAGAGAGGGAGAGAGTGAGAATCAACATGGAGGAGGAGGCCGGTGCACTTATCCTGCCCCTAGCCTTCTAGAGAGAGATCCAAAAAATCGTAACAGAAAAGGGCTGATAATAATAACCTTACACAACACTGCAGAACACTTCCCTGTTGTTCTTTTCTGGCAACCCGGCATCCATGATAGGATGAAGCTTTTTGTATTTTTTTTTTTTTGGGGGGGGGGGGCGAGGTTAATGTAACACTTAAAACTTGTGAAAAGTTGACTGAGTGCCTTTTTGATTTAGTCAGCGGACAGAGCGGCTGTGGGTGGAAAGCGTGACAAATCCAACTGGCAGGCTGGTGCATCAAGGTAAACGTTTCAAACGCACCAGCGGAGAGAGACACCTGAACAGTTTGAGGAGAGAATGAGAGAACGCTTCCTACAGTGTGTGAGGAGCAGCTTCCATTTTCTGTGCCCCCCCCCCCCAAAAAGGGTTAGATCTAATTTAATTTAAGATCAGAGTTTATTAGAATGATGAATTATGTGGAACCTTACGTAGAAATGAGAAACTAACCCCTCTGCTGCAGCTTCTCGCTGGGTTCAGAGAGACGATCATGGGCATCGGCTATTATCTGATAACGATTCAGCCTCCGGGTGCAACAGCCGATGTTTCGCGGCTTTCGGTTGGAGTCTGTGCACCTGTCATTGTTTACAGTCCGACCAGCAATCTTTGTATCCATGAGCTTTGACCAACGGCAGTTTAAGTTCATCTGTGTAAACGGATATCACAGATAACTAATAAAAAGCTAAACGGTTGCAGCTCGATGACAGCTGATGGTTTCCAAGATTACACGAGTTGTTTACCTGCATGCAACCACAACCTGCTCACACACGATTGGTCGATACAACTCGGATTACATACGTACACCAGACACGTCCAATAATCCGAATCACAGTTGCGCTGATTGTCATCTGCAGGTAGAAAACTGGCTGTAGATTTGCATCATAGACATTATGTGAAATCTGAAAAGTTGTTTATTTCTGGGGGTTTTTTTCAGCCGTGACTCTAAAGACACATATTTAAACACGGTGGTCGGACCTATCTGATGTTTCTGTTGTGGTTCGTTCTTGTACTTTATAGCTTTCCTGCCGTCTTCTACACAACAGCGACGTGTTATTCTAACTGCTGGATTGGTTGAACTCAAGCTGACATTTTCAGTAGTCTGTGAATTAAGGCTCCAAACTGACGTACTGAATGTGTTGTTATTAATTAGATATGACAGCGAAGAATATGCATTTTACACACACTCAACATAGATAATAGATAACATCATGAAAAAAGAAATTATATGTCAGCCGATTTGCAGGGTGTGCAATAATTAATCAGTTTTGCATTTATATGATATCTGTTTATAGACGCTAGGCTTTCCTTTGCGCCATACGTAGAAAAACAAAGTGGGAGAACAAAGTTGTATTCGGATCACATTACACCAAACAAACACTGTAACTATTAATATTACACTTCATCATTTCCTAGGAGCACTAATTAGCTACATGTTCTACACCCTCACCCTGAGAGGCTGCCAAATAACAGACAGACTCCCTCTCCCTTCGCTGCACTGAGCACAGAGAGCGAGCTGCAGCGAGGTGTTAATGCAGAGAACGGTTTTATAAGAAAACAAAAAAAAAAAAACATGTGTGCACAGATCGTTCATCCATTTGGCCTTAAAAGGGAAGCCCACTGATTTTTTTTACATAACGTACACCGATGGGTTATGAGCGGTAATGCAGAAAAACAGTTGAATAATGTGTTTTATGGCTCTGGAGTGACATCATCCGAGTCATGCTGGCTTGTATGGGATGGAGATCTGTTACAAAACTGGGGGAATTCAGTCGGAGCACGGAAGATCTAAAGAAAATGTACATTATTGATGGGATTATGTTCACGCTCTGCGTTAAACACAGTTCTTCGTAAACAAAAGTTGTTATTCTGATTGTTCTACTTAAGTGTCTCCATCAACAACATTATTTTTAACCAAGTGCTTAAACTAATTGATTATAGTATCTCAATAGCAAGTAGGCTAAGTGTCCAACAGCTCAGCATAGATTGGAAATGATCGTTTATTTTCTCCTGATCACGTGGATCTTTGCACATGAAGCTGTTGCCTGGTGCTGCACACACACACACACACACACACACACACACTCGTTCATCAGCAGGGGTGTAGTAAAAGGGCCGTGTGGTTGTGTCGAGTGCTTGTAACATCAGCAGGATATTATGAACAGGCTAATTAGTCTGTGAAACTTCTCTCCAGATGCACGTCCATGCTGCTTCCCTGCGTTCTTTAAATCATCGGCCCATCTCATCACATCAGTCCCTCATCTCTCCGTCATCTGGGACGCCGCTCATTTGCTATTTCTCATCATCTCCTTATCCTTCCTCCCTTCTCTCCCCCCATCCTCGTCCCTGTTGGTCCTCCTGTCTTCTCTTCAGGGCACGGTGAACAATCAGACGGGCATTTTCCCACAATCCTTTGTGAAGATCATTAAGCCCCTCCCAGACAGCGACACAGAAGGTGAGGGTGAAGCTCCCACCTACAGCTGCCTGCGCTGCTTCCTGCTCACCCCCTCCGGAGTCGACACTAGGTCGGTTTAGAAGAATGTGTGTGTGTGTGTGTGATAATCAATGTGATACTGACTGATTACTGAGTTTACAGGATGTGTTCTGTTGATTGCTCTGTTCTTTTCATTTGTAAACAAAAATAGAAACGAAGAACAATTTGTAATGACACCTTAAATCTTGAGAGGTGAGAATTGTTTTGGGTGTCAGCTTGTGATTTTGTTTTGGCTTACTGCTAAAATAGGTTAACAGCTTTTAGTGATGAAATAAACACATCAGTTTCCTCATCCTGTCCCTTTAAGCTCCTCCCCCTTCTGAATACAAACTCTCCTCTGATTGGTCAGCTCACACACGCCTGATCCAGCACCGCTAACAACGACAGAGCAGCTGTGTTAAATCAACTCTTCAGTGCCAAACTAGCTGCGAGGGATAAATTATACAAACGTGTGACACAGTGACATAGTGTGATGTCACAAAGTCACAGAATTAAAGGTGCGACTTGTGACGAGGCGTTCAGGAGCAGTGTTTTCTGTGGGAGAGAGGAGCTTTTGTGTATTTTGACCTATGAAATGCACAAGAACGTATTTAAAACACTTAAAGCGAAACTCTCGCCAAAAAGCAACCGAGGCTTTATTTGGGATTGAATATGAGTCAAACCTTTGTGTAAAAGCATAATTGCGACGAAAGAGGCACTTTTTAGTTTACCCTAGTTTTGGTTTTGGGCAGGTTAATTTTGAACGTGAGTGCTAGGGGCATGACACGCTAGCATCAAAATCGCTATTTTTAGAACACTAAGAAGGCTCGACACAACATGAAACTTTGCTCGTAGCATCACCAGGGTCTCTACACATGAACACGAGCATTGACAACATTGTTTGTGTACACAGAGTTTATGAAAAAGAAGGTTTTTGAACAACTCACGTTAGCTGCTGCATCTCCTGCGCGTCGCCGTCATGGCAGGCAAAAAGTGTCGATCCCTGAGTAAATCTTAAAAGTGCCTCTTTCGTCGCAATTATGCTTTTACAAAAAGGTTTGACTCATATTCAATCCCAAATAAAGCCTTGGTTGCTTTTTGGCAAGAGTTTTGCTTTAAGGAAAGGATAAAAACTATAATGTTGCCTTCAAAGTCACAAAGATTTTGGTATCCTGGTTGATTTGGCAACACCTGTAGTCACTGGTGGGAACATCAGGTGTGGTTAATTACTACAGCTCACAGAACTCCAGCTGCAGCAGTCTTTGTCGTTTTAATAAAGAAGCCAGGAAATAATTGGCCGCGGCACACAGCGGTGCCACGGTGGAAGGAGCTTATTACCTGGCTGAGAAGGTGGAGGTGTGCAGCCTGCAGCTCTTTATCCAAAGTTCAGTCTGGCTGCTCCTTCTTGTTCCAGTACTTCTGTAGACTATAGTCCCTGCAGTATATTTCAAACTGAGCTGCTTTCAAAAAATGGCCACTGTGAAATGCTTTAAATGTATGCAATATTATGCAATATGCAATTTTTAGCTGCCCGGGGTTTGTCACTCAAAACAAAGCATAGGGAAATGTTTGTGGAGTGTTGTGTGGGAGGCTGTCCTGTTGACAGCTGCTCAGAGTTGGGTTAGAGTTGGGAGGAGAGAGTTCGGTGCAGAGCCAGAACTTCTGAAGGAGTAATCCCTTGGTGTCTTCTTGGATCAGGACCAGCAGGAGTATGCAGTACTTTAAATCTTGGGGCCGTGATGCATCAGGCTCCATCACCGTCCTGTCACCTTCAGTGGTAGACGGTGACTCAACGGACAGTTATTTGAATTCTGTGATCATCACTTGAAAATGCGAATTTTAAATCAGCTTTAAGGTTTGCTTGTTTCCTTCTGTCAGAGACGTGTGTGTGCAGGAGGACCTCACCATCCAGCCCACATACAAAGAGCTCCTGTCTCGCATGAGGTAGGTGTGCATTCAGTTCTGAGACCTTTGCCATCACTTTTTATTTTAGTCGACCTGCAGTCATTTTTTTTTTTAAGGGAGAAACAACAAAAGACGTGATGGACATCGTGTTACGTTTCAGTGTTTTGTGCTTTATGTTCTTATTGCATTTACACTCATGTGGGAAACGGTGATTAAGAGAAATGCGAGGATCAGATTTGTGGGCGTTGAGAGCTGACTGTTGTCTCGCTGTCGAAGGAGGCGTGATTGTAGGCCACCTCACACCTGCGAGAGAATTACAACACCTTCCCCAAAAAATGTGATAATTGAAGATAAAGCTGACGTATCTGACGAAGGCTTGACGTGAAGGCGGTGAAGCGTGTTGCAATTACCCTGTTTTTGCATTAAAACCTTCAGATCTTCACATCACGATCACATTAGCGGTGTCATGTAAGCCCTTTTTTTCCCAGTTTCCTACTTCCTGTTCTTTGTGTCGCTGAATTACATCTCCGAAAAAAGTACAAATTGACCGGTAATGTTTGACCTCGTCTTTGTAAAGCATTTGTAAAGTGTTTTATTGAAGCCGATTTTCATAAATTAGACTTTCAAAGATGGTGATTTAAATCGCAAATTAAAGCATCCTGTTCCCAAATCCGTGCGCAGCACAGCAGATTTCCATATCTGGTGTTTTTGTCCCGGAGATGTGCTGCTGAACCGAAGGTGATTGCTGACCTTTCGCGGCCACACTTTCAGCGTTTCACTCCCTCAGTAATTTTTTCGGTGTTCATTCCAGAACAAACAAGGATGAGTAAAAGTCCATTAATTCACCAGCCCGCCCTCAGGGGCAGCATATTTAGCCACCGTGCACAGCAAACTTGCAAATTGCCACTTGCCAATCATCACCGTTCGTCAGATTAGTTCCTGCGGGACCTCTGACTCCCCCCATCCCCTCCCCGCTGCACCACCATCGCCGGATGCATATGCTCATTACTCTATCATATCTGTTCTTCTCCGTCTTTTTCCCTTTCATTCTCCCTCTCCCTCTATCTCTCATTATCTGGTAATTTAGATAGGTGAGCGCCGTGGTGATTAGCCCTCCCCATTCATAATCAGTTCATTTCTTCCGCTTATCTGCTCATTATTGTTTTTCTGTGTTCAGGCCTATTGTGCCCTGGAGTAGGACGGATGAGACTCCTGGTCTTGAGTTTTAATATGGCTTGGCACTGATAAAGGGAGGAGGGGGGGAAGGATGGAGGAGAAGGAGTAGCAGAGGTGTGAGGGAGAGGACTGCGTCGTTCAAAACAGGAAAAAGGAAGACGGTGGAGGAGTCTGAAAACGATAATCAACTGAATGAAAATATAACTCGCCTCGAATGTGAATGAGTTTGAATTCGAGTAAAAGCAGTTGAGTTTGATAAGCTGTCACACAACATCACATCACGCTAACATATGATTATTACAGATGTTTCTTCTTCTCGTGTTATTTTGATTTCACAAGATAATCATCAGGATGTTTTGACACGTTTTGTATTTTGTCACACTCTCGGTATCCGGGCAGAGAGAAACGTAAACAATGCTGCCGCCGGTGATATTTTTCATATTCAGAAGATGTTGGTTGTGATTTCTCGACAAGATTCATGTTGGAGAAATGCATGTCCTCTAAAAAAAAAAAAAAAAAAGTCTTGTCATTGCTGCTGGCAGGAAGTGACTTTGGATACGTCTCCTCGTGTCCTTCATCAGATGTGTTACTTCATCATGTTGTGCCTCCAGCGCTCCTGTAGAGAACCACAGAAACTGTAACTCTGCTTCTCCTTCTGTTATTTTCTTCTCCTTCTTTCTCCCTTATTTATTCTCAACACGAACATAACTATAAGAGAATATAGAGAAGGTGGTGCGGTTGTCAAACTTCCTATCTGCACTCATTACCCCGTTTCCTTTTTGTCCAGCACATGTTTTTCTTGGCGATAACTTTCACAGCCAAAAATTTTAATTAAGCTGTAATATATCAACAAAAGGCCCCGCGGGGGAAGTCATTTCCTGCTCTGGAAACACGCAGCAACGGTTTCTTATAATGTCGTCATTAAATATCTTTATGGCTTTTTAACATTAAAGTAAACAACCACTCAAATACAAGTAACATATAAAAGCTTTTTTACACAGAGTGGACAGAAAAGAGCCCACACACACAGAGTCATAGTGCAGTGATGATAATGAAAACACAAAAACCTAATTAAAAGCAGTGTTGAATGGGCCTTTTGAAAGCCACGTTGACTGTTTCCTTGTGTTGGCAGTCGTTCCGTGTCACTTCCTGTGTCCCATACGTGAATCCCAGAGAACGTGTCAGGCTCAAGTTAATTTCACGTTATTGAGCACCTGAAATTTTGGAAGTTTGGACAATGTAGACTCAAGTTACAAACACTTCCTGTTTCGTGGCGAACTATGCATATCCTCAGAAACACGATTCATTGTGTCGTAGAACAGATACAATAGAATAAATGTTTATTGTCATTGTTCCAGAAACAATCAAACACATATAGCAGCTCTTCGTTTGACAAATAAATATTAAATATGAACACGTTTCAAAATCAGATAAAATTAGTTGGATAAAAACTGGAGGAGTGCCGCGCGGCTGCGTCCTGGACGCGCCGCCGTCTCGGTTCATTAAGGTAATTTCCTGTCACTATGTCTATAACTGATTATTGGCGTGTAAATGTGTCAGGACTCTGATCAAACATGAAGTTTGGGGCAGATTAGAGCGTTAGCATCTGATTTCTTCTTGAGGAAACATTGTAATCCAATGTCACGGCCGAACCCTTCAACAAAAACTCCAACTTTTAATTACTTTTAATTTACTTTACTTGTCTAGTTTATCAGAATCAGAATCAGAATTCCTTTATTTGTCCTGCAACGTTTATTTGTCCTTTTGTTTTTACCGCTCTACATGTAAAGACATTAATGTGTTATCAATAACATGTTGAAAGCTACATTTGTTTTGGTCTCCTTTTATATCTGTTATTAAAGCATGATGTTTTTTTACTGAAGCTCTAATGTTACACAGAGGAACTTAAACCTCTTTTGATTTACTTTTGAACATATCAACATCAGTCATTAAGGAAATTCTTCAATCTTGGCGGCAGTATTGTTTTGGTTTAACACCAAATCTGACTGCTGTGATGTGTGACGCTTAAATGATGTAAAAAAAAGTGTAAACTGTCCTTGTGTCTCTTCAGGAATGTCTTCAAGGTGGACGACATCGCCTTGAACTACCGCGATCCCGAGGGCGACCTCATCCGTATCCTGGACGACGAGGACATCCAGCTGATGATCGAGGAGGGCCGAGGTCAGCAGGGCAAAGTCAAGAGACCCGTCAATCAGTTTCCATGGGAACTGCACGTGACGTTGGCTTCTGACCTCTCTGTTTACAACGTCGAGGCCTGAGAGAGAGAATATTTAGTGTTTCTCTATCAGAACAATGAACTTAAACCAGGAGAATGTTGTTGCTGATGATGTGTGGTTTGTTCCCATTATTTACAGCCTCATTAGTGTTGAAAAAATGTCCCTTATATTTCACTTAACGGCCGACACATTTCACTTTTTAATAAACTTATTTAATCACATTTTCTTTCATTTGCGTACTTCAGTTTTTTTTTTCCTGTTGGAATTTTTTGGTGTCTGTTTCTAAAACACTAAAAATAAAACCGGAGCTGCAGCTCGTCTCACACATTTAAAGATCTCAGGGATATCTGGAGCTTAGTGAATGTCAAACATGAAAAAGTTCCAGAGGTGAACTTGAAGATGTGGAGCTGAATCTTAAAGCTATATACTTCAACTTTTCACTCATTGATGAAAAGCAATTGACATTATTCTTTGAGTATACACACACAGTGTCACAGTCCAGGGCTTAACTACAATAGAAGCTTCTTAACTACGACGATTTGACGCTTTTCTCTGTTTTATGACCATTCGAATCTCACAAAAGCAATTTTAACATCACCTTTGGATTTTTAGGGACAATGGTGGCAATTTTACTAGCATCTTATAGACTAAAAGAGAAATAATTATCAGCAACAGCAACAAAACCCCCCAAAAAAGGATTAACAGTGAAACTCTGTGGTAGTAAAGTAATTTTACTATTCCAGGAGCTTTTGATGTATGTAATTATGAGCTTTTGACAAATCACTGATTGGATTGGGGGTGTGTGTGTGTGAACAAAGGCTCTGGGATACAGTGGAAAGCTAAAATATCACAAATAATTAGGTTCATAATTTACCAGCGATGTGTCTTGACGTTAGAGAATAACTGTTTGTCGCAAAATCTATTATCAGTTGAATGACTTTTCCACCGTTTTGTCAGTGGAGCCTCATAATATCCACCCAATCAACACCATCTTCTCCAAACAAACATGTTTTGAAATAACTTGTCAAACTGCTTCTTGCCTGTTAATTTGATCAACCCTGCCAACTAACTAACTTCAGATATTTGGTTAATTTAGCGCTTGAGAGGCAAATCACAATTTACAATTGAGCCCTTTGGTCCGTGCTCTCGCTCTCTCGCCCTGCGTTCATATTGTATCCACGCGTCTGCTCTTCATTCACACTCGCCTCAGGAAATTCAAGTACTGTAGCGCCTTTGCTGGCAGGGCAGTTTTCTCCTCATCTCTAATGCAAAGTTATTCGCCTCATATTCCTTCTTTAACAGCCGCTCCCAGGCGATGTGGAAGTTGTGCATCTTTTAAACGTTGCTGATCGCACCGCAGGCGCGCTGACACTCGCCCAGACTGAAGTGTAAACACTCGTATTCTGTCGAGCATTCAGGTGTGAGTTTCTCCTCCTTCCCCTGTGTGGAAGCATTATCGGAGAAACAACACAACCTGAGGGGGACGTATGTTTGTAGACTTGTCTTTTTTATACTGATATTTTATTGCCAGTTTAAGGGAGAAATCCTTCAAGCGTGGAAAGTGTCCAAAACATCAGTTATTACGGAACAGTGAAAACGATCCCTGGACACGCGCTGGTGGTGTAAATGGGGATTTTCCAGGTGTTAATGGGTTTGTTGGTGATGATCTGCTCCCAGGACGCTCGGCGCATTAACCCGCATGTCACTGACATAATGCAGACGAACGTCGTTTCAATTCACTCTCGCTCAGATGTTTCGTTGGTGCGCAACAAGTGCAAGATCGCATTAGTAGCTGAAACACAAACACACTCCATGTAAAGACACACACGTGAACACACACTTCAATTCATCTGAGTTTAAATTAAAGTACAGGTGGAATTAAATGGATAAAGAGGAGGAGTGATTTAAACACATTGCTCCTTTTCCAATTACATTTATTGCCTTTTTCATCTCTAAAGAGCGTGCGTGAGATTCGCCTTGTTTCCAGCGGCTGTCGAGCGCCGTGACAACGGCGTGACCTTGGCGGCGCCGGAGTGAGATAAACACGATGCGGTACTTTGTGATGTCACTCCGGAGGCAGCCGTGCCTCATGACCACAATCACTTTTCTGCTGCATGTGTCGGAGGCTTTGTGGTTGCTTTCAGTCACTGCTTTGTTTTAAAAAGGGAGAGCACATCGCACGCCGCCGCCACCGCCATGATTTTAACTTTGCTTTCACGTTTTCCACTTACATTTAGCCGAAGCTTTCATCCACAGCAACTTAGCGCTGAGTGAGCACACGAGGCTTCGGGTCCTGGTCAAGGGCGCCGTTTACTGATGGACAGTGTGGCGGCTCAGAGTTGTAGAGAGGCTTTTTGAGAATTGGAATTAATCTCCTTCTATAGGTTAAGCTTTTAAGGCTTAATTTCCGAGTGATGTTTAATAAACATTACAATCAGAACCATAAATAATAACTTTAAGAGGAGCTGTGATTGGAAATGCTCTACACACTCTGCTGCCACTCCATGTTGCTCATACTGACGTTTCATAAGCTTCAAATCATCTACAAATATCACATCTTTCAAACAGTTTGCAGCACATATGGCAAAGTCCAGTGCTGCATGCAGCTGATACATCAGTCCTTCCCATAAAGTACTAAACAGATGTGTTTGAAAACCATGCATAACCACCAGGTTACTTAGTGTAAAGAGCAAGAGAGTCCAAGCAGGCTGGAGGTTGTGTCCAACGTGAATCACATAAATTCCTCCTTAATATATGTTTCCAACTAAAATGTGGCTGTTCAGAGGTCACCTGACAATGGATCACTCTCCTCAGTAGTTAATGGAAAGGATTTGTTTATCACCTGCACAAAAAATGTAAAGTCATTTTATTTGTGCACAGATTGATAAGATTGGGTTGTTTAAAGTTGTGTCACGTGGTCAGATTATGTTTTTTTTTACGGTTAAAAACGAGGATTTAAAGATTCACAGTCTACAATCTTGTACGTGTAACATCCTGCTGAAGGAATGATTAAAACATTTTGGGAAACATGAAGCTGCTGCCGTAGCTCGTCTGCGTGGGTTCTCTCCAGGTACTCTGTCTTCCTCCTACAATCCAAAGACATTCAGGTTTTGTTAATTGGTCACTCTTAAACTGGGTCTAGCAGCAATGAGTGTGACTGGTTGTTTGTCTTTATGTCAACCCTGCGATGAACTGGCGACCTGTCCAGGGTGCAGCCCGACACTCGCCCCGATGTCAGCCGGGGTCGACTCTCTGAGTGCGTTTCCTCTTTCCACCTACAGAAACTCTTGGACCAAATATAAATAAGTTTATTAACGAAAATTAACTAAACTACTTCTTTAAAGTCAAGAAAGTTGCTTTCATTCCGACATGTCAAACACCAACTCGTCAAATTTTGATGCTTTTGGGGACGGCAAGTTGGGAATAAGACTCAAAGTGGCCCTTTTTAAAAGTTCAACTTTAATTGGTAGATAAACCTCCCGAGCTGCCAAATCATGTCATATCAGTATTTAAATAAGTTCCTACATCACCAGCCAAGGCGGCTTTGAACCTGTAGACGTCAGCTAGGCTAACTGGCTAATCTAGATACCTGTGTGAGTGCATTTTATAAATAGCCGTAGACTGTTTGTCAAACTGTTCTGAGAAACAAAACACGGGATCTTCTGGGATTAACAAACCCTTGAATCAAATTTTAAACTGCAAGAGTACCAGTCAGTTATGTTGTGAAACTCGAGGAATCAAATAATCTTATTACTGAGGGCGACAACATCGTCATCATCTTCATCATCATCATCCGGAGAACATTTTGTTCCTGAATGCCTGTATATCTCTCTGTCAATCCGACCCAGCCCATCTGTCTGTGACATTTTGTCACTTTCACGCGCTGCATCTCTCTCAGTTTGTCATCCTCGGTCTCTCCGTGCCTCACACCAGCCAACACAGAGAGAAAAAGGGCAGACTCTATCTAAGTCGCATGTTCTCCAGTCAACCTTTTGCCCAGAATTTAATTATCGGCATTCGTCTTTCGTTGTAGCTACATCTAATTAAGCTCATAATGAATGTCATTAGGGCCAAAGTCGTGTCAACCCTGCGAACTCGCCGCTGCACCGTGAACCGGCGATGAAACGTCGGGCACACGCTCAGTTAGGAGGCAAAAGAGGTAAATTGTGAGTACGCAAACTCAGCAGGGCTCAAGTTAATTAAGGTAGGTAAAGTATTAACTATTGTTAGGCAATAGCTGTTCTGGTAATGTGTGATTTAGACCTAGCATGACAGTTTGGCGTGTAGGCATTTGCTCATTTGTTCTAAATTACAGCTGGAATTAATAGGAATGTTTTTAACCTTGCAGGTAGTGATAACTGCGATGTACAAATAAAAAAATGCTGTTTTTGTGGCGACCAAAACCGTCTATTTTAAGCCAAAATATTATGTTTTCCTAAACCTAACCAAATGTTCCGTGTGTGTAAACCTTAACAGAGAATACGCACAGAACAATTCTGTCGACTGGGTTCTTATGCACACATGTGAAGACACATTAAAGCAAACTCGGGAGTGTAACGATCGATTCATTGCATTGATGCATCAATTATGAATTATGCAGAGCCAGATAAATCAGTATAAATTAAAGAGAACCAAAAGGCTTATTCTGTGCTATGATCTAACCAATTTTGTCACACCGGAACAGAGAAGTTGGACCCAAATGCAGGAGACGGCATCTGGAACGGAAAAAACCCAACAGATGACTCGACAAAGTCCAAACTAAAGACTGGACTTAAATACGAACTAATCTAATGAGGAAATGATGTGCAGGTGGAGCGAGGTAGAGAAACACAGGTGAGGGTGATGAGTGGAAAAACACAAGGAACAGAGAAAGAGCTGATAGGCTGGAAACCTCTAGGAACAGAAGTGAGTTCGTGCTCGGCCCCGTTGGACAAGCTACAGTCTGGATAAACCGGCTACATGCTGGACTCCAGCGCAGACGAGAGGACTCATCAGGTAAGTTCAGCAGGCAGTTAACCTTCCTCTAATGTTCTAGGCTAATAGTCGGCAGCAGGGGACGGCTGACAAACACCTCTGAGGGGAGGCTGAGGCAGGAAATGAAAGGCGGACAGCAGGCCGAACTGCAGGCACTTTGAGACGCGTGTGTGCAGCAGATACCGGGTTTCACGTCAAAGTGATTGAAACGGTGCCTTGAATCTGTGGTCGTCCACCTTCCTGGGTGACTGGTGGTGAAACAGACGAACGTAACAGACTCGGCCTGAATTTACCTTCATGCGGTTGGTGGATGGTGTTCATTTCCCCGTGTGCCTCCTTTTTTTTCCTCCTGTCTCCTTTTTCCCTCCCCGACCTTCTTCTCACCTTCTCTTCTTCTGTCTCCCATGTTATTTTCTCCCATTTGCTGACTGTACTCTTATAAATCTTCACTCACCGGGAAATAACACTTAACAGTAGAATAGCACAAGAGGTGGTTTAACCACATCCTGATAAGTTACGGCTCCGGCTGTCTTTCACCGCAGTTGTTTTGGGAGATTGCTTTTTATATAAAATCACATTACTCTACGATCCAAATTGCTTTTGGAAGAGCTCTCGCAGTGAGGAGGGTATATCCATTTAAAGTTTGCTGATAAGGTAAATTGGGCCATAAGTTTTTTTCTCATGTGACTTCTTAAAATAGTTTCCGTAGAGGGTGAGCTACACTTTCCTTTTTACGACAGCATGCATGTGACCTCTGCTGCGGCCACACAGTCCCCCTTTTATATTGAAATCAGAGTGTGTTTTCTCATAGATACCAGACGGATACGTGTGTTATCCCCTGAGAAATTAACAGAATTAACTCATCATTGCAAAAAAAAAAAAGTGGATTTGTCGCTTTTTTTTTTGGATCCTTACCAAAAATGTGATTACAGAAACAGTTTTAATATCAACTTGTGCTTCAACCCTTGTTCGCGTTCTTGATTTTGACACTTTATTTGCCAACATGCTCGATTATTAGGCACTTTCACAGTGTCACCGCACCAGTTTTACTCATCAGGTTCACTGAGACCTCTGGAAACACTTTTATAATGAAGCTCTCATCAAAAGTGCAGTCAGGAAAATTGTTCATCTGCAAGCTTGAGCATTTACTTCCTCGTACCATCCTGTCACTCACTCCTCTCCGATGCCTGCTCACTCATTGCTGCTGTCGATTGCTGTCAGCTGTTCACGTCGGTCCCCTCACCGCTGTTTTGCGGCCCTTTTCAGACGCTCCTGCTTCATTATTTCATCTGCCTCATCGGTCTCAGCAGAGTCATCAGCCACTGCCGGCGTCTGGACTCTGTGGGGGGATTAATCTTCCCCGCCGCTCACTACGGACGCCCCTCGATCACAAACAAGACGAGACTCAATTATCATGTATCATCCACTGTGATAAACACTGTCTTTACCTCGCTCGCGTGTCTCTCCTGATTGAAAAGCCTTCTCTTGTCCTGGAGGAGCTTTTCTAAAGCTTGGAGCTGGAGACAAAGCCTGCGTTGCAAGCTTGAAAGTGTGCAGCGTGAAACACGTGGTTATTCCCTGGTCAGGGAGGATCTAAAAAAAAAATAAGGAGATGCTATTGAGCTGCATTTTGGCAGCTGTAGGATCCAGTTCTTGAAGCTGAAAACCAAACTAGGGACTAAAAGTCGGCTTATCTCATCCTCTGCCACACTGATTTTAAACATTATGCGTTCTCTCAAGCTCCCTCACCTTTATGAACATGCAACACTAAAAGACTGGAGTGTCGCTTTAAGATCTGCTGCAAAAGAAAGTAGGTTGTTTCACATTTTGGTCCCAAAGCAATTGAAGGTAAATGTGCTGATGCACAAAGACACAGGTGTCTGTCAGCTGCTGTCAGAGAGAGACGCGTGATGCAACCTTTGGACTTTTTCCTTCTATCCTGCAACTCGTGCATGATGCTTCACTTGTCTTCACAGAAAGAAAGAAAGAAAGAGAGCTCTCTCTTTAGTTTAAATCCCGCTTCAGTTTCGGCCTCTGCACTTCTGGTTCATTGCAGCACGACCACAATCCTACTTTTGTTTCGCCTTAAGCCAGTTTGGGTGTTTTTGCTCCTTACAGCCTCATTTCTGTCTTACACTCGTATACACTGAGTTATGTGCACAGCTGCTGGCGCTGAATTATGATCCTTTATCTCACGTGTAGGAGTCTCAGTAAGTGTATCAAGAGATCACTCTCTCTCCTCTTCATCGATCCTCTCACCGATCAGCTGTAGAGCTGTGGAGTGCTGCCACTCGTTGGTCTTTATAGGGTACTGCAGAGAGTAATTTTCCCTTTTAATTGCTGCAGTAACCTTTTCACATTTCACACTTTACAGGATCGTATGTTGGTGAGATTTTGCGGGTTGCAGCAGCAGCAGCACAGTGTTTTGTTGTAATACAGCTCATAAAAGGCTGTATTTCACCTGGAAAAGGGTGATTACAGCTCTTACCTTGTGACTGAAAGGTCGTTTCTGCATCAAAAGTACTTGATTTCACTCTTGGTGGTTATATTTGACAGATTATAACCCACTCACTCCTTTTTACCTGTTGAAATACCTTTAAAGGGCCAATACAACTCATAAAAGGCTGCATATCACCTGCCAAAGGGTGATTACAGCTCCTACTTTGTGACTGAAATGTTGTTTCTGCATCAAAAGTACTTGATTTCACTCTTGGTGGTTATATTTGACAGATTATAACCCACTCACTCCTTTTTGCCTGTTGAAATACCTTTAAAGGGCCAATACAACTCATAAAAGGCTGCATATCACCTGCCAAAGGGTGATTACAGCTCCTACTTTGTGACTGAAATGTCGTTTCTGCATCAAAAGTACTTGATTTCACTCTTGGTGGTTATATTTGACAGATTATAACCCACTCACTCCTTTTTACCTGTTGAAATACCTTTAAAGGGCTAATACAACTCATAAGCGGCTGTATTTCACCTGCCAAAAAGTGATCGTAGCTCCTACTATAGATTTTGAACCTGTATTTATCCAAAGTTAAGCTTAATGTTATGTAACTGTGTCTATTTTTTTAATTAGAAATATTCTCGTTTGCATATTGAAACATAACATTAAATAATAAATTGTGATGTATTGTGTATTGTGATACACACTGCGGCTGGTGGATCTGTACTTCTGCTCCCGGTGTTCAGTGATGAGCTCAATCCATCTTTATCTCAATCTGTTCCAGCCGGCAGACGTTCAGCCTCCTCCAGCCACATTTATGATCATGTAGACACACACACACACACACACACACACACACACACACACACACACACACACACACACACACACACACACACATATACACACACACACACACACACACACAATCAATCATACGTAAGACGTTTTGACACTTCACATGTTGTTTCTTATCAAAAACAACACTGAGATCAGCGGCGCTCGAGCTTTAAACCCACTTTTTAATGGGGAATGGACCAAAATGCCAAAATCTATTTCATTGTATTGTATTGATTAGACACATGACGGTACCAGAACCTAAGTTCTGACTTCCTGCTCAATGTGTCACTGCCGGTACAGTGAATAACTAATAATTAGGGATTAATTAAAGGTCCAATGTGTAAGATGCTTGATTGTTGAGGCCCATTCCCAACTCGTCAAGTATCAAAGTTCTGTGTTTCCCGGGTCGGCAGATGCTGATGCTTTGGGTCGGTAGGTCGGGTCGTCCATCAACCCAAAGCGTCAGTATCTGAGAAGTTGGGAATGGGACTCAACAATCAAGTATCCTACAAACTAGCACTTTAAGGGGAATTTTCCCCTCACAAAAAACAAACTTAAATATTTGTCATTTACTTGTCATTTTTCTTTTGTCACGAGAAACTTCTGGATGTACTGTTGGTGCGTTGGGTCGCACTTTGAGCAGCCCTCCTTTACATCAGTGTCAAGGTTTTCAATGTCAAGACCCTTTTTATTTGATCTGCAAATGGTACTTATGGTCAACATTTAATGAAATGAGTGAGTGCACTAATAGACCGAGAATTGGACCTGGGATGAACCAACAAAAAAGAAAAATGTAAGTACAGCTGCTGAAGTTTGGAGCATCTTGCTTCAGCTCCTCTCCACCGGGGGGCGCTGTTGATCTACTCTGTGCAGTTGCTAGTAGAATGAATGCTGCAGAGGCATCACAGTGCATCTTCATCAACATAATCATCATCATCAAGGTTGTCAGCATCAGGACCGTTACCACCATCAACATCAGTGGCTTCCTGCAGATTCGATTCTAAGAACAGAAAACAGAATTACCCTCCACCGCTCTCTGCGCTGCTTTATTTGTGTTTCGGGGAGTTTGGCAGCAGAAAGAACGTCACAGCACACGATTCCTGTGTTATTAATAACTTGTTTAAAACGTTTGGAGTGATTTTCTAGTTTTGATCTTCTTCCAGATTTTCCTGTCTTTTTTTTTTGTTGTCACAAATGAAAAATATATGTGATTGACACCATTTTGCAGAAGCATGACTGGCTAAAACTGCAAAACACTGCAGGGGTTTTTTTTTTTTCAGAGAGAGGAGGAGAGAGGGGAGTTTTCACGGCAACAAAAATGTGGTCGATACTGTCATCTCCGTTTAGGCCTGCAGGGGTTTTTGAACAGATAGGCAGGCAGAGAAGGAGAAAGAGAGGGCAAACAAAATAAGTGGAGACGGACCAGTGAGCAGCACTCACAGAGAAAATGTTCAAACAGGGCGGCTGGAGTCACACAGATGGCCAGACACACACAGAAGGTCAATTATGAAGCTGTGGAGGAGGCAGAGACTGCTGGGAGTCTGTTGTCAAGAACTTGGCCTGAGATGTCGGTGTGAGGACGGTGTGTGTGTGTGTGTGTGTGTCGGTGTTAGGGGGTGTGTTTTTGTCTCCGCCCGAATCTTAAATCAGTCTCTCTCTCTCTGAGATATGAAAGAGGGGAGAGACACGTTGGTAAGCGATGGAGACAGGTGGGTGGAGGGAGAGAGAAGAGAGGGAGGGTTTAAAAAAAAAAAAAGCAGCCGGGACTTTTGATGTGCAGGACAACAATAAAAAAAAAGAGGCAGCGACAGGAGATTTACAGTAACAAATCTGTTTTCCTGGATTACAGTAAGCCGCGCAAATTGTTTATTTTGTGTGTGAGTGTGTTTGAAGGGTTTGTGCGTGAGTGATGGAGCTGCTGGGGATTTTTTTTTTTTTTACGAAAAAGCAAAAAAAAAAAACATCGACATATTCAAATAAACGCAGTTTACCTAAAAAGAAAACAACCTTGGAATGAGCAGCATTAACAACTCTGGCTCATTACGGGCCTCTGTTGTTTTGGCTTGGTCTGGTTTAACACCACGTTTCCTACAAACTGTGTTGCTTCCTGCTGGGATATTGCCGTCTTCCTGGCTTTTATCATCGTCCCTCTGAACTTTTTTTTTGGTTTGGTCAAATGAGTCGCTAATGTCTCCAATTCACTTTTTTCCCAAAGACGACACACACACGCCAGAATGTGTCGGCTTGAAATAAACAGATTACTAGAGTTTATTATCTGAAGACGTGTTGATTTGGACTGATTACAAAATGTGTTCAACTCCTCGTAAAATATTTAGTTATTGTGACAAACGGTGTAGAATTCGCTGAGACATGAGTGACTTTTTTTTTGTTTTTCCTCTTAACATTTATCACAGCAAGAATTTAACATCTTTGGCTCTTTTGTGCAGAAGAAACAGTCCCCTTGTTTTGTGTCGTAATGCAGTCGGGCAGATATTCAACCTTAAAACGACTTTATTTAAAGTAGACGTGAGACAGTCGAGATGCTGCGGAGTCTGGTGACAGGGAAAACATTCCTCTCCAAAGGGCGGCGTGTTGAATTCCTTCCCCAACAGGACGACTGAGGATGATTCATCTGCTCGTTTCTTGTGATGCGAGCTTAATCTGAGTGGTGGTTATTTGGTTTTTAATGTTTGAGTTCAAACATATTGAGATTTTGTGCGTCAGAAAGTGTGTAGTTCCCCATTTTGGGATGTACTGTTCTGTGAATACTGATATTAAAATTGCCAGAACACATACTGAAGCAAGGTTTACTCACCTGAAGTGTCCGCCTGGAAATACTAAATAGTCAAATCGGAGTGCCGTCCTCGTCTTTCTGTTGTATTATTGAGTACATTAAGGATTTAGCACCTCGTCTATGAGGTGTCATCGTGAATTCAACATGTTGTGTCCTATATTTCTTGGAAACTAGGTTGAAATCTGGGCTGGATTTGGAACAACTTTGACTGTTGATCTTATCACATCAAAAAGTTACTACAGATGATGATGTTTGAAAAGATATTCTCGAAGGAGACTCAAGATATCTTAGCACTGTATTATAAAGGACATGTAGAATCAATCTTATTTATCATAATTGGAATATTTGGGTAGAAATCGATATATTAAATTGTATTTTTCAGTTTTGTTAGTTTAGCGTTGCTCCATAGGAACTTCACTATCAGCCCCAAATTGGTCCTGATGGTCAGCGGATGTTTACGTGTGAGAATGGATGAATGTGAGGCGAACTGTGCACCACTTTGGATAAAATGCTCTCTTTACATTTGCTCTAAATGTCTTTAAATCACAACAGTGAGACAGACGCTCGTCATTGTCCTCTCGGACATCAAACGTCTATTTTTGGAGACATAACAGAGACAAATTTGGAGGCAGAGTTCAAAGGTAAGAAGCGGATATTATATGAGAGAAACGCACCGTATAAACACACAGACACACACACGCACACACGCACACACACACACACACGCCTCCTCACCTCCACAGGATCTGTAGTATAAACTGTCTGTCCAATCTACTGACAAACAGGAACACACACGCACACAAGCCAAATGTCTTTGTCACACACATGGATATAAACTGTTATCATCGCCGCATACCGTCACTGTCATCAGAATAACCGCGCCAAAAATATCCAACATACACACACACACACACACACACACACACTCTGGTCGGTGTTCAGACATGGGTGTGGGTGTGTCAGTCTCCTGTTCACCGCTACACAGAATAGGCCATTGTTAACCTTAACTGACAGAGAAAGGAAAACTATTAGGAAAAAGTCCCTCAAAATTAAACGCACACACACACACACACACACACACACACACACACACACACACGCACACACACTGTACAGTCGTGAGGTGGAAAGAATTTGCTCGTAAAGTTTGTAAAATTATCTCTGTGTTTCATTGTTCTGATCTGCTTCATCTTTTAGCGTTTCGTCCACATCCAGACTTAATGGTACTTCAACTGGTGTGTTTGTGTGTGTGTGTGTGTGTGTGTGTGTGTGTGTGTGTGTGTGTGTGTGTGTGTGTGTGTGTGTGTGTGTGTCTGTGTGTTTTCTCGACATCCATCATTCTTATCATGCTTCCATTTTTTTTTTTGTTCATTCTTGTCTGTCTCCTTGTCTCCCCCGTGCCATTTTCGTCTCCACTATTGTCTCCATCCGACTCTTTCTCTCTGCCGGCTTCTTTCTAATTCCCGTTATCTTTCCTCCGTTTCCTCCTCGGCCCTCCGCTCCTTCTGCTGTGCTGGCATCTGAAACAAAGGGGAAAAAATGAAAGCCTTTGTACTTCAATGACTTTGTATTTGATGTCAGAGCGGAAGCTTTTTCATGACGGTCCAAACTGTAATTAGGGTTTGCCCATACAAAGAGCTGCTGCCCTTGATGGGCCTTGTGTGGATATACTACTGAAGGACTCACACCTCCAGTGCTGTCTGGGGGCGGGTCAGGATCTGGGCCCCCTGACCCAGATGTGTTTGAGTTGGTTTTTGAGGTTTTGCCTCACGGTGACACAGCTGAATCTAAAGCCTCTTCTATCGGGCCTTGATGGAGCTCTTTGGTGTGTAAACTGTCATGTAATGACTGATGTAGCCTGTTTCTCCAAAGCAAATTTCTCAGATGATGAAAGGTTCATGATTCTATGTCTCTGTTGTGTCGCGTGTCTTGTGTTTTGATTCCTCGCCCTCTTGCGTACTTTCAGTGTCTCCTGTGTTCTTTCCGCTCTTGTGCATGTTTGTCTCCTTCTGTCTGCCAGCATTGTTTCCTCTGTGATTCCCCTTCGTTATCTCACCTGCTGTTCCACCTCACCTGTTCCTCGTCTCGTCATAAGTGTCTGTGTATTTAGTCCCTCTTGTCTTTTTCAGTTCGTTGCTTCTGTCTGGTGTTGGTGTTGTGTGACGTCTCCCTTGAGTTCCTTGTGTCTCCGGTCTCCAGTTTTTTGGGGGTTTTGATTTCTGGTGTTTTCAATGTTTGAGTTAAACTTTGCTGTTGTTTTGCTGTTTTTGTTACTACTTAGTTTTTTGGTCTTTGGACTCTTTTCGTTTGCTTCCTTTGGTTTTTGTTCTCGTTTAGCTTTGTTTGATATCAAAGCTCGCTTTTTGTTCCTCCTGTTCTGATCTGCATTTGAGTCCACCTTTAGTTTTCCCCTTTAAACCCGTGACACAAATGAGACCAAAAGTGCTTTACATGAACTAAGAACATCTGATAAAATTAGAGAGAAAACACAAGAAAAAAAATAGCAACAGGAAAAGAACAGCATAGATAATTCATGGTAGAAAGTAGAGAGCACTTATTGTCAACAAAGCATCTGCACTGTGCTGCACTCTGTAATGATCTTTACATTGTTGTTTGATAACCAGAAGTTCTACATGGTGACGCTGATTTCTCCTTTAGCCAAGCTGATGTGAACCCTTTGTTCATAAAAATAATCACATCGTCGGCATAGAATCGGATATTCCGTGAGGGATAGAAGTGACTCTGCAGCCATAACATTTCTGAAAGTAATTTCACAGATTAATTTACTAGCTTCAGTTCCAATGGTGAAGATGACAACATCCACATTTTTGCTAAACTTTAAAGAATCATTGTAATGAGTGAAACAAATGCATTGTTTTTATATTTGGTTTATGTGTGGAACAAAATACTTATTTAGCAATTTAAAATTAAGCGAGTTTATTCAACCCAATAAGCAGAAAAAGTGTTGGTAATTAATGTTTCTGCCACCCATGCAAAGGTTGAAACTTTACAGTACTTATTGTTGCATCTTCAAGTTTTTTAAGGTTCAATTTGCAGTTTTATTTTATGACAACGTGTGCATATGGTAGGCACAAAAAACCCTCGCACCCATCATGCCCAGGGTCCACCCTAGAAGCCTGTGGGGGCGGTGTTATGATCTGGGGTTGCTGTAGTTGGTCAGGTTTAGGTTCTGCATGGTCACATTCCCCAAAATTATGTCATCTGACCACCTGAATGTCCTGAATGACCAGGTTTTTCTATCAAGGGTTTTTGTCTTCCCTGATGTCTCGGACATATTCCAAGATAACAATACTACGATTCCATGGACTCAATTTATTAAAGAGTGGTTCATGAAGCATGTAACATCATTTTCACACATGGATTGGTCACCACAGAGTCCAGATCTTAACCCCACTGAGAATCTTTGTGATGTGCTGCAGAAGACTTGATTGGGTCCCTGCCAACGCTGACTTCATGGTTACGGCCTCCCAACAAATTATCATTAATTCCTGGTTTAGGGCCTCTTAGACGAAGTAATACTATTCTACAAGTCCTGACACAGTTTAGTTTTCTCTTCTATGCTACTGTGGGCCTTCATGCACAGATGCCCAACAGATCTGAGTCTGTAAATGCCTTCCCTGTAATAACGTAACTTTGACCTTTCACTGTCACTTCTACTTGACCTTAAATTTAAACCCACCCTGCTCTCAGCTCAGTTTGCAGAGTCAGAGGTTCACTTCACACCTGGATCACACAGACTAATGCTTTACATAAACAGCTTGGATTATGTCATTTGACATCTGACCTTGACTCACAGGCCGGTGACAATGACAATTGTATGGTGGAATTGTCCTGTATGTGTCTGGCTGTTTAGCTTCAGTCCTGTATCATCATGATCAAGCGACGATTACTGTAGTGGCTGAATCATGTAGCAGATGTGAGAAAATTACCACTGTAATTTAAAACTGCATGCCTCCTATACGGCCTGGATTTAAAAAATATCTTGTATTAACAACAGAATGTGAAGAAACAGTGTTGATGTTTTGTCAACATCTATGTATTGTTTACTATTACAGAGATATCTACTGAAGTCCGAACCCAGCCTGTCTAATAATTCCACTTTGTACTGAGAGGAGCGTAATTGTCTCGTTAACTCGTCATAAAACACGCTTCATTAAAACTCAACTTAAATATCGGAGGCTGTTTTCAGTCCCATTCTGGTATCCAGCCGTGTTCACTGGGAGGCTGCTGAGCCCGGTTGGGCTGAACCCTGATGCCAGCGGTGACTCCCCCCATTATCCAAGGTCGTGTTTGAGGTAGATGACTATCAGCTAATCGCACGTAGCTCCATGGCTAACCGAGCTAACAGCAGCTAGTCACTACAGTCACAGCTAGCTATAGCAACAGAGAATAGAAAGCAGAAGTTGCTGTCCACTGTATTTTTGGAGCTACCTTTGAACCTGACATGTTGCACCTATAAAAGGGAAGTGAGGCAGCACTGATCGTGTTGACTCAGTGCATCAATGAAGTACTATTCACCTCCATCGCATTTGAGTGGCAGCTGAAATCTCAGAGGTGGATATCTGTAAACCTGGACAAATGAATTCAGAAACTTTCAGCGTGGCTCGATTCCACTCACCGAGGTTTGACATCTCTACAAGCTCTTTTTTTTTATGATGCAAAGCGAGGAACAGAAGCCCCTGGCTGTCTGAAAGGTAGTAAAACACACTCAGAAGTCTAAAATACTGCAATTCAGCAGCCTGGTTTTCAAAAGGTTTGCTTGAGAAACTCATCCAGCCTCCGGTTCACCCCTGCAGTCACTCAACAGACTATTTCTGTCTTTTATCTACGAGCTCTTTAACCGTTACGGTTCGGTGACGAGGCTCTCCACTCTCACCTTTCCGTGTGTTTTGTGTTGTGTCTTTTCCCTTCAGCCCTCAGACTCATGCAGCTGTGCTTGCACCACTTTAACATTTCCACTTAAAGAAGCGATAGTTGCAGGTTAAGATGCTGGTGTGTTTGTGTGTGTGTGTGTGTGTGTGTACACCCGTATACACACAAGAAAAAAAAGACAGAAAAAGGAGCTCCGCTTTCACTTTCCAAACATCCTGACGAGGGAAACAGATACACTCATCTTCAGTGATACCCTCAGTGTGTGTAAAGGAAAGAAGTATCCAAAGTGCATTCATCCCCTATCAACAGCTTGACTTGATGGGCCAAGGATCCTCTTTCACACACAAACCACTTCCACTACCGCCACAGCTTTTAACACTTTAAATAGGACTCAGTGACACGTAGGCCCTGCATACACAGAGCTGACAACCCTGGTTTTATTTTACAGCAGAACTGGATCTTGAGAGTGTATGAATAGTAATTATTCATCAGAGAGCTTGAATTTTTTGGCATTACTCCCCCGAACCTTTAATTTATACTCAGATTCACAGTCAGATCTACAGCTCTCAGGGTGTAGAAGTGAAGAAACAGAGTCTTACGTCAGACTGCTCGGCCTCTGTGTTTCAGGCTGCCTGTCTTCAGGTACCGACAAATGAAATGCAGCGAGTCTGACAGGCTCTGCTGACACTTCCCACTGTGAGCTGCTTGTGGGCAGGTTAATCATGCTGCCGCTGCAAACACAGTTTACTGCTTTCTCCCATGGCTGCTGCAGTTTAGAGATCACAGATGGCTGAAAAGACGGCAGCTAATTGGAGTTTCAGCAGTCAAATGTTCAAGCTGTAATTACCAAAGTCTGTCAGGTCCGTACCTAAAAGACTGAATATATTGATATTGCTAATTTCTCCCGAAATGACACATGCAGTATGACATTGGAAAAGCAACAAGCACACCTTTGTTGTCACATGGTTAACTTTAGGAAACTGTCGCAGCTTGGTTGTGTTTTGGACAACAAACCTACTTGGTTTCATTCAAGACAAGATCGTGGTTTGAGGGAAAATAAGCACGTCAATGTGAAGAGGTTACAGATTTTAAGTTTTAATGTCTATTTTGTTGTTTTTGTTGTAATATACTGTCTGAAGTTAGCATGTTACCAGCTAGCCTCGGCTCATCCCGGTCCAAAGTTCCTGTGTTGGCGACGTAAACACCAACACTCCTCTGGTGCTACAAATTCTCAGTCTGTACTGCTAGCTGCACGGCTAACTGAGCTAACTAGCAAACCGTGTCCTTTGCCCTGGCATATCTACTATGGCCACTAGAGGTAGCCGTCTTACAATAAATCTAAATATGTGTGGTAATAAGCTGCTTGCAAACGTGACTCATACGGTCGTTCAGGCTGGTCAGAAGTGAGTATTCAATGCACCAAGATTTTCTCTTTCGAGTCTCCTTTACCACCTGAGATGCTGTTGCACCTCTCAGGGAAAATCACTGAACTGTTGTAATCTTAAAGAGCTGCAGATGAGGCAGATAGACATCAGCTGTGATGGTCGTTTGGCGTCATCCATCTTTGATTTGCTTTGTTTTCCATTAAGGCGTCCCAATTAATCCAGTCTGTCGCGCTGTGTCCGCAACATTGAACGCGTTCATAGAAGCTTACCCAATGTTGTGTTGCTTTCCTTGCTCTTAATGTAATGAACTAAAGTTGTGTGTTCGAGTCCATTTCAGTTTGCAGTGGTTTATGAAACTGTGTTGACAAAAGCGCAGGCGGATAATCCTCACACAGGCGATCCTGCCAACACATGAAGGCATTTAGTTTGACATTTGTTCAAAGATGGACTGTCTGTGTCCCGCCTCCTTTTCTTTACTCCAAGCAGACACTGAGTGGACAAAAAGATGTCGTCTTAGCTTTTGATGGAACACAGCAGCCCAGTGAGATGTAGAGAATATTTTGTCCTCTTTTTTCCTGAAAGACCCTCAGTGGAATCAGCTGTTACGCCTCGTTAGAGCTGATGTATCTGTTCCAACGATTTTTCCGTCATAAGATACAACATAGCTTTGTTTCCTCAGCAGAAACAGCAGATCCACTGAGCTGCAGTCAATACACTGTGTACTGTTCCACTCAACTTCTGAACATATTTAGTTTTTAAGTCCAATAGTGACCTGAAACATTGGCGAAACATTGGAGAAAATGACAGACAGATATCGTATTACTTCTGTAAACAGAGTTGTGCCAATCATCGGCAACACACTGAGGGTTGTGTTGGTGTGTAATGGAGATGTTCTACTCATTATCTGTGCAGCTCACATGCTCAAACGCTCGACTGCACAAGATCCTGTGACAGATATTAGACGGCAAGAACACTTAAAAAGAAAAGCAGCAGTGGGGCAGCGAGGGAGCATCATATTCTGGAATTAAGAAACTAGGTTGCCAAACATCAGTGCTGCATTTCTATCCTCAAAATGTGCACCTGCTTCCCTTAAAGGTTATTATCCATCCATCCATCCATTATCTTAAACCACTTTCAGGGTCATGAGGGGAGCAGGAGCCGTTCCCAGCTGACATTCGGCAACGGCAGAGTGCATCCTGGATAAGTCGCCAGTTCAACACAGGGCTGACATGTAGAGACAAACGACCATTTAGCTCACAATCCCACCTAGGGAAAATTTAGAGTAACCAATTAAGCCTACATTCGCATGTCTCTGGAAGTCAGTGTACCCGAGAGAATCCACGCAGGGAGAACATCCAAACTCTGCACAGAAAGGTTCTGCCTTGTTTCGCAGGTTATTATCCATGATATGCTGACTTTGTTCAAATACTTAACAAGTTGATATTTAGTTACAAAATTAAAGGTGGACTAAGGAGGAATTTCGATTGAGGACTTCTGAGACTTATTTAATAATGTGTTGTGCTGTATTGTTAAGATGCAAAAGCATCTCTCTCTGCCTGCTGTGCTCAGCTTATGAAAAGCAACTAATAACTAGGGGTCTAACATGACGTATATAAAGAGCTTTTTACCTCCCCAAATTAGCCTTCTTATATATTTTTTAAATAATTTTTAAATTTTCACTAGAAACATCTGCCGTGATAAACTGAAACTGAAACTGGTCTGGACAATCATACTTTCTTCGCCCTTAAAATATTTGCAATGCTTATTAATTTAAAGTAGTTTGAAATCTGCAGTGTTTACGTACATCGGTGGTTTCTTTCTGAGAGTCTTCTTTCTTGCTTCTTTGTGTTGTTTTCTCCACAAACCTGTGCATCTCCTTTGTCTCCACTGTCACTTGGAGAGGCACAAAGCTGTCCTCGGGTCAGTGTTTCGGGGGTTAAAGGCAGCGAGGATGAACTGCCAACATCCCCCCAGTTTACATCCAGCTGGGGAACTTTTCCAGGTGATCTCTGAACTATCAGCGATCTAATCAGGGCAATAAAAATGTAGATAAAAGAACGCTCACGCTCGTGTCCTTACATGTGTGATACATCTTGCACATGCGAAAGCATTCGCGAATGCAAATCGAACAAAGTGAGCTCTACGGCACCTCTGGCGGCCAGAATCTCCACCAGCGAACGATCAATATCCATCTCAACTTGATTCTCAGCACTGTGTGGTCGACCAGTCAGACCTGCAGTACATCACGCCGACTCAAACAGCCTCTTCCATCAGCTACAGTGTTTTACAGCTAAGTTCATGTGTCCTACGCTGCGTCTACTGCAGCGAGGAAGAAGAGCTTCAAAGCTGTTTCTGATGCTCTCAATGAGTCCCACCATCTGTAGTGTGTGCGTGTGTGTGCGTGTGTGTGTGTTTGTGTGTGTGTTTGTGTATGCATGCATGTGTGTGTGACTCTACTGTCTTTGATGTGTACAGTATAGGTCTGTGCATGTCTCTGTGCTGCTCTGTCTCTCTTTCTCCACTGACATCTGGACGGGTGTGAAACAGCTGTGTCTGCCGCTGTCCCCCTTGGGACTTATAGCTACACACACACACACACACACACACACACACACACACACACACACACACACACACACACACACACACACACACACTTCCCCACGTAACCCCTCATCCTTTATCTTTCCATAACATCCCACCTCACGCTACACCTCTCCCTAACCCGTCCTCCACCTCTCTCAACCTTTTTTCTGTTAAAGAGGATCATTCGGACATCTTTTCATGGTGTGTGTGTGTGTGTGTGTGTGTGTGTGTGTGTGTGTGTGTCCTCATACGTGTATTTCCTTCTATGTATTTTGGCAGTTTGGTGCGTGTTCATGTATGTAATTACATCACTCCTTTTTATGTCAGTCTGCAGGCACATGCATGCTGCCGTCATATTTCCATGTGTGTTTTAGCGCTCGTGCACTCCCAATGGCGAACATTCCTCAGCCTCTGATCTTCCACTCTTCTCCTCGTTTCATCCCTCCCTTTCTCTCCTCCTCTTCTCTGCTCTCCTCCTCCTCCTCCTCTTTTCATCCTCCTCGGGGCAGCCATTCATAATCAGGATCATTCTGGAAGAAAAAGAGTCTGTTGGGGGGGAAAAACACCCCTTTCTTTCATCTTTTGCCCTTTTCTCCCTCTTGCCATTTGGACTAAAAATCTGCTTCAGTAAAATGCTGCAGAATGATTTATAGGATGAAACTGTCTCGCTGTCTTCATGGATTCTGTGTGATGCTCACAGTGTGTGTGTGTACTGAGATATCCCATAACTGAAATATGAAAAGGAAAAAACTAAATCTTGAGATTCAAGAAATAAGATACACTATATTTGTAATAGGATGTCATTACAAATAAAGTACTGATCTTGCTGCAGTTTTGAGCATATTTCAACTGCTAAATATTTCCCAAGTTTAATAGTTGTGCTGTAAATAACACAACATGGATAAATGAAATTAGATAAGATGCAGCCTCAGCGGCTGCAGCTCTCTTTTTGGCCTTCAGAGCAGCGTGAGTTTGTCTGGACACGGATTCAACGAGATGCCAGATGCAAAATGAAAGCATCCCGGGCTAATTGGACAGCTGCACAGTCTTGCTGTAAAAAACCCATTCCACCACGTCCCACGGATGCTAAATGCAGTTGGGATCCTGGCACAGTAAGAAATCACTGAAACAAAAGCAATCAAACTGCAATAAAAGCTGCTGCGAAACATTTGGAGACTGAACTTTTTCCAACCTGCTGTGTTATCAAGTCAAGTCAAAGTCAATTGCGCTGTGAAGTCTAAAATTGCAAATTTGTTTTGCATTAAAAACTTTTTAAAAATCAACTAAAATTTACAACAGAATGTGAAGACATAACACTTGATGTTACCTCAAAGATGTTCAGTAGATATCTCTGCAACATGGTGGCCTTATGAAGCCCATCCCGCATTCAAATACCACTTTGTACCTCAAGAGTTGACAGTCCAGGTGTTTCCTTAGGCTTCCAGAGGTTAGCGCTGATGACGCCGATGCTGAGCTGATAATGCCTAACCTCCATCTTGTTGTGTGTCTGAATGTCTGTCTTTCCCGGAGACATAATCTTGGTCAGAGCTGCCGGACAGTAAATCACCTCTGTAGTGTGTTACCTGCCAGGTTAGCGGATACTCTGTCGCTGTGTCCTATTTGTTGAGTATGGATCCAATCGTTCTCACAAAGTGATGTCATGGTTGTGACCAGACTTTGTTTGCTTGTCTCATTATTCGTGGTAAACCCTTGAAAACAGCATGAAAAGATGACAGCTGTGTTGGGACATGCTAGCTGCTATGGCTAGCACATCTATTACGCTGACTGATACCACACACTGCGGCAACGTAATACATAACTTGTTGGAATGTACGTTTTATGTAAAGGCGGACGGGTTAACCTGACAAAGTGCGCGCGCTTGTCTGCATCCGTTTATATAATAGCCTCATCTGTATGTGCTAAACTCTTTATTTCATGATTTATGTGAACAAAGTGTACCGGGGGAGAGAAAGCAAGACGGAGACAGAAACGGACTAATTGGAAACAGTGTGCGTGTGTGTGTGTGTGTGTGTGTGTGTGTGTGTGTGTGTGTGTGTGGTTCATGCCTGATGGACTGCAGCTCCCGTTATAGCCCCAGAGCAGTGATTAGACTTGTCTGTGAGCTGATTAATATTCTCCCGAGACGCTGGGCGAGGTGAGGGAAACGATTATGGGATGGACAGATAATGGAAAGATAATGCCCCCATGGATCACACTGTCAGAACAGAGGGAGACGGAGAGCGAGGGAGGAGGAGGAGGAGGAGGAGGAGAGAGGGATGCAGGTACAGAGGAGAGGAACTTTGTTTTAAAGTGCTCAGTACGGGATTAAGAGAGAGGGATACAGGTCGGGAAGAGGGCGACAATATCGCCGACGTATGTGAAAAGGCAGATTTTACATGTGAGTTGTTTTTAAGGGTCGGTGTGGACAAACTTTAGTTTCCTGCAGAGCCGTGACCTCAAACATGTTCAACACCTTCAGGATGAACTGGACAGCTGACTGAGACAAACTTCATCACAGTGGCCGACCTCACCGACGATGGGAGCTCCACCCACCTGTATTTAAAAGACGTTTTCTAGAACAGGAACATTTTAGGACTAAAGCTTGCGATTACATTCCCAAGATGCTAATCTACAGAAGAGAAGAGAACCCATATTGTTGAAACCTTTTATTCTGAAACTGTGGAATGCTTCTACAAGATGAATGTCTCATTTTCATAGCTGGCCTTTAAACTACGTACTGACGCTCCACATCTCAGGCTCCTGGAAGTGACCACTTCTTCTCCACAAAATTGTGCGTGGAAACATTGCCAGACTGATACCTTTTCAGAGAGTATCACTTCATCATAACCATCATAATACTTTTCCCTGAGTGATGTCAAAGCATTACAAATCTTATCTTGAACTCTGTGTTTTATGTATGATCTGTTAAGTGCTGTGTCTCAATTCAGGGTCTGCATCCTTCGGAGGAGCATTTGAAGGCCAATTACGTCACAATGAAGATTGTCCCAATCCGAAGGCTCCTCCAAATACTCCTTCTTTTCCCTGTTTTTGGAGGATGCACCGCTACTATCCTTCGTGGCCTCACATATCCCAAGATTCTTTGCGCGCCCGAAAAAGAAGAAAGGAAGAGAGAAAATGGCAACATTTTCGCGGGCCTGGGTGGCAGAAACCGTAACGTAAGGGTAAAAACATCTTGTGACGCGACCAGGAAATGCTCCAAAGTCTAGACCGTCCCATTTAACAACGGCTGACGCGGTTAACAAGGTCTCGAAGGCCGCAAAGGCCGAGTCCTTCGAAGGATGCAGACCCTGAATTGAGACACTGCAATTGTCTGTTTTGTTTACCTTATTTTCTTCTGTCCTTGTTTGTTAAGCACTTTTTGTCAAGTCATCTTGTTTTTAAATGTATAATAGAAGCAATCAGCTTTTAATCAGTGGTCATTATAAAAGCAAAGATGATAAACGATATCTATTACAGACATCAGACGATGAGGAAAAAATGAAATGCATTAAAAATAGATTAATAAGTAAATATATATGAACTAAAACATCCAACCAAGTGATACGTCCAGGCTTAATGGAGCCTCTAAGAATATATATTGTCTTTTCTAGGTGGAGAAACTGCAAAAAGATCTCAAGACTCTTTTTTTTTTTTAGCTCTTTCATAACATTTATGATATTGTTCGTTCTTGGCAGCTCCGGATGATTCTGTCCCCGGTTTAGTTGCTGCAGTAAAGACTCCAGGCGACGCTTTCCACTTGTTTTCACTCGTCAGGAATTTATTTCCTCCGTCACAGCTAAAGCATATTACATGAGAAAAAACTCCTGGAGGTTGAAACTGGAGCTCACGAAACTGATCTGAGATCAGATGTCGTGAACAAACAATTTTCAAGTCATCACACGTGATGCAAACATTCATTTTTACAAGTAATTTCCAGAAAAATGATCTTTTTCAATACGGTAATGCCAAAGATTTTAGAATGAGATATTCTGCAATGATATGTGGGGGTCATGCTCGGGTGTTCACATTGTTTAAGGCACGTTGTGCAGTGAAAGATGAAGATGGGAGAAGCGGAGGACAGAGAAGGAGTCAGGAGAGTGAGAGGAAAGAATATGAAACAGGTCGAGAGGAGACAAGAGGAGAGCGAAATCATGAAAGACAAGGAGTGGATAGAAAGACAAGGAGACAGAAGAGGTACAAAAACTAGAAGAGGACTGTAAAAGAGGGATGCAGATGAAGGAAGGGGAGATGGCTCCGAGAGAGGGGGAGGATACGAATTGAGAGAGGGAGGGGGGGAACCGCAGCAGCAGAGGAGTAAATCCAGCCAGTGTTCAGACCGGCATAATCTATGCCAACATAATAACGTCACTCACAAGCTGACAAACAGCAAGGCTGAGAGGGCAGAGAGAGGAGGGGAGAAAGAGCGATGGAGTGAGACGGAGGAGGAGGAGGAGGAGAGAAAAAACGGGGGAGAAGCAGAGAGGCTTAACGAGGAAGAGGGCAGCTTTCTGAAAGATCAGCATGTCGCTCGTCTTACGGGTCACCGTTCAGATCCCGCCGTTAAAATCTGCCCCGGATGATCTGATCGCAGCCAAACGGCTAAAAATACAGGTGTAAATGCATCAAAGACGTACTGAGAATCTGATCACCCAAACCACACTGTCAGAACGACTGGACCGTTTGAGCAGAGACGAATACTTGAGGTGTGATCGAACAACTTGCGAGGGACGAGCTCACCTTGTGGAGGGGAAGATGAAGTCAGACTGATGTTCTGAGATAGCCGGAACGCTCAGAACTGTTAACGGGGTCGGAAGCAAAAATCCAATCTTGAGCCGTCACGGCAGTTTGAGAAGCAAAGCTGATGCTGCACATCACCCGCAGTGTTTTCAGAACAGGGTGTGTAATCAAATGGTGATCAATTAGCTCTGGTGTCAAAACGCCGGCTCTGTAACATAAGAGTTCAGTTGTTATTGGTCGATGTGAGAAAAGACTTTAATGACAGTAACAGACCGCGTAGACGCTTTAGCTTTTGATTGTAGCTAGATATTTGTTTCAGCACTATTTCAGGTTTCAGAAGTGCGACCATGCAATTATAATATATTCATATTATTCTAGAACATTATGGATTTATACAGTATTTATATCCAGTGTTCTGCAAAAAAAGTACCCTAAAGTCATACTATAATAAAAGTAAAGATATTTTGTCAATAAAGCAGCATTGTTCCTCCTTCAAAGTGGATTTGTCGTTGCATATTTGTGAAATGTAACTTCTGGGAGGCAGAACTTAATCTACGACCTTTTCCAAAACAAAGCTTGATGTTCTTTTGCAGAATTGATTAATCAAAACAGTAATCTGTGGCTTTTTCTCGTCAGAAGCACGATCATATAGCTAGCAAGTGCGAGCGGACCCATATTTTCATCTGATGTTTAGTTGCAGCCTCTAGTGGCCGTAGTTATTATTACGGCAGCAATGGAGGAAGTCAGGTGATGAGTTATAAATACAGACAAGTTCAGAGGAGACCGCTGTTTGTGTCCTGTGTCAAACCAAAATGTTGTCAACTCATGTCATGCACATGTACTTATTTTAACCCAGTTTTTTTGCAAACCTAGCCAAGTTGTTTTGCTGCCTAAACGTACCTAAACTATGAGCGAACACCTGTCGCTGGTACGCTGCAATGATTGTCCTATTGAGTGATACATGTTATTTTGGGAGTCATTGGGAAACAAATCGTTCACGAGGGTAATAAGGTCCCCAGAATAGAGTTTAACACTAGAAAAGTAGCAACGTAGAGTCCTGCAAATATAAACAACATATGAAAGTATGAATTAGTGTTGTCCTTTGATGACAGATTGTACATTAATTTATTCAGCCATGAAAATCAACAAGTTTTGCGTAAAACGCTTCTTCAAAACTACATAATGCAGCTTAAATGTTAACTATCAGGGCAAAGCTCCTAAAAATGTGAAAGAGCAACGGTGAAATCATTTTTCTTTAGTCTACATGATCTATTAGTATAATCAATCCCTTTCTTCGAAAATGAAATGAATTCTCTTTATGGCAGAGGGCATAACTTCAGTGGACACTCATCTTTGACTGACACACATGGACGTGGGTCTGTTTGTGTTTTGGGGTTATTATTGCTACGAGACAGGAATGACATTCCTGCTGCGACTGTTTCTGCAGATACGTGCCTATTCGCCCATATCCGACATAATTGTCTTTTTCTTTCCACGGCTTCATAATTGACCTTTTGTGTGTGTCTAGCCATCTGTGTGACTCCAGCCCTCCAGTTTGAACATTTGTGTCTTTTTGGTGCGACTGTGTGCTGCTCATTGTTCTCTCTCTCTCTCTCTGGTTCTGGCCGTCGCTCCATCACTGGAGTAAGGACACGCTGGAATTCGAGGCACGCGGTTTGTACTTCCTGTATTTTTCCTCGTGTTGCTAAGGTAGCACTTCCTGTCGCGGGAGCTGGAAAACACTGCTGGGATGCAAAATACACACACACACATGGCCCACTCTGTACGAAAACATACCGTGGCAGTCGCCTATTAATGTACCTTGGCAGTAAACTGAAACTAGCATGCAGATGCTACAGCATAAGTCTTTCTCTCCCACCTGTACACAATCCCTCCCGTCTATAAACCATAGAGATGTCGTTTTATCCGAAGAGACACTGGGGTTCTGCCAATGTGGAAGCAAAAACAAATAAAAATCAGGCTAATGCAAAACACTATCTGACCTTTTAAACAGCTTAAAGACTTGATAGAGGAAAAGGCTTCTTTATTCTCTGCATTACTGGTGTTTCAGTTAGCTTTAGTTTTTCCAGTGTTCCCAGCCTGACACTTGCAAGATGCCACAGTTGAACTAAAAAACAAAATAAATGTTGTGTTGCTTCATCCAGGCATATTCCAATACTGGCGGGCTGCATTAGACCCAATTTTTCGCTACCTTCATTGCACCAAATAGCAAGAAAAGTTGGCTGCTAGCTGGTGAAGAAAATGGAACATTTAGTACTTTAAGACCAAGATTTTATATTCAGGAGGTTGTTTAATAATAATGCTAATATTGTTGTGTCTGTGGGACGATATAGTGATATGAGACTATACATATTGTCTCAGACGGAGGATATTGTTATACAGTATATTGACATGGCATAAATTTTGATTTTTCCTGGTTTTAAATGCTTTGTTACAGTAAACTGATATCATTTCCTGAACTTACCACACTGTTATGTTTATTCTGACACTTGCTCTTACCCACTTAGTCATTATATCCACGTTACTGATAATTATTCATCAAAAGTCTTAAGATTTTGTATAAACTACAAATAGCCATCCCTACAATATTGTTGAAATATCGATATCGAGGTATATAAAAATGTGATATCTGATTTGTGAAGTGATTTCAAGATATCAGGATATTCAAAAGATCATTTTATCTTGGTTTTTATCGTACTGCTCTATTTTATTTGACTTAACATTCAGAGCTGTGGGACTTGTAGCAGCAGCAGCGGTTTTTTTTTTTCTCTCCCTCCTTCCTTCTCAACAGTCACACCAGGTTTTGTGACCCCGACTCGATCACAATGGGAGACTGAAATACGGTCCTGCTGTCACTTTGTCAGATTCTCTCTCTCTCTCTCTCCGGCCCTGACAGCCTGTGACAGTACGGAGGGCGACACACACACACAGTCGCACACAGACTCACATTCTTTCAGTCTTAGTCACTTGTCGACAGAAAATGCCATTGTCAACATCCAGAGAAACAGACAGAGGGGGGTACTGCTGCCGTTAGGGGGGTAAAAGAAAGAGAGGATGTTGAGTGTTGACTTGTGACTTTTTGAAAAGGCTGTTGTCGTGTTTCTCAGCTGTCAGCGGCGGAGACGGGCACAGAGATAACAACTGAAAGGGGAGAAGGACCGATAAGTCTGCCGGTGAGGTGTTAAACAGCTGATGTCTGTTTGAAGTGAGGTGTTTTTCCAGAAAATAGAAATGTACCTCTTTTAGTTCAGGTTAAAGAGAAGAGATGGAAACATTCACTCTGACCTGTGAAGTGTTTCGCCATAATTTTGTGAAAAGTACATTTGTTTAATTTGATTAAAAGGGTTCAAGCACTGTGATTAAGTACCATTCTATTTTTACCTCTCTTGAGTATTTCCATTTTATGCTACTTTATACTACTCCACTATAATTCAGAGGGTAATAATCCACTGGAGCTTTATAAAGTTTTGAATGTAGGACTTTTACTTTCATCAAGTGCTTTAAATGGGTCGGTACCGATCAGTATGCTACGTTATACTCTGTGGTGTATCATGAGTTGTTCTTGTGTACCGGTACGAGTTCTCTTCATTAGATTTTGTGTAATCAGCAAACAACAAAACGACACCGGTAAAAACCTTGTCAGAGTTAAACATTTCACTAATTTAACGATTTTCAGGATACTGAAACCAACATTTAAATACATTTTTACATTTACATTACATTTTTCCTCACGTCTGACTGACATTTTTTGTATTCTGTGCTCTGTCATTCTCATTTCAAGTCAAGAAATCTGTTTCCAGGACAACATTTATTTATGTGACAGGATATTCGTCGATCTTTGTCTTGCATCACCCTGTGTGTGTGTGTGTGTGTGTGTGTGTGTATCCCATTAATGTTTATGTGCGTGTTTGGGATATTGGGTGTGTGTAAAAACAGATACCTGACTTCTTACATAAGCTAAAGCCTCCGAGGCTGCGGCACACCTGCGCTCTCAAAGTTTCCACTGCACTGACCTCACACTGATGATATGCAGGCACATGTATGCACGCACACAGACACAAAGATACACACACACGCACATGCAAATACGGTGTACAGTCCAGTAGCATTCATGCAAACGCGTACATGGACATTAGGGATGCACACACACACACACAGACAGGCGTTTGACTCAGTTTTTGTAGACACACTCTTTCCGTATCGTACTCAGAGCTGCAGTGGCTTGTTTTTTAGGATCTGCGTGTAATTTCACGTGTCTAATAGAGTGTGACTCGATCGTTGATGGATTAGCTAACTGGACGTGCTGATTCAGCACTGAGCGCTCTTTAATCAAAAAGAGAACAGACTCACGCAGAAAATGGGACACACCACATGCACACACACACACACACACACACACACACACACACACACACACACACACACACACACTTCCAATAAGGAGAGAATATGACAAGGCAACTGAGCTGCAGCGTGATGACCACTGGGCCAGCGAGGACAACAGCGGATTATAGAGTGACAGAGTGTGAGTTAGAGAGAGATCAGGGTCATTACAGAGTGAGAGCGCTGAGTATTAGACAGGACTGACAACAAAACTTGAAACAGTGATGAGCAGGTGACCGGGTTTGAAAAAGAGGAGGGGTGAGGGATGAAAGTAAAAACCTCTGAGTAAGGCACAGACAGAAAATAAGAACATTTTTGTTCTGTATTTTCTGTATTGGTCCAGTTTGTTTCGCAGCAGGTCATCAGTGATGAAGACACAGTGAGCAAAGAGGCCAATCTCAAGCTGAGTACGTCTGTTTGCGTCCTCGAATCTCAACGTGGAGGGAAAAGGACTTCTGAGGAATAAAAATCACAATTGAGTTTGGAAGGTTGGCAGCCTGGTTGAACTGAAAATACAGGTTTATGAGGGTATTTTCTAGTTAAGAATCTAGTTATCGTTGTGTTTGAGAGTCTAACACTAATTTCGTAATGAAAATACAGAATAATAAACTTAATCAGGTCTGAATAGTTTCCCCTCTGTGTCTGCTCATCCATGGACAAATGTAGTAACCTCTGATGTGCAGTGGTGATGTGGGGGCGTATAGCAGCGATGTCGGTAAAGCTTTCAGATGAGCAGTGTGGCAGCAAAAGAGTGATCAGCGCAAAGTGAGAACATTATGCTAAGTGAACTCAAACATTGACTGCCTGCAGGGATGTTGGGTCTCACCTGCAGTTGGAGTTGAAGTCCCAAATGTGTTGGACTGGGGTTGGAATCTTGGTTCTGTACAAGCCCAGTCTGACCCAGTATAAGTCTTTTTTCCAGCTAGCAACATACAGGCTGAAAATGTTAGCCTGGTCGCTGTCAGTCTGAACGTAAACCAGTAAGCCGCTCTTTTGCAGGGAGTCAGCCGTTTTAATGCCAGGGCGCAGTTCCCCACATGCACGACGAGTTCAAGCTGCATTATTTTGCAAGGGGCACCCTGGCTGCATCCTGGGTTAAGCCCCGCCCAGGATGAATTTGATTGGCTTAAAGACAAAAACAAGAGAGTGTTTTTCGTTAAAATGAGAATCAGCTGTGGAAAGACGCTATTGTCTAAAATATCACTGGATGTTGCAGCATTTGCCAGTTTCATTGATTCAGTGACATGTTACAGTTTAGATCATTAACTGTTGTGTTTTTCTTTTTTTTTAATGTTGGTGTTTATTATTATTTTTCAGATTTTCAGGTTTTTAAAATAGACATTCACAAAAATAGACGGCCAATTTCTATAGAAAGACGAGGAACCACATGAACTTCGGGTTACTTTCGGGTATTTAGTCATAAAAGATTTTCAATGGTGAGACTTCTGCATAACAAACCATCAGGAAAAGTGTGTGTGTGTGTGTGTGTGTGTGTGTATGTGTGTGTGATTTGAGGATGTGAGTACATGCAAAATGTTGCAACATGGGTGCCACATTACAACACATCCCCCAGAAACCAGAGTCAAATATAGTTCTGGTTAGAAAGAAAGAGCAGTTCCTCTTTCAATGTTGCTTCCCTCCTGTGTTCATGTGAAGCACAAGTGCAGAGCAGCATTCTGGGAAGAGACCGATGAAAAAAAAAAAAGAGGGAATATAGGAGGAAAAAAAATGGATCTTAGCACTTGTATGTGAACAAAAGGACGGGGAGAGGGTTGGACGAGCATGCACTTCTCGTTTCACTTCTGTAAACCTTACTGAATATCTGGAAATGAGCTAATGGCTATAGTTACCGTAACCAAGAGCCCTGGGACAAATAAACTCCCTCCTAAAATACTTCTTGCTGTCCTGGGGATCTGCTGGCTCAGGTGGCACTCCAGCTTTTCTTTTTTTTTCTTTCCAAGGATTGAAATCAGGGTTAATGAACAACTGACTTAGGGTCCCAGAGCAAATAAAGCCTCTAGGAGTATTTTCAGACCAAGTGTGAGGGTCTGGTCAAAACCCTGTTCAGACCCGGTGACCTGAGCCACCAACGGAGAAACGTTAATTTCCCCGTGGACAAAAAACACGAGTCATTATGACACTTTGTTCAAGTGTGGACATTATGTAGACGGGTAAAAATAAAATCGTTACGTGAAGGCGTTCAACCGAGTGTGGAAATGTTGTAAGAAAGTGTAACTCCTGTTTGTGGGAGGGAAAATTGATTCTCTCTCTCTCTCTATTGATTATCTCTCACACACACACGCAGTCCAGTAATTATGACTTCAGCTTGCTGTAAGATAATAACAGGAAATTGTGCAGGATGATGTGCGGGAAGACTGAGCACCGTGCTATTGTGAGTGGAGCTAGAATGATGACAAATATGGAACAGGGCCGAGCTGAACTACTTTGTATGTGCTGTCTCCGTACTTCTGTTTTTGGGAAGACTTCGTATTTTGACAATTTTTCAGGAGTGAAGTCATTCTGGGCGTTCACAGGAATTCTTGCTGGGTGTAGACTTGGTTTAGGGCAAAGGTTAGATTTGAGATGTGTTTGCTCATCTGATCTTTGTCGCAGGAGTAGTTGACTTGACACTTGAGTTTTAGGCCTTTTAACTGTGATTTTGTGTTATTAAATGATTTATATTCAGAGCCTTCAAAGATTTGCAAATAACTTTAGGTCGCTTACAAATGCTTGTTACTTGTCTTGCACTCGGCTACTTACCACTTTTCTTGAGACCAGCTTTGACAAGACTTTATAAAACATTTGACTTGCACTTATCCCCAAAGCCATCCAGATTTCTTTAGCGTGAGTTGTAGAGTTTGGGAGATGTCGGCCGTAGAGATGATACTTGGCATGTCAACAGCTGCGTCTCTGTCCAGATATCTTGAGTAGACAACAGTTCATATCATATCAATTTATAATGATATCCACAATCTTTATATAGTCTCATACCATGAAATGATATAATATTTCCCCGCTCTAATGTTCGGTAATTTTTATTTTTACGGTCAACTGTCCCTTTAACGGTTATGTCAGCAGACAGTTTGACAATCATGGAAATTCCTCCCTGCAGTCAAATCCAACGTTTCAGATAGTGTGCAGAATATGTTTAGGTTTGTCTTTGTGTCTGTTGGTGTAAAACTTACAATTGTCTGTTCAGAATAATGTGCACACAGGGGCGTGGATGTGTGTGTGTCCCGCAACAGAGACCGGACTGAGGACAAAGCGTAAGGGGTTTAGACAAGGCCGCGCATGGAGCCACAACACCCCCACAGCAAATAACAGGGAGACCAAACTACTCGCCCTGCCCATACAAACACACTCTCACCACATGACAACACTATTGTGGCAGAAGGTCGGCTGCGTCTGTGTGTGTTGTTGGTGGGGCGGGTCGGTCATCTGGGTTTCCTCCAGGGAGCGAAACAAACGGAGCGAGGGAGATTCACTTCCCCATCGGGACAGACAGTTAATATTGACACAGTCTGTCACAATAAGAGGCAGACGGAGCCAAAAAGTTCTGACCCGCCAGGACGAAAAGGTTTCCTGAAAGTCTGCTCAACACATAAACTAAATCTGAGTCCATGTGACTTTCTTATCACAAGATGGGCTTCTCCGTGTAATTGGGAAACAATTTAGTCAACAACCCATATCCACATTTAAGTCGGACCGAAGAAACAAACTGCAGGTTTGAGCTTTTTATTTTTATCAGATGGAATATAGCCACAGTTTTTACCCCTGTATGCTGATGACACCCACCTGTTGGCCTCAGTACTGGCTGCTGAACAACCAGAATGAATGGATGTAGAAGAAACAAGATACTGAAAGCATAAACACCTAATACAAAGAGGCTTTTGGAGGCTGTGGAAATTAAGGACCCTATTGGACACAAAGATAAAACCAGCATCTAAACATAACATAATTTGGCCAGTTCAGTCTAACATGTATCAAATTATTCAGGGTCACTGCAATAATTTAACTGAACTGAATCTTTTATTTATCATTTCATACTGTTGAAATAATAAAATGCACCTTCCTGATGCAAGAGGCTTATAACAGATGCCAACATTTTCACTTTCTGTGTCACTTTATTTCTTCCTTACACTGGATTCTACTTGAATTGATTGTATTCTATTTAGTTTAACAATATAAATATTTAATGACACGGCTTCTTGTTTCATTGCAAATTCGCAAAACCAAAGCTAATCCAGCCCTTTGGTGTAGCGGCACTGATGCTCTGAAACAATGTATGTGGGGCATCTGATAATTTGAGTTACTTTTTGTTTTTTTTTACTTTCAAAAATTCAAATAACTACAATCTGATTCAGATTAGATTTAGAGAATATCAAAGAATATCTAGATATCTTATATAATCATTCATGGCACTATTAATCTAAGTAGACTGTAAACAAACAAGTGTAAACCTTTTGATTTGTGATTTGTTAACTACGGTCTTGAGGCTTTTGCAACCAGTGCCATCTCTCTTTTTTAAGCCACATCTTGGCCTGGAGGATGGAACCAGGGAGAATATCCTGATTGGATCTGACTGAGAACTCCAGGACATGAAATGAAAAGGACTTGTCAATCACAAGGTAGCGACGCCCTAAAGCAGACCTTTATTTTTTGTCTATTTTACTCCAAATAACACCATAATTAGCTAAATTAACGTCAGAAGAAGTAGGGTCATTTTCTCATAAGCTTACATACAGTTGGGCTTCTTTTTGAAACCACTGGCGTCGCCCCCTGCCGGCCATTAGACAGAATGCAGGTTGAAGGTGCTTCGACATTGGCTTCACTTTTCAGACCTGGACCGTCATCTATATTTTATACAGTCAATGATACAAACTGACTTCCTGATGTCACACAAACTATGCATTTCGAAAACATTTACACATTATTTCATCACTTCTGCTCTGTTTTAATCTCCTTTCTTCGCCTCCTTAGTCTTTTTTTTTCAAACTGCATTTGGATGACTTTACAGGAATGTGTGCGAGTGAGATGAGGCACGGAACAAGGTGTGTGTGTTTATATTGTTAGTGCACGTTCAGCACGAGTCAGCTCGTAATGAGTCACTCGCCCCTCAGGTGAGAGGGGAAGACATATCACACACACACATAAACACAAACACACACATCGGTGATTCAGGATGGCGTGTCTGTGTGTGTGAATGTAATCTGTCTGCATGCGTGTGAGCGTCTGTGTGTGTGTGTGTTGATCTGCTAAAACTGTGACCCCTCCACTGAGTGTGTGTGTGTGTGTGTGTGTGCGTCTTGTCAGGTGCACGTCAAATGTGGGCGGTCCGACCGCACTGTTTACACACGACGCCATGGTGTGACCTCGGAGGTTGCCGGTGGCCGTGATTGGCTGCCAGCTACCAGCTCATTAAACCGCTCACATGGGGACACAGTGCCAGCAGACACACTCTCCATTTGTTTCACAACACACGGACACAGTCGCACACACTCGTCAGAGGGGCACCGCAGGTATGGCAGGCGGCCACATGCAGCACACACACACACACACACACACACACACACACACACACACACACACACACACACATCACAGATCGTCAGTAGCAGAAGGTCCGTCTGGCCTCGGTGACCCGACTGAACCTTGGCTCACCCTCATTGGTTCATTACACCACACGTCCTCGCACCTAGATGCCTATTGGCTGGCGGACCGAGCTTCAGGGTCATGACTTACAGGAGGAGAGCAGAGGAGAAGAATTTGAGATGGAAAAATTTGAATGGATTTGGACAGAAAAGAGAAAAAAAAAAGGAGCCAGAAGAAGAAAATAGAAGAATTGACAAAATAATTACAACAAGGAAGATAAGCGAGGAAAGGAGAAGGAAAAAGATGCAAGCTGCTTTAAAGTGGAAATTGAAGAAGAAAAAAAAAAAACAACTTTAGAGGAACTAGAAAAAACGGACTTGATTTCATCTTGATGACTATGAATTTTTCACACAGTCCAATGGGTTTCTGAAAGAGTGTTGTCAGCAAAACTAGTCAGAGAATTTTCTCAACGCACAAAAGAGCATCTCATGACAGGAGAGAGAAGAAGAAACGGCCAACGACTGTTATATTATAATTCCTGTTTATAGTAACACAGGTCTTATTTTCATTCCTGTCTCTAATAACACCATCATACTCACCAAGTGAACTGACCAACCCCGAGGAACATGCCGACATTGTTGACTTGTTAGCAACCTGTCTTACTGTCTGACGTTATCAAAACTGAACAAAAATGGATCCCAAACTCGAACAAACTGCAATTGTCATTTAAGCAAAGATGCATTTTATAGGTTATGGTGTCTGACTTTTAACATCAAGATGTGGAGAAGTTCTGTCAGAATTGGCACAAACTTAAAGGTGAAAGTAGTACTTACTTACAGGTATAGATTTAGTGGAATGGCCCTTTATACAGTACCAGAGTAAGATGCTGCAGCGCTGAACGAGGAGCAGAGGACGTGTACACTGTATTACAATCGCTCAAGTAAAAGTATCAATACCACACTGCAGAAAGTGAAAGTCCTGCATTCAAATATAATCATCATCATAAACTTAGAGAACCAAAAGTAATGAGTGGGCTCATGTGAGAATAATTTACATTATTGGATTATTATTATTATTGATGCATGAACGTGTGCATGTCTTTAATGTTACAGCACTTATGTTAGAACATACGTCTGGGTAGAGTTTTCTGGTTGCAAGTCTTTTTCTTATCATATCTGAACCTTTGATTATACATATCAGCATATGTTTTGATTATGTTTGTTATTGTTTATCTGAATCTGCAATATGACTATTGACTTTAGTAAGAATTGCTATATTTTTATGCAATATAATGTAGTAAAGACGATGATTTAAGTCGTGGAAAAGTGCGATATCTTCTCTCAAGTTAATGCTTCCTGGACTGTATAGTTGTTTTTGTTTTTTTTGCTTTCTGAACATGACAGTCACTGATTTTGTAGCATCCAACCTGCTTGCACATATTCACATTTGGTGCAGCTGTGATTCAGGAGGGAGCTCTAATCGTCGGGTCGGTGTTTCGAGCTCCAGCTCTGGCTGAACTTCCTGATTTCTGCTCCATCTGTGTATAAGTGGTTGTATGAGTGGCTGAGCGTTAAAAATGGGGCATTGACGGCACTGATGAGGAGGTCAGCACACGGCATGGCAACCTCTGTCATCGGCGTGTGAATGTGCGACTTAATGGGTGAACTTGGCAAGTGTTGTAAAGCGCATTGAGAAACAGATGAGGTGTTTGAATGATGAGGTGAATCCAAATGGACTCAACAACACGAATCTCTCCCTCCAGTTTTCTGGAGAAAACGATCACCTCTTCCATATCGTCTTCTTCTTCCTGTGATTCTTCCTCTTTCGACGCTTGTGTTAGCGTTCATAATTGAGAAGTTTATTGGTGCCATCTATGTCACTGTGACTCATAACGACGCCCTCTGGCACGACTTGTGATGCTTCTAAAAATAGCTACGGTACAATTACAGTATTGAAAACGGTGACATTTTCTCAAGTCCAACTATCTCTACTGTCTCTTTGAGCTGAAACACATGAAGTCGCAGCTTTGGCGACAACAGTGACTTGGATCTTCATGGCAGATTTACAATATCCAGGCAGCCTTAAAGTGTGTGTGTGTCTCGCTGTGTGTGTTTGTGTGTTTATGTACCTCCAGGCCTGGTAAAGTACAACGCTGAGTCATCATTCTTAAAGAAGAGAATTCGCTGACTGAATTAGCTTTGCAGGGGGAAACCCCGTTACACAACAGAATGACATTTAAACGGCCTCTCTGTCTTAAATTATCTTTTACACCGGCCTGTCCTGCACTCTCTACTTCATCATATATATTTTTTATAGCCTGATTCATTTATTAAAATGTACATACATTTCTCTGTCCCTGCTTTTTTTTCCTCCTTCCCACTCCGCTGTGATGTTTCAGCTCCCTCCACCTCTAACCGGGCCTTTACCCCCTCATTCTCCCTCTCTCGCCGTTCATCTTCTGTCCATTCCTGGTCTGACACCCCCCCCTCCTCCCTCATCTCTCTTTCACCATACGATACTTCTCTGTTGACGTGTCCGTCAGCGAGTTCCTATAGCAACCAGACATTTCTGCTGACCCCTGCCTTGGTTTGCGTGACAGAGCTGCAGGACGTTCAGTCGCAGGGCAAAGATTAGGAGAGGGGTCTACTGTATGAGTGCATGTGCACAGCTAAACATACACACACTTTATATGCACATGCGCTCGTATGCATGCATTTACAAGTCCATTCATCATTTGGTCACACATATATACACTGATATCTGAAAGCAGATGACTGCAAACAAACTGCGTATTCATTGAATATTTTTATTTTTTATTAAAAATAACATTCATAACAGTAACAGTTGTACAACCAATAATTATAATCTGAACCATGTCTGCAACAATAATTACACTTGAGAACTGGAGGACTTCAAATCCTCCTTCTTTTTTTTTTAAATAAGTTAAGAAATAAAGTTTTTCTCCCCCCCCGCCCCCAGAAATCATTTCTTTAGAAGCATTTATACATACAGTGTTGGCTATAACTGGCTCACAGCGATCTCTAACAGCCAGGTCTTTAAGACTTGCTTTAATGTGGATATTCATAGCATGTTATCTAGGCAGGCATTTGGTTGTTATTCCATTTTGATCTGGCAGTAGTACAAAAATGAGCAGGTTATCGATATTTTTTCCAGTACATTAAGCTACAGTACACGGTAGAGCACGTCTCTAGTCAACGTAGTATGATCAGTGTATGGCTACTCCAGTGTTAGATAAAGTTAGATTCAGACATTTGTAGGACAACAGCAATGTTTGGCATTGAGGCCCGAGCTGCACTCTCCAGGTTCCAGTTATCGTCCCAGTGTAGAAATCCAGTTCTCCACGTCTCCAGTTTCATCTCGAAGCTCCACGTTTAGCCCCCAGTTATGACTTCTTAGTCCGACTTATTGTCAAGTTCTCCATTTGTGGACCGATTAGTCGTCAAGTCAAAAGTGTTCAAGCAGCCAATCAATGGCTGCAAACTGCGAGGAGAGACCAGCGGTCTAAGCTTTTGGGCATCTCACAGGCCTCCATCGATCCATGTTAATGGGATTATGTGGTTCATACGAATTAATTCCAGTGTTTAGTGTGACAAATATCCTCCCTGTCAAGGAGTTCATAAGATTGCACTTTTATTATATCCATGAAGCTGGACGCTCTGCGGCAGCTCTGGAGCGGGGAAGGTGACTCTGTTGGTGGAAACAGCAGCAGCGTCCATCACCTCTGTTGATTCCTCAGCTTCCGTCACCCCACATCCAAGAATCCCATGTTTCTCTTCTCTCCATATTCCTTTGGTGCAACGTGTCCGGCCAAAAGCGTTTAGTTTGCTTTACCACTTCCTGTCGGGGGGGAAAGAGAAAATCCTTTGTCTTATTACAAAGCCCAGATAGAAAGATTTAATGACAAATACTGCAGCTTTTCATTTCATCTCCTTGCTTTTGTTAAGTCAAATACATTCCAGAGAAAATAAACAAACCTGGATGGTAAATATCTGCAAATTCATAACTTCAGTTCAACCAAAGCAAGAAACATATTTGTGTAGCTGCTTTTTACTATTTCATTATCCAGGTCAACAGAAGCTGGTGACATTTTTAATCTCACTCAGGTAATAATTCTCTCACCTGCAGCTCTACATGATCATGGCTCTGATGGCTGATTTGCTGATGCGTTTGCGGTGCTTCCTCCTGCGGCGGGGCGAGGCTGGTCGGAACGGGGCCCGGCGGGCTGAGGGCGACAAGGGGGCCACGGTGGAGAGGGCTGAAAGACGACCAGGAGAAGGTGGAGGACACGGTGAATACAAAAAGTCGACACCAAACAGCTTGTTCTGATCTTTCAACGCAGTTCACAACTTTCCTAAACATGACTGACGACTGAAATCTGAAAAATGGTGTCAAAGACAAAGTCGCGTGTGAAGGAAGACGGTCGCATACTTGTTACTAACATTTCAACATGTCAGTCTTTTGAGTACCTGTTGAGACCATCATGTCAAAAGGTTGGCACGTTTTTGTCTTGCAACATAGCTTCAAGTATGTAACTGTCTTTCTTCGAACCTGTACTTCAACTCTCTAACATTGTGTGCATTGACATGAATATAATTCTTCCTTTCCCAAGTACTTTTACTAACGAAACTTGGGAAAACAAGTAATGCTGGCGTGTCTTTGTCTCCCAACTTGGGTAGCAAATCAGCAAAAGACTTAGTTGAATTCATTTGGAATGCATGACGAAACAAAATGTCTTTGACATTTAGGTGCGAGGACTCGATTCTGTCACTGGAGGATCATAAACAAACACAAACGAATAGAAAAAGTTTAGTTTCATCTTGTTTCAGCTGCTGTATATAGCAGCAGTGGAGAGTAAACACAGGGTGTGTTGCTCCTGCGAGGGGCTCTAACTGCGCTCTGAAGGACGGTTTATAACCTTGAAGTCTACGTAACACAGCGTGTGACCGCCTGCAGGTTCAGGTCCAGGGTGAAGCGGTGGGAACAGCGGGGCTCTCAGGGGGTCGAGGAAGAATAGCAGGACACATGTGGCCGTGTTGTTTAGTCATACATGTGCAGCGGGCTGCTTCCTGCCTGGGAAACTCTCCCACTGATTCTCTCTTACGTTACAAGGTAATATTTCAACATGCTCCAGTACCGAGATGACTGCTTCTCCCATTAGATCCGACAAGGACGGCGATGCTATACATGTCCTCTACTCTGCAGTGATGTATCGACAGCTTGGAGCAACAGCTGTCCACTGGCAGTGCAAACAAAGACACTTTCTGTTTTACTTTCTTAAAGGGCTACTCCATCAATTTCACTCGTATAGATTACTTTTCTTGTCATTCGGAGGACTGTATGTATAATGGGTCGTGCAGCTCTAAGAAGCAGCTCTCATAAATAACCCTGATGATGTCACAGTGATGTCATCAGTCTTTCTGTCAGTGTTCGTGTGCTTTTTAGTTGTCAAGTGGAAACAACATGGATGCTACAAAGAAGATGTGGTGTTCTTTATTGTTCAGAGCTTTTAAACAACATGTTTAAAGATGTTTGAAGTTTTATATTTAGCTACAAAGTCATTTTAGCTATTCCTGCTGCACCAGTATGTTCCATAAAAAAACCCAAATAAAGTCGCTTTTCCTGACTTGTTATCCTGGTTGATGCTAATAAATAACTTGTCTAACTAATCTAGGTCTAGGTCAATGAATGCCTCACATTGCGTTTAACATATTTGTGCACACCTGAGTTGAAAGCTCGAAGCTTGGAGTTCAACAGATGCGGTTTACAAGTCTCCTGAAAGATGTTTTTGATTTGCATGATGGGAAATGTAGGACCCAGTGTTTTTTGGACCTTATCTTTTCTATTTATAAAGATTACTGCAGATAGGACTGCAGTATCTTGGGGGAGTGAATTGCCTTTCTCGAGAAAAACTGACTTGAGTGAGACCTAATGACCTAATGAGTCAGATGTCTGCTTCTGAGTCAGCGGTGCGATGCTGAAGTCCTGGACTGCTCCTCTCACAACTTGCGTGCAAATAAAAGGAAATGTACATCTGGGAAAATCGACCATGTGACCTTTGAATCCGGCTTTCATCCACACTATCACACATCATCACGCAGCTGAGCAGTACCTGTTTTAAATGTGGTCGGTTTTGGTCTTTGCTGAGGAGGATGCGGATGAAGTTGACTCTCTCGATCCAGTTCCGTCTGTACCGTCTCCAGGATTTTCTGTCTCCTCTCCTCCTGTGTTAAATGACCGTCCCCACTGGTCACTTTAGAGTCTTTATCCTTCCCCTGATTGGCCAGCTCCGCCACGGCCGTGTCGCCACTATTCCCACTCTCCTCCCTGTCGCTCCCTTCTTTCTGACTGGCTGTTGCAGTCTCAGTCTGTCTGTGATTTGTGACCTCTGTATTTTTTTGGCTGGTCACTGAGTCTTTCTGAATGGTGGTCAGAGGAGGGGTGGGGTTTTGTTCCAATGTTGGCAGCTGCGTTGGGCTGCCGGGCGGGGAGGCGCTGTCTGATTGGGGAGCGTTGAGCCGATATTGTGTCCTCAGCTCTTGGTCCTCCGCTGCTCCGTGGTTGTACTGCTGTGGGTAATGCGGCTGATGGTGATACTGATACTGCTGCTGGTGCTGCTGCTGTCTTTGCTGATGCTGTAACAGCTGCTGCTGCCTCTGCATGTGATCTGGATGATGCGCATCCCCGCCGCTGTTTGCTACGTGCGCACTGCTTTCCTCCTTGCTCCCATCATTCCCGCTCCCGTGCCCCACCTGCTGTGTACTTCCCATGACGCTGTGCTCCGCCCTCGCCTCAGATGGCCAGCTGCTGCCCGGCCCGAGCACCCCAACAACCGGCTGGTGCACCCCTGGCTGCACGTGTGTGGGCGCCTGATGAACCCTGGGCTGCGTCCAGTGCACCAGCTGGGTGTAGCTGCCCTGCTGCCACTGCCTCGCCACCGGCTCACGCTCCTCAGTGTGGTAGCGCTGCTGGTTGTGCTTCAGGTTGTCGAGGCGATGCAGGTCGGCCTTGGAAGCGTGAGTCTTTGGTGGGGCGGGGTGGACGGGGCGGGGGAGGGCCAGGGGAAGGTGGGAGGATGGCGGAGGCTGCTGCGGTGGAGCTGGGTTGGGGTTGCTCGGGCTGGACGAGCGAGTGACGGGAACGGACGAGGAGGAAGAGGAGGAGGACGGCGAGGACGAGGACGATGTGGGAGGTTGGCACCTGCAGCTGACGTGATCTTCCACTGATATGATGGCTTTGTCATAATGTGCTTTCCTGTTTATGTACTGAATCTTTATCACCTGGGAAAGAGGCAGAAAGAACCGAAACATTAGCACAACAAATCTGACACGCATGAAGTGTTGGCCTTTAATGAAGTCTGGGGTCCAGAAAGAAGATCTCCAATGCATGAATCTGTTTTTTTATTTCTCTTAACTGAACATGCTGCCACTGTATGTACAAGGAGGCGAGTTGCAACGTGCAGCATATGAATGTCATGCCAAGACTTTCAGTGGACTTCTGAAGAAGTAAAGGCTGAATTACTTGTTCCTAAAGCAACATCAGCTTTTAATATTTACACAGGACTGAATCAAGAGGGTTGAAATGACATGCAGAGCTTCTTGAAGCTCCTGAGACTCTGTGTTGCTTTGACCTGACCTCAGATTGCATCATTGATTTGGTATTTGTTTGCAAAATTACAATACAGTGCTCAGCTGCTCAGAGCCCGTCTTGCTCTGGAGGAGAGAGTCGGGTGCAGAGCCAGATGCACTGGAGGAATAAACACCCACCGATTACTTTTTAAACTTTCTGGGATAAAAAATTGGATTTATCTCACTCCTAGAGTTGACCTCCATTGTTGGGGTGTATTTGTACTGTAAGAGTGACTGCTGGCTGGAGCCGGAGGGGTATTAACATCGTGTCTTGGGGCCTCTGGTGATTCCAACCCATAGTAAATAATCACTTGTCGTCTGACAGGGATGGCTGTGGACAGCTCTTCCAGATTTAGCCACCTATGGGAACTATTACCAGCATTTGGCCTTCGGTACAGCAAAAGCACCTAAAAGCTATTTTAAATCATGAAGTCATTCTTTCATGGCGGCTGCGTACCTGCAGGTATCTGCTGGAGGTGACGGTGGGGACACACTGCAGCACCCGGGTGTTACAGCAGCCCGAACACCTCTGCACCTCCACACAGGGCGGCCATAACAGGAAGTTGGCGTTGCGGCGATCCAGCATCGACCTCGTCACCTCCATCACCTCCGTCCGGACTTTGCACGCCGCCTGCTGGGCCGGCTGAGCCTCAACTGATGGGAGGAAGAAAAGGAAGACAGTGTTGAGAGACAGATGGTAGAAGCAGATTCATCGAATTGGAATAAAATGAGGACAGGAAGCGGAAACTTACCAAGACTTCTAGTATAATCGGCCATGGGTGTGGTTTGTGAGAATATCGTGCTCGTCTTCTTCTTCTACTACAGAAAGAGACGGGGGAGGAGGGGAGGTTGGAAAGGGAAAGAGTTGAGGGGAGAGACAAAACACAAACAGAGAGTTAATGAAGTCAACGTAATATTTTCCAACTTTTATCTGAAAACCAGGCAACAATGAGGCCGCACTTTCACAAGCGACGAGAGAAATCTGGAAGCATGTGAAGCTTTGAGGGGCAGTTTTTAGCAAAACTCATTGTTCACTGCACACAGGAAGCCATTTTTTCTCCTCCCGCTAAAACAATTAGGCTATTTTCTGCTGCAATTTGTCCTCGCGCTGTCAAGAATACTGTTGAGGAGAGATATGAGTTGTTAAATATAGCTCGTGTGCGGATCTGTGAGTGTGTATGTGTGTGTTTGCACTCTCACATATGTCGTCATTTCATACTGTGGCCCCCCCAAGTCCTAATTATATCCCTGGTGTAGATTGCGTTTGGTCACTGTGTGTGTGTGTGTGTGTGTGTACGTGCAGCACACAGATGCATGAGGTGTTATTTGGTTGCCTGTTAGCCCTCATTAGCTGCCTGGTGCAGAGAGAGAACAGTTTCTTATTGTTCTCAGGAGCTACTTTCTAATTTTATCTGAGAATGTATCTGTGTCTGAATGTTACGTGCGACCGACTCCTTTCTTCCTCTTTCATTTATTAGCATGTGACCCGTCTCACCAACACGCTGGTTCTGCAGATTTTGACGTTGGCTGCAAATTAAATCGGACATTTTCCAATCTTGTGCTCAAAGTTTATATCGTCATGTTTTTATTTGTATAGTGGCAGGACAAAAAAAATGATCAAATAAAGATTAAATGGTGAATAGTCAACATGTTCACAATGACAATGCTAACATGTCCATGCTAAGCTGCTAAAGTTTATCATGTTCACCGTCTTATTTTAGCATGTTAGCGTGCTAAAATTTCTCAAAAAGCACTTGTCAAAAAGTGTCATTATTTTTGCAGGTATCTGGATGTAAACTAAAGCAGTGCAAAGTAAAATTTTGTTTCGATGATGGTGCTAAATCGTGATGACCCCGTTTGACCGGGACTGTTTTGGTTTTAAGCTGGATGTCCCGAATCCGGACAATCTGTAAAATGTAAAAAAAAATCCCAGTGTCCCAGTTTTCACCACAATTTCTGATTTGTCTGTTTGTCGGCCGAACAATGAAGGTGTTGTTGTTGCTGGCCTATGAGTCATCGGCGAGCTTCAGAGGCTATGCTAACGGTTAGCTGTCATGCCAAACATAACGTCAGTCTTTTTCAAAGAGCTCTGGGACGCTTACTATTTCCTTCCGGACGTGCCTGGCAACGCAAGTAAGTGCTGGATGACTTGTCCCCCATCCTGGTGAAAATTACTATTGTGTGCGGTACAGCAAAGGGTTTTGATTTGAGGATTTAAAACGAATGCTAAATGGAAAGTTGAGGGTAGTAACAAGTGTGTGCCATGTGTCAGTGCAGTCAATAGTGGTTCAGACAAAACCACTAGCGACAACCTCACGGTTTCACTAGAAGTCATTAGGTCTCATCCTCTGGGGACAATGAACGCCTGCACCAAGTATCACGGCAATCCATTGAGTTGGTGTTGTGTTATTTCAGCGGTGAAATGACCCACTGACATTTTCATCCCCAAACTTGGCAAAACTTCGAACACTCACAGGACTCAGAAAAAAGTTTATTCTTGATAAAAACATACTCTGAGTCACTTCCTCGTGTCCTGTTTCTGAGCATCCTTCCCTCTGTTGGTTCCTCTCTGTGGTCGCTGTTATGTCACTGTGTTATTTATGCATTATGGAATGATCAAAGGACCATCTATTAATATATGTATGTGTGACTGGGTTCCTCAGAAAGATGACTTTAATGAATTTTTTAATCACCCGCCGAGCTGCTTGCGCATGCGTCTGGGTTTGTGTTTGTTTGGACTCAGTTTGGGGAGGTGGAGGCGTGGAGAGGAGGGGCGGTGGTGGTGGTCTCGCTCCGGCGCACACAAACATCCATATTTCAAAATCTGGAGAGGAATTCGGAGCAGGAGAACAATGTAGTGACCTTGTGCTGCACGTTCTTTCCTCTGTGTTTCGGTTTGCTCAACACACACCAAGGTCACAGTTACTCTCCCTCTCTCTCTCTTTTGTTCTTAGCTCTCTCTCTCTCGCTCTCGTCAAGCTGGTTCATCATCCCGGCTGCTGTCGCGGGTAAATATTGCCTTAACATGGTGCTTGGCATGTACTCTAATATTCTCCCTTGCTGCATTCCGATCTCTTCAGGCCTCTGTAGACACACCCACACGCTTACCTCCTCCACGTCTGTGTTATTAGTGTGTGTGTGTGTGTGTGTGCGTGGTGGTCATTAGTACCTATTGCACTGGTTTCCTGCTGCAGCAGCAGCTTCAGGTCGTCCACAGAGGAGATGGGAGAGTTCCTCACCAGGTCGACCAGCGACGCAGGGAGCGGATCACCCTGTGGAGACAAAAACAGCCGTCATGCATTTTTACCGTTACCCCGGAAACACCTGTTATTGTAAGGTATGCCAGTGAAGTTTAGGGTGTTATTAGAGTGAGCAGATTCAGTAGCTGTGTCTAAACGCAGGGGCTGACCCTTTTAAATCTTAATGTCTGGGACAAATACATCAGGACGGGATATAACCAACATACAATGTCTGTCTGTTGTTTGATGAGGAGTTCAGTTCATAAACTCACATTTTCACATTGTTGTGACCTTTGACACCATTATATATATACTGAGACAGTCACTGAACGTATATACCCTGAAGTATAAATAGTAGTAAAAGTGCATACTGTTGCATGCAGCATGCATTAAGTTGGGAAATGCTACTTCATCATGACAGTGCACCTTGATCTCTGATCTCTTGCTCCTGCATTGCAGCCCTAACGTGAAATATTGGCGCTCATCATTCTGTCTAATGAGCTGTCAAATGTTTGTGATCTCTCAGCTTTGCATAAATCTGCTTGACACACCACTGATGTATGTGACGCATCCTCCGCTGTGCAGAGGATTGTGTGTTTATAGCTGGCTTGCAAACTGCAAAATGTGATAAATGGACATACTGGTATTTTTTGGCAAACTCGACGCACCGGGCAAAATAATGTTCCCGGTTTGTTTCGATAACTTTTAACACTGTCAACTGATTTTGTTAACTAAAAAGTTGGTAGGATCGAATAGAAATGGAGCAACAGTGGAAGAAAAAAAGGCAAAAGTCACCACCTTTTTCTTCCTTTCATTTAGTTTTTGTCTATAAAAAAATCTAAATGTGCGAGTGAGAGAGAGAGTGAGTTGAGAGACATGCAGAGAAAACAGGGCTGCTGTATAATATCTCATTCCTCCATCTCCAGTCAACACTTGCTCCAGTTTCACTTCCTCCTGCAGAGGAAACGACGGCTGATTGGTGTTTGTTGCTGCTGTTGTCACTCTCTCCCTGTCTGTTTACCCACAAACACCGCTGTTGCTCCCGCTGTAGCACAGGAAATTAGCCTCCCTCTCTCTCTCTCTCTCTCTCTCTCTCTCTCTCTTTCAGTTTAACATTTCTGACATCAGACAAAAATTTATATCTTGACGTGAATCTGAGAATTTCAAAGAGAAAAAGTTGTCCAGCACCTTTTTTGTGATTTACTCCAAAATCTGTTATTTCTCAAACAAGATTATGCGAGATTCTGAATTCTCAGCGGAGATCAGAAGAGGAACGCGTCGCCGAATAAACTTTTAATGACTACTGTGGCGCGACTTCATTATGGAGTCAGCGTGGCTTGTTTTCTTTTTTTTTTTTTTTTTAAGAGAAAGGCTCATGTGGTTTCTTTGGCGAGATCAAAGGCAGATTACTCGGGCTTCTGTGTCACATTTTGCTTTGGTTGGCTGTAAGCTGATACCATCTCGGAGCCGTTGGAGCCTCGTTTGATAGAGTCACATGCCAGAAAGATGCCAAAACAAATTAAGGAGTGTAAAGAATGTGAGAGGGGAAATACTTTTGGGCAACGCTCTACGATGCCAGTGGAGGAAAAGTGAAGACATTCATCTTCTTTTTACTGCAATCATGCTACAAAATTTACAACGATGGATATAAAGATGTTTACGGTATCTTAAGAAAGAGTAAACATCTGGGCTCTTTAATGATGTAGGCAGCGCTGGCTCTCCAAAGATGGAGATGAAACAGCCAGTCAGGAGGATTGACTCGATTTCTGGAACTCATGAATGAAAAATGTCCCCACGCGGTAGAAGCTCCCCATTGGTTTTGACTGATATTCTCTGATTTACCAGCTTGAATCACCGAGTTATCATTAACATCAGCAGGAACATCGGTCCGAGCGCTTTCTGCAATCTAATAAAGTATTCTGGTACCTGGTTGTGATTCATTCGACCATGTTAACCCAAGAAAAACAGTCCCGCCGCCAACTTTCATCCAGTTCATCCAACACACACACCAGCCAGGTTTCTCCTGACACTCAGTCCTGCTCTGATAAGACAGAACAAAGTTACTGTTTATCTAGAATGAGTTGTGCTGCAGCTTAACCTCACTTGATCTCTGCGTAGCCACCTATTAGATCCAATGTTATTACTTTAGAGGTCAAATTAAGATATAAAACAAGCAGGATTATACAGGACATGCGATACAAGTAAGGTTAAGTAAACGTTGCACGGCGTATAATGAGGTCCGCCAAAAACTCTGTGAAAAGGCTGCTCATGAGGAATGACTTTCAAATTAATCGGAAAAAGAAAATACAACCGTGGCGCCAGTTCTCCAGTACTGTGCCTTTTAAACTGTGGCAGAAGAAGAGGATGCAACAAGCGGACTCAAAGGAGAGTAAAATGAACGATGTTCGTGTTTTGTTTCAGGAAGTTTAACGTCTCCGCAAAGATCCGCCGCAGTTTTTCAGCAGCTCGGACGTTACGGTCGCATGATCCGTTACACCACGATTGTTTTTTTCACATTTTGTTTCTATCGATACGTCAACTTTTCCACTTCAGCTACGCATCACGACTTTTTTGCGATAACGAATATATATGTAGTGAGCTGCAATGGTAGTGCCAGTTATCAGGCGCTCTTCAAGGACAACGAAAAACAAGAGCGGGCAGCTTACTTATGATGGAAATGCACATTATTGATGGGCTGTAAAATGGAATCCAAGACACTCTGATGATGATATACTAACAATGCTTTATATAATGAATAAACAAGCGTGTTGCGACTCAGATTCTTCGTCAGACTCCCTATCAATACTCTTGACTCTCGATACAAATCGGCGGGACAGTCATTGACTTATTTCTGGGGATTTACGATCAATTGTGCATGAAAAAATGTAGATTTACTCTCTGATAATGAAACAAAATATGCATTCCTGCAGTGTTCATGCACCAATCATATAAATGGAACCTGCAGCCTTACAAGGTGTAAAATCAGAAAATTATGATATTTCTAAAGGTATCATTTGATTGTTGTAATTTTGGTTGTAATCCAACAAGGAGCTGGATGACCAGCCCGATCTAAAATGACTTCTGGACTTGAAAATCGTCTTTTCATCATCGTTTTCTGTCCGTCACTCGGTTCATTTTTCATTGAGCTTTCTCCTTCTTCCTCCTGCTCTCCTCCCTCTCTCTCTCTTTCTGTCTGTCTGCTTTGTGGGCGGCGGTCGCTCAGGACACCTGGATGACTTTCACGAGCCATTGGCTGACCTAGTTAAGCAAACACACACACACAACACACACACACACACACACACACACACACACACACACACACACACACACAAACACACAAACACTCGCCCCCTCTTTTCCAGTTCACATACAGATGCTTAACCACTTAGCTGTCCGCCCAATTTGTCCCGAGAGCCACACACATACACACACATACACACACACACACACTGCACACGGTTTTCACTCTGCAACAAGCTATCATTACAGTCACCGTGTTAATCACCAACACACACACAGGCAAGCACAAATATACACACATACGGAAATTAGAGAGTGGAATATACAGACAGGAAATAGTTTCTCACATGGACAAACAACAAGCTGCTGGTTTATAAAAAGGCTGAGAATTGGACAACAAGCTAATAATAGTGGTTTGAGCAGAAGAGCTAAATTACCCAGAATGGCTCTGACGCCAAGTTCCTTATTTGCCATCTCACACACACACACACACACACACACACACACACACACACACACACACACACACACACACACACACACACACACACACACAGAAATAGGCCTCTCTTGTTGTTTCTACTCTCCGTGAAGCCTCTTGAATGCCTCCGCTGCTCGTCGTTGTTACGGAAAGTTCGGCATTTTTCATATCTTACACCGCTTGAGCGTGCGTTGCTAAGCTCTCGGGGTCGAGAGGACTGTCTGGTAGGATGTCATGATCTACAAGCAGGTCACACACACACACTCACACTCTTGCAAAACACACACTGCATGGGGGCCTTGGAGAAAAAGCCTGGAAGGCAAAGAGATTGTATGGAATGTTTGAGGAGAAAGGTGAAGTGTAATGGAATGTAATTACGGGGCCAGCTGACTGCACACACACACACACACACACACACACACACACACACACACACACACACACACACACACACAGTCATACATATACAAACATGTTATCAAAAGGGGACAAAGATTAGGCGAAGTAAACACACACACACACAAACACAGTGAATCCAAGTGTGTGAGGAGTGACTCACAATCACACCGCGCTGTCACAACACACGTCTTCTTTTATCAGAGATGTGGCCGATGGCCAACATACTGTCGCATAAACTTGACAGACTCACAGAGCTCGATGGGTGCTCCCTTTCTTTCTCCCACACACACACACACACACACACACACACACACACACCCCGCCCTCCTCGGCTGCAGAGACGAGGGTGCAGATGATGGATGGAAAGACAACAGAGGAGAGGAGCAGAAACGAGGGGAGGAGGAGAGAAAATGAGGAGACGAGGTGAGGATAATCACAGAGGAGGAGGAAGAGGAGGAAGAGGAGGAGGAGGAGGAGGAGGAAGAGGAGGAGGAGGAGGAGGAAGAAGAGGAGGAGGAGGAGGAAGAGGAAGAGGAGCAGGGCAGTAAACCTTACTGCACAGTGTGTCACTGAGACACCGAGAGGCTCGAAAAAATGTTTGTGCAGAAGACCCAAACTCTCATCTTTGCTGCTTTTCTTTGACCTTCATCACTGTAAGATGAATATCTGCATATCTTTGACCTGTGGATCAAACAAAACAGGCGATCTGATCCAGCCTCATGTTGTCATGATCTGCATTTCTCACTAGTTTCGGCCTTTTTATAAACAAAACTGATTAACCGATTGATAAAGAAACTACAGACGGGCAATAATGTCGAATGACATTTGGAAATCTGTTATAAATCATAAATACTCGGACTGGGCGACAGGATGATGATGAAATACCTCGATATTCTTGTTGCAACAAGATATTAACAACATTAGATGTTTGATCAATAATCATGAGTCATGTGGATCTCATAACTAAGTGGGTAAAGGCGTATTGGAAGTAGAGCCTGATCGCTAAATATTGTTTGACGATATTAACAGTTGATATTTGTTTATCACAAACGTCGGTGTCATTATGAAAGCTTCCTTTTTGAAGATGTTTAAGCAGTTAAAAGATGTCCAAGATCCAAGATGTAACATGATATAAAGTCTCATCTCACTAATAATGATAAATAACATCGATATAACCCAGCTGCACGATAAACTGATCAGCTGATTGACTGATAAAAACGATCGCTCTCTGCAGAATCCTACAACACAAAAAGTCGCCCTACGAGAACAACCGAGCCAGTGTCCGTCTCAGACTTCCTCTTAACTCGACTGAATTCCAGTCCAATCTTTCAAACTGATTCAATATCAAAATGAGCCCAAAAGAACTCAATGAATACAAGCTATTTGGAGTGAATAGTTAGCATTCCAGGCTAGCTGATATTGTTCGCCGCATGCCTTTTAACGGCTATAAAGTAAAAAAAGGGTTTTCATTGTGTAGCGGCTGCGACCAAGTGTTCAGCCTGCAGCATCTCACTGCTTGATTAAAGTTGGTCTAAATAGATTTATAATGTTTTCTGCATGTTTTAATGACATAATATTATCTTTACTGTTATCTCTTGATACATAAAGTGTCAAATAAGTCAGAAGTTCTGTAAATTCCAGCTGTTAAGTTTAATTTTGTGTATTTATTTGCATTGAATGAAACGTTTTATCTCATCTTTTGTTACCTTTTTTTACCAAGTGATTCAACATGTTTTCTACCTTTTTTTTAAAAAGATATATAACTAAATAACAAACCCATACTACTTTTATCATCTATTATTATTATTTCCATTATTTCGAGCCGTCCACAGGACTCTCTGACTAGATTTTCCCTCTAATGCTGCAGCGCATGGGGCTTACCAACAAATACTCTTATGCACCACTGCGCTTTTCTATCTGACACACACGCACGCACAGAGGCACAACCCCCCCGCTGCACACGCACACACTGTAACACAAGCACATATGTCCACCAACACATACGCAGAAACACCCAGATGTGTGCACACGCGAATACACACACAGGGCACACAGCGTCCGTGAAATCCCTGGCAGATTAGTTGTTGTTCTTATGTAAAATGGATCAAGCTGGGCAGCCGCAAATCATCCGAGCTCGCCCGCAGAGACAATAGTCAGACAGCAACCTGTTCAAAAGCCACCAATCAGCAGTGTGTGTGTGTGTGTGTGTGTGTGTGTGTGTGTGTGTGCATGTGTCACTGTGAGCGTGTGTTGATGACACAGTTTTCATTTGAACATCAGATGGTGAAAGAAATGAGGTCTGGCCTGATGTGTGAGCCGCTGCCGTGTGTTTGTAGCTCCAGTTCTGTTTAAATGGATTTAGAAATGAACCGTAGCAGCCCTCAGTGTGTGTGTGTGTGCGTGTGTGTGTTTGTAAATGCATTGTGTAAGCAGCGAAGCCTTGATTGGATTGTTCATGGACAACAGCTGCACAGTTAACGATATTTCATAAATTACGATAATGTCGTCTGGATGTACTTATTACGTCAACCTCAGTGAACCTGTAGTGATTTTGCTGAGTAATCTGTGTGTGTGTGTGTGTGTGTGTGTGTGTGTGTGTTTGTGTGTGTGACTGTGCAAACTATCAAGTCTTTTCCACAGCAAACAGATGCGGCAGAACTAAGACATCAAAGATGTCTCCATTTTGTTCCAACAAACACAAAATTGTGACAAGAAGAGGATTAAAGTGTCTCAGTCGAACCTGATGCTGCTCAGGTCGCATGTCAGGTCAGCGTTTGTTTTAAGACAGAAATATGTCTGATGTCCAAAAGACGTCTGCTGCAGTTTAACACGGGCGTGCACATGAGGTCTGGGACGCTTAATAGTTTCCGTGATTATGCTGCAGACGGCAGGATCACAGGTTTAACTCCACCCAAGTGACCTCGTGCAAAGCATTCAGCTTCTGCCAGCTGCAGCGTGGCGGTGGGAGTGTTTGAAGCATCATATTTGTAATGTGTGAACTGTAATCCAGTTCTCCAATCACTGGTTGCGACAGCTTCAGGATGGGACGCCTCTGACGAAGCGATAATGTCGGATTGATAGATCGGCGGTAAGAAATACGAGCATGACAAAGCAAGAAAAAGACCAAAGACTCCAACAAAGCAAAGATTCTGCCTGTCCGTGAAGGCATCACCTCGCAGGAACAACGAGTCTGAGCATCAAACACTCATGTTCAACTTTGCAAATGACAAAGTAGTCCACAGATCACACCCCATTTCTTACCAGCAGTCTGTTTGTTTCTTTGAGCTGAAAGTCATCTTCATCTAGAGGTCATCTGACAGCTCCTCCACCTGGCCAACAGTTGATGGAGACGGGACATGACTGAATGAAGGTGGAAGGATTCTTAAGACACTCTACCACCTTGTGTCAACTCTTGAGTTTTTTAAAGAGGATGATGCTGCAGGTTTTCGTTGGCACGACACGATAAGACGCCCAGGGAAGTGTCGACCGATTTTAGCCGTATAAAACATGCTCAGGTGGAGTTTCCAAATCGCTCTTTGGCCACCTGAAAGTTTCTGCTTCCTCCCTGAACAGGTGTCTGATAGCACAAGCTGCACTGAAAGAATACATCCCAAGGGGAAAATCACTTCAGAGCTGGGCTCATGGATGGATTTCTGGCTCTTTCCTTGCAACACTTCAGGAGAATCCCTGTCGTGACACATGAAAAAGGAGCTGCAGAGATAAAACAGAGCCCTCGTATGACACGAGCTGCAGAGTCACAGAGGGAGATGTACAGGCTGTCACACACACACACACACACACACACTAAAGCTCCTTGTTTCTCGCCCTGTGGTTAAACTGTTACACAAAACATCCACAGCAGCACCTTGGGGGGGATATGATCTCTGTCAAACACTCCTTGCAAAGCGAAGGAAATTCTCCCCAGTGTAAGATATCGCCGCGTTCGTCCCATGACAGTCACTGTCGATGTGACGTATCTGAGTCACAACGTGAACTCACAACCTTTTTTCCCCCCCTGTTTTCCTGTTATGTTCTTCGGGAAATCAATCTTCCACTGCTTCCTCTAAAGATCCCCCAGGCAAAGACATGCAAGACAACAACACTCAAGAGAATTTGATGGTGGATCTTTTTTGGTCTCTACCAGTGTGTTTCACCCTCACTGACATCTTCCTTCCAACTTGAGCAGGGGTGTAATGTTAGTGGAGGCTCAGAGCAGCTTCTCATCATGGAGACACAATCAGAACTGACTGAATTTGCCATCACACACACTTAAAAGAACATGAAAATTGAATATGGAACAATAGTGTTTTTTTGCCTCCTTCATAATCACATTTATTATCCACCACTACATCATTAAAAATCTGTCATTTATAAACTGTCGATCATGCGTTTTTAAATCCATGTGTTACTTCCTCCTCCATAGAGGTCATAATGTTCACCGGCACATGCCCAGGTCTTACCTCAGCGCTTCCGAGCCGCACACGGGCCGCTGAGAGCGCAGCCAGCAGCAGCAGCAGGACCCAGGACCTCATGTTGCCGCCCAGCCTGAGGAGCCGCAAGCGACCGGCTGGACATTTAGCACCTCGGCGTCCAATCCCCCGGCTGCACCGAGCCTCCGTCCCAGCGTCGTCGTGTGCCGGTGCGAGGCGCGCACTGCTAAATATCCTCAGATGTGTCAGTGCTTATAAGCGCAACGCTCGTCCAAGTGTTTGCTCACGGTGACTCACGCGCAGGCTAGACGTCTGACTGTGTCCACGCCGCTGGTTTTTGAAAAAGTCACACAAGAGGAGAGACGCCAAGGGTGCTGTGGGACAGGTGCGTAATGCACGGTGTTGAGGTGCACGTCAAGCTACAGTCCCTATCAGTCTGCTGTCCCAGTAAACCCCCACTGAGATCCCAAAAATGTCTCCAAATGTGTGATTAAAAAGAAGAAAAAAAAAGATTCGTCAACATGTGCCAAAGTGATCGATGCGTCCACTTGAGCTCCAGTCCCAAAATGATCAGATTACGAGCTCCTGCTCCAAAAACTCTGATGCGTGTGAGAATAACGCAGCATTCTCCCTGTGAGTGAAGCGCCGCATCTCCAAAGGTCCGTGCGTAAAAGTTGGTACACCGTGGTCTGGCGCGTTCGTGCGTAATTCTCTGGACGCTCCGCTGCAAAAGTCAAATTATTCTCCTCCCCGGCGCGATTCACCTGACTGCAAATAGCCTGTCTGTCTTATCTAAACGTGTCTCTTATCAATAGCTCCTCCCTGTGCATATCTCAGTCTGTCTCTCCCTGACTCCCGCTTCTCTCCTGGTTCTGCTCAGCTCAGCGGCTCCTGGGTCAGGATGTTCTCGCCCCTCGCGCTTCTCCTCTCTGGTTGCCTCTTGAGCTGTGAGCAGCTTTTCCACATAGAGACAGGGCCTCCCTCCTGAAGTTTAACACGTCAACCAGACGGATCGTAGACGGATCGGATCGGAAACCGGGCGATTTTCCTTTCAAAATAAGAGGATAGACTTTGAATTTGAATGGAAACGTCACAATCTCTGCTCTGAAACCAGCAAGAACAGAAAAAAAGTAAATGAATAAATAAATAAAAAGGAAATAAATCTGATTTGCAAGTTAAGACTACTGAAGTCAAGAGAACCAACAGTGCTGATTACACCAAAGTGACAAAACTGTAAGTGATTTGTAGAAATAAAAAAAACAAGGCGAAGACAAAATAAATCAAGAAAAAATATATTATGCAAAAAAAAGATAACATATTATAATATGAAACCGTGTGAATCTTATTATTCTGTGACAGACACTGACTCACTGCTCTGAATAAAAATATTACAGATAGAAAGGAAACAGTCATTCATCGCTTTCTGCTCCTCTCATTATTTCTCTTCTCTGATAATTTTTCACTTTATATTTCTAGATTTTTGACAATGTGGCGATGCGATCAAAAGTTTTATTTTGAAAGTTTCATACCGGAAGTTTCACGTCTCCTGTGGCTGACGACTTGACTCTGGTCCTTAAATGTGTGCCAGGGCCCCCCTGTCCTCTCCTCTTGAAGGCAGGGTTTACCACCTCCTTATTAGGAGCAGGCAGACCTGAGCGCCCATGGGTGCTCTTAAAGGGGAAGTGTGAGGCCATGAGACGGATTATTAATTCCAATCTTCGCTATAATAACAGAACATGTCATGAGAAGAGCCAAATTAGATGTTTTTTTTTCCTTTTCTCCAGGTGTTTTTTAGACTCTGATGAACAAACAAACATTTTACATCAGCAGAAAACGTTAAAAAATTGAGAATCAGTTGAGTTTTAGTTTAATTTATCTTATATCATCTATTCTTGTTTTAATTCTATATACTTATCATCATTTATTTACTTAATTCCTTCATTTATTTACAATAATTTCTCTCCGCGTGCTGCTTAAACTGTAACACCTGAACCCCCTCTGTGGGATTAATAACGGATTATGTTATTTCATCCTGTTAGCCTCTAAAGAGTGATTTAAAGGTAATGAGGTCACCTTTCTGTTTACAATTGAGTCGAGGATTGCACCTTTTAAGAATACGATGATGTCATTGTAACTGCAGCGATGACATCACCAGAAAGGCTCCTATATTGGATTATGATATTAAAGACGAAAATTAAGAACTTTCAAGGCAGAGAGGATATCAGTTCTGAGAGTGCGTTTGTTTTTTTTTCTTCTTTTCTCTCCTGTTTTCACTTCCTCTAATGTGAAATGCATGAAGAGCATTACATCATCAATAATTCCAACTAGCTAAAGTAATGAGTCAGTTCTGGGGCAAATGGTTTACCAGAGAAAAAAAAAAACACACACTGGAGTTTGTTGTAATCTGCCTGGATTATTGTTTGGACTGAAGGGCGGGAGGGGTTGTTGCAAACAGAAAAACGAAAAGACTCGATGACTTCACTTCACTGCTGTTTGCAGGCGGGCTCAGCTCCTTCTCCCAGTCACAAAGTGATTAGTTTTGACATTGATTTTGCCTTTTTAAACACATTATGACAGCGTTAGATGTGAGTATCATAGATGGGTAACGCACAACGGGCTGCCTGATGGCGCAAACCTTATCTAATCGAAGAAAACTGCAAACGGAGCCAAAATGTGCAACATTTCTTCACTTTCTTACGTTGTAATGTGAAACAAGGACACGTTTAAGGCCTAGTTCACATGTTCATGGGTATTTTTGATAAACCGCACAGATTTCTAACCCCAACCTTGAAATCCAAGATGGCTGCTTGGCGAATCAACGGTATAACACACAGTTTATCAGCGCTACTGTCTCATTTGTGCCTCATTAAATCGTGGAGATGTCGCTGTGTGAGCAGAACACTGTGAGATGTCAAATCAGCGGTTAACAGTCTCTAACTCGGCCAGAACCGGTTTTCAACTTGTCGTATTGGAACTCAGACAACTTGGGTGTGATGCTGCACTCCAGCCTGCCAGTGTAAACAGGAAGCAGACTGTATGTGGTCGGCTGCCTTGTTGCAAAACACACTATTAATGATTTTTACTTTGACGTCCTCATTACTTAATTTCTTTACGTTTCTATCGTATGCGTTACAGCTCGTTAGGGCTCGTCTCACTGATGCACTGATCAGACCCGATCAGGAGGAGAACGCTGGCGTCTTCACCCTCTGGGAGGTTTTCCGAAACGTCTTAATGCTGTTTGCGTGTGAATAAAAGGCCAAAACGCGTCGACACGCAGCATTTGCAGAAATAACCGGTGCACGTGTGGACGGAGCCGAAGACATGTGATGATACTCTGCTTTGAATGATGCTTTGTGAACATGACAACCAACAACCGAGCCTGTTTCACTGAGTGTTACTGGATGAATATGCAAATAAGAGATTCCCTGCATGGCTGCTGCTCCACTCAGTTCCTAATGTAATAACTCGACATCACGACAGGCTGATTCTTATCATGTTGGCTTCGTGACTGCGCTCAGGCAGGATTTGGATTTGCAAAGGAAACGGCTGGTGGCGTGCTCAGATGGACGGATAACAGAGTCAATACTCTGCGTGTCAGAGAGACGGTCGACTTTCCAGAAGTTCTCGTGGCATTCAAATAGTTCTTTAGTAGAACATTTTACCTACAACATCTCAAAGGTTTGATTCAAATGAAGCTTTTCTAGGAAAATGAGAGAGGGAATATGACTTTACACGTTAGTCCTACATGAGTGACCTGCTGTGTCTTTACTTTGTGTCCCATGAAGATGTTTTGTCTTGAAGCAGAGGAGATCGCTGCCGACGTTTTTGAAAGTAGGCTGCGACTGTTTTCCAGTAAGCTCCGTGTTTCATTTCAGGGTCACGGCTCGATGGGCCGACGTGGAAGCTGGAGGTCACGCTAGATTCTTCCTCCCCCTGCACAGGGAAGACAGAGGAAGGAGACGTCCCTGTGCGGGCTATTCCTGGACCACACACACACACACACACACACACACACACACACACACACACACACACGTAGTCATGTACCAATGTGACCTTTTACCTTCATGTACATCGTACGGACTGATTGACAGACTCTGAGGACACACTGCTGTCACCTCAGCTCATCTCAATAATGACTGTTGAGTGCATGTACAGTGCGTGTGTGTGTGTGTGTGTTTGACAACTTGAAAGGGTATCAGGTTTACAATATTGCCTGCTGTCAGCCATCAATGTGCAACATGGAATTCCCAGTATGTCCTAGAGAGGAAGGAGGTATACTGTACACGTGTGTGTGTGTGTGTGTGTGTGCGTGTGTGTGTGTGTGTGTGACAGAGGGCGAGAGAGCACAGGTGAAATAATGTCGAACGGATCCACAGCTTGAACAGCTTTCTTGACACTGGAAGTCACAGGTGTGTGATATCAGAGACGCCGTACCGCCATGAGACGCAGCCAAAGTTGTCATGACTGTGCGTACATTCTGTGTTGCACTCTGAGATGCAGCTGACAGATTTACCCACAGACATTAAACGGTGACTCACTTCAGTGTTGTTGGATTAAAGTATTCAAATTTGTTTGAACGTGCTTGATTAAAATAATTTGTGAGTTAATCATTTCGGCACAAACGCGCTGAACCTCGTCACACGGAGCGATATTAGAAGTTCAGGGATTCTCATGATTCTGTTTTTTAACATGTGTTATTTGTGACCTATAGCAAAAATAATCAAATGAAAAGTTCTGATGTAAGCAATTAACGGGAAGACGTTTTAAAAATTTATTTGGCCTTCAGGCTGTTTGCCTACCATTGAAGTAAGCCTTTATGTCAGAGCCTGTCAAATGACGCATATGAAAGGAATGCATTGTAGATCGGGCTGCATGTTAAACAAATACAAGCTCGAAAGCAATAAGAACTCCGTGAACGGTTCAAGTACAAGAGGCGGTCATTACAGCCAACATCTGTGAAAGCCAGCTGACTCAATCATGTCATGATTGCGACATCGTTGCACAAAATCAACACAAATACAGCTGAATGACAACAGCTGCGGTGTGTGTTCAGCTCAGCTGGCATCATAGAGAAAGTAAAGAGGCGACTAAAGGTTGTCTGACTTCCACTGGCACGCAGCTCGACCCCTAATGAACCGACTTACGTCATTGTTTTGGGAAAGCTCTGTTTACTCTGCACACACTCAAACACCCACTTGCAGTTTCAAGATTTACACAGACTGGATGGTTTTCTGGGGAAAAGCTCAGTTCTGGGGGAAGAAAGATGCCAGTTTTAATCTGAAAAGAAGCACGAAGTAGAAGTTTAACCCTGAAGTGGACGTTTTCCTCTCCGTCTGTTCAGATCAGACGGATAGATGTTGTTTAAATGTGTTTCGTACTCACCTAATCTCACAAGCTTTATTGAATTTAGAGCAACAAAGACACGTTTTTTCCCTCTGACCAGACAACCGACACAGAAGCAATCAAAGGAGGGCTCGCATTCAGTTAAAAGAGTAGAGAGCGGCGTTATATTGGGTTAGCTGAAGTCAGACTGTCTGTTTCGGTTCCTTTGAAGGCCGCGTCTTCCCAATCATTTTTAATTTATTCCGTTTTGTCTCCTCTCCTTTTCACCCTCCTCTCCGATTCACTCCTCCTCTTTAGAAATCTTTTGCTGGGCGCATGTGTGTGTGAGAGTGTTAATTAACTTCCTGTCCAATATCCTGATCTAATTAATAGAGTGAATTTTCTTTCCTCCTCTCCTCCTGCCAACTTCCTCTGTCAGCGCAGCCAGTTGCAGGATGAGGCAAACAGCCGCTGCTGCTGCTCCCCCCTCAGCCGGAGTTCAACCTCGGGTCACCAGCTCAACACACGACCTCCGCGACGTGTTCTGCCGCCGTCTCGCCGCAGCACGTCTGAATCAAGGGAGCGTAATAGATCTGCCGTGGATCCTTCGTGAAAAGATAAATCCAGCAGGATCGATGGCAGAGAACCTTTGGTTTCGTTATTTATGTACGCTCTACCAACCGCTTCAGAGAAACAGTGATCATTATATAGAGAGTTATACTTTGTTTGCACGTGGCGGGTAAATTTGAGGCCAGCGATGTCATGACTAACAAAAGATCATGCAGCCACTGATCAGCAAAACAATATCAGGTATGTTTGAGCTTGAACAAAATGAGGAACAATAACTAGACTTCTTGCTTAAAAAGATAAAAAAAATAAAGTTTTATACAGAAACATTTGATGCACGTCACCAAAGCGGATTCTTAAAATTAAAGTCATGAAAAAAAAGAATATTCTTGTGAGGATGAATTGACACTGCAGTGACATTTAGCTGACCTCTGAATGGAGGATTACATGTTTTCACTTCATCCCCGTTGGGAAATCGGAAGAAAACGGCAGTTTGGAAGATTACAAGACGCGACACATTTTCTCACTGGAACTCGGACTAATGAAATTCTTTGACCGCCACCAGCTGCAAAACGCAGACACCCCCGCCGATTCAGCGTCTGGAGACACAAACAGTGAACAGGCAGTGTCTGGGATACACTTGGCCTTTACAGTGAAAGGGTAATACATTCATGATGAAGTGTGTTATTAAATGAGTAGCTGGACAATGACCATATCATTTCATTTCAGACCCGCTGCAGCTGCACGTAGGGGAAACTCTGTCCTGTCAGAGAGGGACGACGCTGTATGACGTGGCGTTGATTCGGTCGATGGAGTGAGCGGTAAGCTTCTTGGAATCCACAGCCGTTGGAAACACTAATTGATGTAAACAATAGGACCGAGAATAGTAAAGTACAAGAACACGAAACTTTGCCAAACTGTGAGTATGAGTAATATCTGAGGTGTTTCCCTCCCTGGTCTGGATTTAGATTTTGAACACAGTCTCGTTTTGTTTTTTTGGCCGTCATATTGTATCTGAACTGGTGTTAATCAAACACTGAGTGTGATCCGGAAAAACATGGCTGCCCGTTTGGCATTGTTGTGGCTCTGTGAGTCACTTCACAGTTTCTTTCTCAAAGAACCGCTTTGATGAGATGGCGAGCGAGTGTGGAGAGGACGGGGCACTGAGTCAAGGGGAAGGCGTGAGGGAGGAAAAGGGGGAAGAAGGGGGAGGAGGATGCTGAGGGCAGAATCACAGCCGTATTGTTGTGTGTTTTCCCACCGTCAACAGCAGAGGAAGTGGAACCGGGCAGCTAAATATACAAAACAGCACAATGAGGCAGCGAGCGTGGAGCAGCTGTGGAACACGGCTGTCACCAGGTTCAGGAGTGTGAAGCACTACGGCCCGCCTTTTTATTTATACAGGAAGAGCTGACCGAGAGGAGACACGCTGCCGTTCAGATACACCCACACATCCAGACAGTCAACACGGGCGCACACACAGTCACACACCTCAGAGCGTCTCGGCACAAACCGCAGACCACCAGGGTCAGGATGAACGTATCGACAGCTGTACGAGGTTTAGAACATCGGCCTCAAGTGGCAAATACTTAAAAAAAATATGACTTACCAAGATTATTCTAGTAATCCAAAACTAAACTAAAAACTATAACGAGGTGTTAAGAATTCATTACATTTTGGTTAAAAACGTTCAAAAAATGATCCAACATTATCACCAGAGTGTGAAGAAACAACAGCGCTGACATTATGTCACAGACGTCCGCACTGTGTTTTATAAATGAGTTAACGAGGCAGGAACAAAGGCGTAGACATCGACGACTTTCCTGACGATTTTTAAATGTTTTCAACTAGATTTCTGTCTAGACGTTGACACTTTTAATAAAACAGAAATAAAAAAGAGAATGGGGGGAAAAAGGCCTAAAATTATATTGTTTTCCCACAAAAACAACTCAAATATAATAAAGATGTCAAAGAAAAGTCTGTCAATTTGTCTAACTTTTCAACAGAACAAGTGCTGCTTCCCTTCACAAGTGTTTGTATTGTTATGTTGACACTGACAACTGACAAATTTCCCCCACATGATCATAAACAACAACTCAAACTGAAACTAGATATTTTTAACTGCTGAAATGAGGAACCCATTTTGGGAAACTAAACCGAAACTAAACGGAATTAAAAGCAAAACTCATAAATGAAATTAACACAGCGCTATAATAATATTGCTGCCCATCATTGCTGAGCGGTGGAAAGAGTAAAGTAGTGCACCAGCACTCAGAAGGTCGTGATGAGGTTGTAATGAAACCCTTTCCTGGCGCGAGGGGAGTCTGTCTGGCATTCAGTTAATTTCTGTACAATTATATTCAGAATTTACTGCATGCATCTTTATAACTTCCTGAAACTAGAACACACTGGTCGCTCTCAGTGTTAGTTTATTTCAGACATAAGACAACTCTAGTGGGAAAAAAGAAAAACATATAGACAAACATCCTAAAGAAACATCACATACATACACAATCTATATCTGTCCTGCACAGAAACCCTGGAGAAGGGAGAATATTTTTTTTTTCTGGTGCTCCTTTAAGTTGAAAACTGTGTGAAAGAGAGTGATTTTTGTTTTACTCCCCTTTACCTCTCCTCTCCCCATACGGGCTTCCACAGTCCTGACCTTTTTTCATTTAAAGAAAAAAAAATTCACACAGGAAAATTTTTTTTTTAGTCTTCTCAAGGCATGAAAAAAAGATTCCACTCTTGAAGAAAAAATAAATAAATGCGCTCGGACCAAAACATGAAAAAAAAAGAGAGAAAGATATATACAAACACCACACACATACACAATCTGTATCCGTCCTGTACGGAAGCCCTGAGGGGCCAGGGAGAATTTAGTTTTTTTTTTCTGGGCTTCTAAAATTTGTTTTTCATGTGTGAGACAGATTTAAAAAAAAAAAAAAAAAAAAAGAAAAAGATTTTTACTCCTCTCAACACATTAAAAAAACATTCTAATACTTAGAAAAAGGAGCACCAGAAAAAGAAAACTCTCCCTGGCCCCTCAGGGCTTCCGTAGTCCTGACCTTTTTTTATTTCACAAACAAAAATACAATTTCACACACGAAAATGTTTTTTTTACTCCTCTTGACATATGAAAAAATTATTTTCTCTTGTGAAAAAAAAAAGGTTTCATTATGTGTCTTTGCTTCACACATGGGGAAAAAAAAGAAAAATAACTTCAAAAAAGGTGCACCAGAAAAATAAAAATAAAACTCTCACTGGCCCCTCAGGGCTTCCGTAGTCCTGACCTTTTTTAATTTTACAAAAAACCTTATGGTGTTGTCATTTTAGTTGCACCAGACAGTTTTAGAAAACTGCCTTGTGCTCTTGTCCTCTGAATTGCAGATATACAGCAAGACGTTTTATGATACTATTTAATTCCATGAAGAACAGACTCAGCCAAAACAGTTGGTGAAAGGATGCCATGCACCCTGCAACAGCAGGAAAGGTCCGGACTTCATGTACTCAGCTACTGTGACATGGAATATTATGTGTGTGTGTTCGTGTGTGTGTGTGTCCGGTCCCCCCCCCCTCCTTCCAGGTCATGTGGGAATTGGCCCTCTTGGTCAGGGGAAAAAACAGGAAGAAATGCAGCAGACATTTTTTCCTCATTACCGTGGCAACAGCGGATGCAGTTGTGATGTTGTTGTGACTTTATATGGACCTGTGAAGCAGCATGACTCGATTAGCGATAAGCACATGAGAGCAGCGTGACTGGACAACATCGTCTTCATCTGTATTGACGTATACGAAGGACACTTTTATCCATTATCTGTTATTTCCAGCACGGGAGGCCGAGCGTCACTATCATCAACACCACCACCATCATCATCATCATCTCCATCTCAGCCACATCCTCCTTCATCACCTTTTTATTATCCCCCTGCTACTCTTCCTACTTTTCCATATTGTAATCTCTCCTCCTCTTCCTCTTGTGCTTCACTTCCTGCAGCATGTTCAAACAATGATTCACAACGGCTATTATTTTCCCGTCCGTCTATCTATACCATCACTCTTGCCAGTGTTTTGACCTTTTATGAAATCATACGAGGTCAGCTGCTGGATCTTATGATAACTTCTCGGATGTGCCGTCTTTTTTCTCCCTCCCTGTTCCTTGTGACGACCAAAACACTCGTGCTGCTTCTAAAGCCGCCCACCCGCTGACCAAACTGCTCTCAGCGGGACGATCGGTCGACGCCAGCTGTGACTTTCCTCGCTGCTGATGTTTCCACTGCGTCGGGCTAATGAGAGACTGTGCTGATCCTCTTAACACAAGCTGCGTCTGTAATAATCACACATGTATATTTACTTTATTCTCAGTGTGATGGAGATTTTATGGGTGTCAGCAAATGTCCCCCACCCTCAGCGCCGCCTCCCCCATTCAGCCAGATTAACAGGATAAATACAAGGATGTGAAATTAAGGTAGTGGTCTTAAATGCATGCAAGTGTGTGTGTTTGAGGAGACGTAATTTCCAGGCTGACCTTTTTAAAAAAGAAGAAGAAGAGGAAGGATGAAATGATGAGACGAGACAGTCTGCAGAGTGCAGGCGAAGAGCCTGAGCAAGCAAGACGGGCGGCAAATATCAATAAAGTGGAAGCTTTTATACCAAATGGAGTGAAAGCTGGAAGCTTATTTCTTCCTCTTGGGACTTGTTTCATCCATTTTCAGCAGCAAATGGACGGAGCAGAGTGACGGACGTCAGGGTTGTTTGTTGTACGTGCTGACCTGTGTGTCTGGGTTTGGTTTACCAGGTACCTTGATGCACATCCCACACAGAAACTGAGAGACTCTCGTTTGATTCGGATCACCTTGAAATCAGAACAGTAAAGTGAGAAATAACCAATCAGGGATGCAGAATGGGAGTGTTTCTGTCTGAAAAGAAAAAGGTGATCCTCAGCTGCATCCACTCTAAGAATACTATATTCATGTAGGACAGTCTTTGAATCTGGGGGTATAGCTCAGTGGTAGAGCATTTGACTGCAGATCAAGAGGTCCCTAGTTCAAATCTGGGTGCCCCCTTCAGAGCTTTTGTTCTTATTTTACATGGTTACCATCGATAAAATGCAGAAGCTCTCTGGGGAAAGAAGACTTTCTGATCTAAGTTATTTTCTCTTGTGTGTTTATGATGTGAGAGCTGGTGGAAAATTGGATTTGCCTGGATAATCATTCCAATTAACTAAAACATTTCCATATTTCATACACATTTTTTTGGCCTGATAAACCAAATATTCACTAGAAAAACAGGATACAATAGATATGGGGGTATAGCTCAGTGGTAGAGCATTTGACTGCAGATCAAGAGGTCCCTAGTTCAAATCTGGGTGCCCCCTTCAGTCCTTTTGTTCTTTAAAAGCCCTTTTTCCTGGTCAGGAAGTGACAGCTTTTGATATTTAGGGGGTGAGTTTTGAGCTGTGCTGACTGGGCCAGCTGTGTCCACAGAATCACCAGTGAATACACAGGCGGCTCCTGCCTGAACATCCACTCACATCCATACGTACGCCGAGCCTCTTACAAACACTTACGGGATCTCAGATTGTTAAAAAAACCACGCTGATGTAACATGATCAGAAGTGACGCATGCTTTCGAGATGAACATTTACCACGTAGGGTATACCGGGAGTCAAATTAAGGACTTCTTAAAGATTGACACACCGTATCAATGTATTAATCATCAGCATCGATTTATCTGCTGGAGTATAGCTCAGTGGCTGAGCATTCAACTGCAATACAAAGAGGTCCGTAATTCAAATCTAGTTATATCTTTAGTAAAAAACTGAGTAGCTGATCACTTCATCTAGTAGTCAGATGCTCTCCTTCTAAGTTGTTATGAAGCAAAAAAAACATACTGGGCTTTCTATTGTTTTTCAAATGCATCTGATCTGCAATCTTATTTTCTGTTTTTCAGTATTCACTGCCAGTTTTAAAGTGTAAGGAGTTACACATGCTACGCTTAAAAGGTGGCCTGTAGAGACAAAGAAGAGTTTTATATACAACAAAGAGACTTTAGGGGGCAGCCAGAGTTTGTCTCCTGGAAAAGTAGTTTTCACTCGATTTCACACATGAAAAAAAGATCAATAAAAATGTTTTTCTTTTTTATTCGAAAGATTTTCCTGGCTAAACATATTTTCCACCAGTTCTCAAGTCATAAACACACAAGAGAAAACAGTTTAGATCAGACTTAGAAATCGGACCAGCAGAATAAATGATCTGCAGTCAAATGCTCTACCACTGAGCTATACCCCCAATGATTTCACACTACCAGTTCTCAAGTCATAAACACACAAGAGAAAATACATTATCGATGGTAACCAGGTAAACATCTTGGTGGCATCCACATGATTGAAAGTATCCAGATCCTCCAGGGTCAGCAGTTTTGAAGCATTTCACTTGAATGACATATCCTCATTCTCCCTTTTGAAAGTAGACAAGGTGAAGTCATGAGTTTCATCTGAAACAAACCCAGCTGAAGAGAAATGCTGGACTGGATGTCACGCAAATTTTACAAATTGATCACCAGAGCATTGAGAATATTGACAAAACAGTAAGCTTCTCATATATGTTTGATCTGAACAAACATCAACAAATACATTCACCATAGCTCTAACTCTGTTCTATCATAGACAACTGGACAGGTTGCTCAATATGCACTGCAGGTGTGTTCAGACTTACATTGTCAGACCAATTTTAAATTGTAAACATCAAAGGCAATGCAGGGGGCACCCAGAGTTGAACTGGGGACCTCTTGATCTGCAGTCAAATGCTCTGCCACTGAGCTATACCCCCACAAGGAAGTGAAATAGTTTTTCACCTGAACATTTTTTTTCCAGGAAAAAGTGTTTTTTTTTGGTTTTGTTTTTCGTTTTTGACTCGATTTCAAACACGAAAAATCCTGTTAAAACTGTTTTCCACCAGTTCTCAAGTCATAAACACACGAGAGAAAATAATTTAGATCAGACTTAGAAAATAGACCACTAGGAAAAAAAGTCTCCTTTCCGCTCAAAGCTTCAGTATTTGATTGATGGGAAACAGGTAAAACTTCGCAAATAGAGGTCATCTTAAGTGCTGTATTGTAGGCAACTGGTAACATGTTACGGGTTCTCGGTACAGCAGGTGTGTTTAGCCTTGTGTAGTCAGACCAACTATGGGACGGTGTTTAAATTAAAGGCAATTTAGGGGGCACCCAGAGTTGAACTGGGGACCTCTTGATCTGCAGTCAAATGCTCTACCACTGAGCTATACCCCCACAAGGATGGTCATATTTTTCCCCTGAGCCTTTGTTTTAGGGAAAAAAATGGTGTAATGTTTTTTTTTTTTATTGGAAAGATTATCCTGGTAAAACATATTTTCCTCCAGTTCTCAAGTCATAAACACACAAGAGACAATATTTTAGATCAGGCTTAGAAAACAGACCATCAGAAAAAAGCTTCAATACTTTATCGCAAAAAATATGGGCACAGGGCCTGAATTAACAGGTACCTTCTCATATAAGATTGATCTGTACAAACATCAACAAAAGTGTTTGCTTTGACTGTTGGTGAAGGTTCTCAGTCTGCCAGGTCATCAGAATTCTAATTGCGTTGTAAGCAACTTGACTGGTCGCTCAAGATGTTACGCTGTCTCTGAACTTGAGATTTAGATCCTTATGTGGTCAGACAAACTTTAGAACGGTGTTGGAATTAAAGGCTATTCAGGGGGCACCCAGAGTTGAACTGGGGACCTCTTGATCTGCAGTCAAATGCTCTACCACTGAGCTATACCCCCACTTTGATGCAAAGTTGTTTTTCTCCTGAATATTTTTTTTTTTCCCCAGGAAATAAAATTTGACATAAATTATTTTTACTCAGTTTCACAGATGCATTTTTGCCTCCTGAAAACGGCATCACTGAAGCTCGCACAGCTGTCAGTCACTGCCAGCTCGCTCCCTTAACTGGATCTGAGAGACCAGAAGAGTTGACTTTATTCTTAAAGTGCATGATGAGAAAAAATAATCTTCCTGCTCTCATTTTTTGTTCTTCATCCCTGGCACAAATACTCTTGTATACACTGTACATGCCACAGAGTAATCCCTTTACTTGATGTGCTCAGCATGTTTTCAGCGTCAGGAGTTGGGGGTCAGTGCCAAAAGTTAAAGGTACGCAACGTTCATTGTGTAGGGGGCACCCAGAGTTGAACTGGGGACCTCTTGATCTGCAGTCAAATGCTCTACCACTGAGCTATACCCCCACATACCATCATAGATATCGACTGACAGTGTATTGACTTGGCATCCTCCACATGATTAAACTCACTCACAATGGGTTTCAACTCTAAAACAGTTTTGCTTACCTACACACACCCAAATAATTTAGACGGCAGCTTGAAGGTGGAGATGAAAGGCAAACAAACAGCCAATTTCATCTGAATGAATAAAGAAAACATTCCAGCGCTCAAAGTTGTTGCCATCAGGAAGAGTTCAGGACTCTCGTGTCAGAAGAAAAAAAAGAGACACTGACAGCAACTATGTGTGCGAGTAAGACAGACGTTTGACTTCTGACCTCCTTCAGTGTCTCATAACATCTGACATGAAAGAGGAAAAGGACCTGACACGCATTAGGGAGGCAGCGACTCCCACCGCCACCCACATCTGCAAACACGAGCGCGTATGAGACACACGCGTAAATCACCAATAACAAAACAGACGGAGCGCCAGGAGCATCTTTCACGAGCTCGGCTAATATTTAAACGCTTACGAGAACGGAGGAGGGAGAACAACGGAGTCTGATGCGTGAAGCACTGCAGGGGGAAACTGACGGAGTGTGTTGTGTTAAACAGCTTACAGGGCGAGTGTGGGAGCGACAGTCTGGTGTTAATGCTCGTGAGTCTGGTTAATGAGGTGAAGCTGCTGTTACAGAGGGTTAGAGAAACACAGGAGAACATGCCGCACAGACATTTCCCTGAGATTTAAACTCATTTTACAAGAGAAGACAATAAAGTACGACACTGGACTATTACACATGTTTTAACACAATGCAGAGGTTTACAATGGGATGTTTATTTGTGCAGCATATTAAAGAAACTGGACGGTATTGTGTGACAGATGAGATGCGATGTGAGATTTGAAGCACTGAGTTGCAAATACATTAAATGCACTCTGACACGCGATACATTACGATACACCGCGATGGAAGCAAAGCACATTTCGAGTTTGAAATCATGAAATGTCTAAAAACTAATTACAATGAGATAATATCAATGTAATATATGTGAAAACTAAACTACAAGAACATAAGGAGCTCAAACAGACAGAAAAAACCGATCAAACATTCCTCAGCAGTGAAGCACGGGAAGAAAAAATGCTCCACCAGTGGATTGCCTATTAGTCTTTGGACTTGGATTCATGAGATGAGCCTCCATCCTGTGATCCGAGTGTATGTGGGGGGAAGGTCTAAGTAGTTTATAGGTAATTCAGTAAGCGGCAGTGTGTGCATTCTAACCTGGATTAAAACGGTGGTCATCCAAAAAAGAGCAGAATCTTTGTTATTGGTCAGATTTGGGATTTTGGTAAGAACTCTTGCAGCTTTTTGACACCGTTGGTATGCGTGAATGAGAATCTCTGCAGCCGACTGTTTCCATCATTATGTTTAAGTTTCACAATAAAAGGTGCCATTTGTCAGAAAATCTGATTTTTAAGTCTCATTCCCAACTCGCCAGATAACGACGCTCTTGGTTTCCCAACTCGTTAAAAACTGATGCTGTTAGGAACGAGACTGAAAAATCGACTTTTCTTACAAATATCTCCTTTCAAAAAGACTGCAAAGACTTTGCAAATAAGTCTTTACGCTCACTTGAAGTGATTTTTGCCTTTGTTGTAAAAGAGTTAATGCACTCAATGTGAGACGGAAATATCTTTCCTAAATAAGTTCTGACACAGTGAGCAACTAGCATTTTCTTGACGTTTTTCCTTTTTGAGACAATTGACAGAAAGTCACCTTGAATTTGTTCACCCTAGTTTCCTCCAGGGCGATCAAAGTGGCAGGTGTGAAGTAAAACTAATGAAAGGAAAACAAAGAGCCAGATATTTAGTTGCTGAATTTGGAATAATGTTGTCTTCAAGGCTGAGCGTTGACCCAATGGACCAATGATCCGATGATCGTGGTTTCTGTGGCGCCATACATTAGCATGATACAGCTTTACATACAGCTCACTGTACACTGTTGAAATGACCTTCAGCGACATGCTTCTGATCCCAGCCTGCTGTAACAGGTGTATACAGCATGTAAGTATGTGAGTCATTACCATGAAAACAAACAGTGTTCGGCTCTGCTTGGTTACTTGACAGTGTCGTATTTCCAGGCAGTTTTTAGTGCCTGCATTCCTCCCCACCTTTGAGCTCCTCTTCGCCTCGTCTCTTAAAGTGCGGGTGGCTCGACTCACAGGTGTAGCGCTTTTATCACACACACACACACACACACACAAAACATGCACACAGCTCACCACACTTTGATCTGAGGGGTGGTGCGTTCAATCGCTGGGAATTTCCCCTTTGCATTGCTATAGGATGGTCCCCCTTCCTCCAAGTCCTCCAAGTCCTCTGAAGCTTCTCGAGGGTCGCCCCTCGGCGTTGGAAGCCTTGCACACTCCTCCTCCTCTTCCTCACTCTCAATCCTCCCGTTGTTCTTTCGCCTTGTGATCCATTCACAACCGGGCCACCGAGCGCTCTCCATAGGTCTCCTATAAGGTCTCTGTGTCAAACATCAAACGTCTCCTTCATGCACTTTCAAAACACGTTCACTGTGTTGCTGACAAGAGCTTATAGGAAGGAGGAAAGTTGCCGAGTGTGAATGAGGGTCCTTGTCTTCCTCCTCCATCTTTCAAGGGACCAATTAAGAGTATAAGAGGAAAAAGATAAAGATGTAATGATTGAGACTTTCATCAGAGTGTGAAGCAATGTTGACCTACCCTGTCTGGAAATTAGCGCAGCGAAGCTTTGACAGAGTTTTCCGTTGTAAAAACAAATGATGGCCTTGGAACAGGGAAGCACCTCCTTCACCCGGGCCTCTCCACCTCTCTGCTCCCCTCAGGGGGAAATGTTTAAATTTTCTGCTCCAGTTCTCACTCACTCAAACGTGAACTGGAGGCAGCAACAAACTAAGATCTATACCATTTTCACACTGAAATTTGTGCGTATAAAATATGCAGATTTGTGCTAAAAACAGGTGATTGACTCTTTTCTCGCTGCCTGGAGACGAGTTTGCTTTTCTGTTTTTTTTTCGACTTAACAAACGCACTGGAAAACAGGGAACAGCAGAAAGCAGCAGATCATATACATCACCAGACTTTAAAACTCTTATTCTGTGATAATTCCAGATCATTTTTTTAGGATCTTGCTTCCTTCTTATCACTGTTGAGAGGTTGCACATGTGCACTGCCAGTCTTTTTCAGATGCATTGCCCGTCTGTACGTGATTCAGTGTGCGCTGCTTGAATGGAGACATGGCAACGTCCCTAACTTCAACGTACGTCACTGCATCGTGCCGGAAAACGGGCAAATATTAGCATCACTGCCGATCAGCGACATGTGACTGCTGAGTCATTAAACATGGGAATGATGCCAATGTTACCCTCTCACCACTGAAGTCTTTTTTCTGTCCTGTGTGACAGATCCAGATGAAATAAATCCCCTTTTTTCATCATTTCGGACAGTCCAGCTGCACTGGCTTCCCCTTTGTAAAATGAATTAGATATGGAAGTAGCATCCAGTTGTCAAAAGCAGTTTTACTTTGTGATCTTGTTTAACTTTGTTACTTATTCACAGAAAAATACATGTGTTTGTGCAAAGACAGATGTAGGAAATCAAGCCCCATATTTGCACCAAATTTAGATCCTGTTAAACATCAGAACAGAAGTGTGTGTAGTGAGAATCAGGGTTAAGTGTTAAGGTGTTTTAAGACGGGGTGTGAGTGAAATGTCACTGTTGCAATCTCTGCATGTACAGCTAAGAAATCGTACATCCATCTGATAAATTGCTGCAGGTTTCTTTCCTCTCACAGTTGAGAATAAACACGCACCGCACGTTCAGAGATCTGAAATAACTCAAAACTTTCCTGCACCTGTGTCTCCCACCCCTGTGACTCCAGCAGTTAACCTTTCGAGATGAACGTCTTTTCAGTGAGGCACGACCACAGCTCTTTCCAGCTGGGGGGGGGTTTGTTTTCCCGCCACGAGGGCAAACGGACGAAAACGACCTCGGACCCAGCTTCTTAATTTTGGAACAAGGCGTCACAAGTGTCACAGAGAGCGCACAAAAGTGATGAACACTCACACACACGTACGCACACCAGCCGGGCTTGACGAGCACGTACGGCAGACGTAAATACACATTATCACACATCCTCGAAGGGAAAGCCACTTCCCTAAACTCGCCATCTGGGGAAGTTTTGGTGGTTTTTCTGTGCAAATTTGCACAGTTGCGGTTTTTAACAGCGCTGCTAAGAAAAGTCTGTACGGGACGTGAGGAGCGGGGGAAATGCGTCAGCAGAGGAGGAATACTGACCTCTCAGGACAAACTCATCCTTTCACACACAGACTCCAGTATATTGGGTCTTATGGGTGTGTATGACCTCCGTATAGTCAGGGTCATTGTCTGGCTATTTTGTGAGTCTAAACTGGAGACACAGGTGAACATCCAAAAATATGCAATGCTCTTTATGAACTGAGTGCTGAGACCTAAGGAACGGCTCAGTCGAGAGTTAGCAAACATTGGTTTCCTCACACTTCTTTGCTGTAAACACCAATATGGTTATTTCATGTTATTTTGTGATTTAGTGTCGGCAACTGTGTTTGGTTACAATCCATATTTTGAAATTAGTGTTGAAATGGTTTAATCCCCCCATTAGTTGGAGGGCTCTTATGATTCCTGGAAAGAAAGGAAGGATTAAAAAAATGGGTCAGAGCTGCAGGGGGGCAGGTGAGGGGGGTTAATAAAAGATGTAAGACGAGGGTGAGACGGAGGGATGGAGGAAGGGAAGGGAGAGGGGAAACGAGAGAGAGGCTGAAGGAGAAAATGACTCTGAGGTTAAACTATTTCTGGAATGCACCTTCGCTTAAAGTCTAACCAGGCAAAACACACACTCACACACACACACACACGGTGACAACCTAACCCGTTTCTACGGTATGTGATAAGGTAATAGGGGCATTGGGTTTCCACTCTTTCTCCACAAACACTATCTGATTCGGGGGACTTCCTGCTCTCTCTGCCCCCTCCTCCCCTCATTCTTTGATATTAATACTTCATGGTGCGTGCTGCTTCATGTGTGTGTACTCATGCCAGAAACCATACACCTTATAAATGTCAATCCAGCAGTAGGGTGTGTACAGTAAGAGTATTTCTATGACTGCATCAGTGCTTTCCTTTCTTTCTTCTGCTTCTTCATGGTGTATACATGACATTTTGTACATGAACTCGAGTTACATGATTCAATGTTTACAGGGTGTCTTTTAATGCCAGGAACTGTAATTGGTTTGGTCCAATATACATGTAGGTGGGCAGTAAAAATAGCCGTACAGGCAGTAAACCTGCTGGGGGCCGATGCATGGATGAGGTCTATTATAAGATCTGGAAGATGCTGCCCATTCAGACCAATAAGAATCTGGGGGTTATGCATAGTGAGGTTTTTACGGCTCACCCTGCTCGGGTTCCTGCTTATCCCGCGGACTTTACTAGGGCTGAGCTGAATGCATCAAAGCTTCAAACCTCTACTGTTGCCATGATAATCGAATTTGTATTCAAGTGCTTTGGGTTGTTTCATTTTCTTGAAGAGGTAGGACAAATTGCCTCGGTGGCGGCTAAAAAAAGATTGATAAAGAGTAAGATATGAATCTCCTCTGTAGCGTCAGAAAATCATCCGAGCGACGAAGCTTTTGTGCTGCAACATTTAGCCATTCGCTAGTTTTGCTGGTTAACTAGATCCACTCCTTTCGACGGTGAAGGGTGTTATCATTAATGTTTTTGTTAGAGCTGCGGATTAGTCACCAGATATGGAAATGACGAGGATTAGCTTGGCTTACTAGCACCTAAATGTTGAATGTTGTAAAGGGACAGATGTCTAATGTGACAACAGAAATGCACAGTAGTGTTAAAACCTTTATATCAGTGGTTGTAGGCTCATGGGACACAAGTTAGTACGTCTTTTAGCAATGCTGGCCCTCAAATGTCAGTTGAACGCCGCTCTGGGTTATATGTCCGAAACTTTAGGACATATGAGGAAAAAACCTTTTTTGAAAAACGGAACATTGTGCATTATACTGGTGTATCATCTTAGATTTACCCTCAAGAATTTGAGAATTCCAATTTCACTTCAACTCTATTGTTGTGTTTACTATTCTTAATGTGTGTGTGTGTGTGTGTGTGTGTGCATGATGCTGGATTGACTTCCACTCCCCCCCGCCGCTGTCACATCCACTGTCCTCACTGCTTCCTGTTTACACGAGACGACTTCCTCTGAACATCGGCGACGCAGCAGACAGCCGCAGACCTGTCTTCTCTCTCTGCAGATAAGTCCATAAACAATACCAGAGGTGGATGAATGAAGCAGCGCTGCCCTGCTTTCTGCTCCTTTGTCCCTCTGAAGGAATCGATCAATGGCGGAGGGTAATAGCAGGAAGCTGAAAGTCTAAGCGGCTGAAATGGCCAAATTTTCTTTCATCTCTCTCCCCTTTCAAGATGGTTTAGTGTGTGATACACACACACACACACACACACACACACACACACACACACACACACACACACACACACAGTGAAACACCATTTTCTAGGAGCTCTCTAATGTCCTGCCATGCAGGTGTGTGCTAATCTTCTAAATCCAATAATAATGGCAATCCTGATCTTCATACGATCCCGTGAGATCAATGCAGCAGCTGTTGGGCGCGTGTACGGATTAACAGACAGGTATACAAGAATACAGTACACATAGTGTACTTTATACTGTATCACTACCAGTCAGTCCAGTAACAGTTTGGGGGAGTTATTTCCTCCACTCTCAAATAATTTGGATTACACAATTCAGTTGAGCTGGAAAAACGTGGAAGTACAGTTAATCTTTGTACGGATCTTATCATTTTACCATTAACATGCTCCTCTCCTTCTTGTCAGCAGGTTTGGACAAGCCTCAACCTCCAATTCATCTTCCATTTTCTTGACTGTTTTTTGGCTTAAAGGATGAGTTCTTAGTTTGAGATGGTTGGCTGGAGGGTCAGTCTTACTTTATGACCAAGACAACACCGCCAGCCTCAACTGCACTCAAACTACACACATTTATTTGTTATAGGAAAACTGCGTCAATTGTGTACAGTAGGTCAAAGCTGAACCACAAACTCACTCTTCTAACTGAGATGGATGTTTATACTGTTTGGGCCATATTTTGTGTTGGTTGGTTGGTGATTAGTTGGTTGGTTGGTTGCTTTGTTGGTGGTTTGTTGGTCAATTTGTTAATGGTTGGTCGGTTGGTTGGTTTGTTGGTGGATCTTGGATTTTGACGAAAAGAATCAGGTGTATTTTGGTGGCTGGTAACTATGAGCGAGCAAAAAGGGGACTGTTGGGCCTTGGCGGAGGTATGGAATCTGCTGAGTGCCATTTGAGTTGAACCTTTCTTATCCATTCTATCTTCAAAACAACGTTGTTTTAGACCAGTTTGATCATTATGCGACTCCTTGTGAATTAACAACGTCGCCATATTCTCCAGATCTCTTCTCTTTCTATTCAAACTCAAAGCCCCTCCCCATCCTGGATCGCACCATTCCTCTCCCTGGATCTTAATGGAGACAGTTTCCTGTGCCTCTCCTATTGTGACCTCACAATGTAATGTGAATATTTAATGCTTTAATTAAAAGCATAACGCCATGAGCAAGGTGAAATACAGCAACAAGAACTCACACTAGGGGCGTTTTCACTGAATCCTTCAATGTCACGGCATTAAACAAAGTTACAAGGACATTTTTTCCCCGCAAGCATTAATTATGATCAGATGAACAAGCACATACATCTTTAAAATATATTCTCATCTGAAGAGTAAAGCAATATGTCACTTTTTCCCAAGGAGCATACACAGACACACACACACATATACACACACTGGTGTTTAATGACCCATTGTAGCTTATGGAAAAGACTATTCCAACAAAACAGATGGGGGGAATTTACAGCACTGAGACAATGGAAGAAAATAATGGATTCAAAGGGACTGACCTCACCAACTCAACCCGTGAGAAGTGTGTGAAAGGGGGAGAGAGGGAGGAGGAGGAGGAGGAGGAGGAGGAGGAGAGGAACACTGGAAAAGAGATAGTTAAAAGAATGACATCATACGTCTGGCAGGATAATTTGATAATTCCTTTAATTGGATTGCAGAGGTTGAGGGTAAGGAACATGACTGGTTTTGGGAATTACAGGAGGAGGGAGGATAGAGATGGAAGAGGGGAGAGAAAGGGAGAGAGTGCAGTGGGAAAGCCAGGAGAATGTAGGGAACGAGGGAAGGAAAGGAGGGAAGAAGAGGAAAGGAAGAAAGGAGAGGAGACAAAAAAGAAGTACTGTAGGAGATGGAGGATTAAAGTGGGAATGAGTAAGTATGGAGGAAGGGTTGAGGAGCACTTGGTAGAAATAAGGAACGAAGTTAGAGAGGAGGAGAGGTAAGGAGGGGAGGAAAGAAGGAGGGTGAGATTGGGGAAAGTCCAAGTTCCTTATAAAACCTCGGTTGGGAAAGTAACACGCAGCTCTTTCATCCACGGCTCGTGTGTAAAAGTGTGTATGCAGCTCTGTAGCTCTGTAGCTGCATGCCTGGTGTGACGCGTGTGTGTGTGTCTGGTCGCAGCCCGCGGACATGACTGAGCGAGTGACTAATTGTGCTGTCTGCTTGCCACACACACACACATTCACACACACACATGCACACACACCGAGATTATGCAATCATTATCAGGATAATCTCCTTGGCCCGGTATTTTTTTTTTTTTTTTCCCCCTCTAGAGGATGAATATCGACACGTCTAGATTACTCTCTCGTCTGGAAATCCTTCGCTCTGCTTACCTAATCCCTGACCCCTTCTTACATTACACCATCCGTCCATCCATCCATGCATCCACCTCTCCCTCCATTCCCATGGTCACCCAGCACAGGGTAACTAATCCCAACACTTCTTGGAACATTTTCTATTTCCACCGACCATCAGCGAGCATGTTTGGTATGAATCCAAATTACATCACACAAGGATTTGGTCATTTTTAATGTTTTAAAACCTGTCCCTACTTGTTACGATACGATATACTTTATTGTCCCGTTCCGAGAAATTTGTCTTGGACTCAGCAGCTGCGCCATAAATGCCTTGACAGCCACAATGACAACAAACAATATATCATCAGCCATACCATCACTGACAAACACATAACAGTATTGCACATATCCCATAACATAACACACACATACACTATACATAAATAATACATGTTAAAAGATCACCATAATAAATAATCAAAGCACTCTAAAAATTATTGCACAGATATCGGCCTGTTGGATGCAATTTACACCACATTAACCACCAAATGTTCATGAAAAAGGCCTTTGGGTTCTTTTTTTTTTACATGCTGGTGAGCGACATGACTAAACTGCCGCTGACCTCCAAGCCCAAAATTTGAGGAAGCTATCTTCCAGCTAACGCTAACGCTGATGCTGTTTCATTCACTACTTCTCTAGTGAAATTAAAACCCCAACACTGTGGTTTGCCATCAGTCACTTTACTTCTGTGGCATAAACCACCGTCACTGTGTTTTTTAAAGTGTTCTTCAGTGTGTTTTTTCTTCTTTACAGCAGACTTTTCGGTTGTCATAATAAGGAAAATACACATTTTACTGATAACATTAATGATGTTCGATTCAAGTGTCCCAGTAAGTCGTGACAGCGAGCCACTGCGGATATTAGGAACCTGAAACTGAAGCCCAATAGTGGAGTTCAGCCTTCACACCTGTGCTTGTCCTACAGTGACACGTCTCGGCTCGGTTGCAAGAATCTGCAAATTATGGACATGTTCAAATTTGAACGTCATGTTCTCATATCATTCCCACAATACATGTATGTAATGCATATTAGTTGATTTGTCATGACTCATGTCAGGAGGTGGAGAGGATACAGGTGGCATGGGTGAGTTGGATGCCAAGCCAGAGACCACCGTTCAGGATGGTGGTTCATCATTTGAAGCACTTTCAAAACACTGAATATTTTAATGAGAAGTCGGGACGATTTCCAGCTGTGTTTACCATGACCAGGTTGTGAAATGAACCTAGAAAAATCTAAAAGTTGCAACATAACGAAATATAAAGTCAACATATCTGTGGTTTGGGTCTTCAATGGAAAAGGTAAAGATTTGCCACTGCCATCACCAGCTTTGTAGAGTTTACTTCACTGGTATTTGTTTTAGTTTGTTCTCTTAACATTTAGTTTCTTTGGTTTATTGTATTTCTTGATTTTGAAGATACATATTGTCTAGAAATCATTGAAAGAAGCTGCTAAAAGTGATACTTCTGAATGACCTGTGAATCAAAGAAAGAAAGAAAGAAAGAAAGAAAGAAAGAAAGGAAGAAAGGAAGAAAGAAAGAAGATTTTCCTTTAATCTGCGGTTATGTTCAAAGTGGTATATGTTGAAATTACCTCCTCTTGTTGTGGTCTTATAGTATACAGTATTATAGCCTAATGCACTTTGATGTTTCTGTTTGCTGTAGCAGGAGCCTGACTCCTTTATGGGGATCATTAAAGTTTCATCTTACCTCTAATGTCGTGAATAAAAGCTTTTGGAAAAAGTTTATGTAGTTTGGTGTGGTGGCCAAAGTCCCTGCTGTTTGATGTCTTATTATCATTCCTCACACAAGCGCAGATATGGACCAAAAAGTAATATCCGCTTGCTCTTCATCCCTGAAGGAACAGGGTGATCTGTGACACACACACACACACACACACACACACACACACACACACACACACACACACACACACACACACACACACACACACACACACACACGTGGACTATAGCCTTCAGATGAAGATTTAACCTCTTCCTCTCCACCTGCTTCCTCCCTCATGTCTGTCTGTCTGTTCAGTTTTTGCAAATCCAGTTTGTTCCTCTTCCATCTTTCCTTTATAATCTTTTATTGTGTGTTCATGTCAGCACAGCACACATTATATGAACACACAATACACACTACACAGATACTTTAGTACTGTTGCCATTAACTGTACTTTAGACTTACAGAGGATAAAACACACTCAGGCAAATACAGAGAACTCTCAGCTGACTTTATTGTCTTTTCTCTTATGTGTCATCGATGTTTATGATCGCTGGCAGCATTTTCACCTCCACAAACCCTCTGCATGTTTGTGTGTGTCTGTGTGTGTGTCTGTGTGTGTGTTTGCATGCAATGAGGTGCACCGGATGAAAATGGAGTGTCAGCCACAGTTCAGGTAGCGCTGCAACACAGAGCAACAAGTGAAAATCAAAACACGTGCAGCTGGTGCCGCACACAGAGTGGAGCGTTTACCGTGGACGAGTGAGCGCAGACAAATACAAAGTGAAAGGGAGGACAGATGAGGCCGATATGAGGAGGTGACAGACAGGGCAGGAGAGATCGAGAGGGAGAAGAAGAGTTCATGGCTGCCGTGAACATGATGCATGTTCAGTGATCGTGGCAGTGGATGTAAAACAGCAGAAAAATAACATTATTAAATGTCCTTTAATGCGATTAAACAGCATTTTTTCATCACAACTGCCTTTTCCTGATCCATTCCATATTCGTTCAGCCCAGTTAATCCTTACTAGTAACATTATTGTTTCTAGTTAAAGTGATACACGATCACAAGTAAAATGGATGATGTAATAATCATCTAAGAAAAGTAATTTTCCATTAAATCTTCCATTTCCATTTAATCTGAAAACGATCGCCTGCTGCTGTTTTAATATAAAACTTTTAACATATAAGCAATCTACATGATATACCAACATTTTGTAAAACTGGAGTGTCAAAATAAAAGAGTTGATTTTATAAAGACAGAAAGGTTTTGATTTTTTGATTACTTAAGATCAGATTTATCACGTAATCATAAATGAAATTTTATTTTATTTATTATTAGTTTGCAAAAATGTATAGTGTATTAGTAATGTCTACTTTATTTCATAAAGTTAAAATACTGCTTTAATTTAATTATTTCCAATTTCTTTAACTTTGCTTTTCTCTTGCTCAGTGTTAAATTAGACTGTCAATGAAGCGCAAAGCTTTCTGTATATTTGTTTCACACCTTTCCCATGAAATTTGTATTTTGCTGCATTGATTTCCCTTTGGATTAATAGAGTATCTACCTGTCTGCCCTACATACCTTCCAGTAGCTCACAAAGGTTTCCTGTATCCAGCTTTTAATGTGAAATATCTGCAGGAAATGCAGAGTTTTCATCATCAGGGGACAGCCTTTAGTTTATGTGCCTTGCAGCACAAACTGGCTGTTATATGAGACTCAGTGAATACTGGCTTTTATTTAAGCGTTTACATGATGAATGAATGTGAGCTCTGCTGTTGCTTTCGACTTGGTGGCTCATATTCAAACAGCAAAGTTAACTTCACTTGCAGCATGTATTTATTGACAAGACTTGACTCTAAAATGTTTCTCACTATGAATAATAAAAGGGTTCAGACAGTTTAAGACTTAAGTCTAATTTATCACACTGAAACACAACACAATAAGCTGTTTCCACTGGCTTCACTGTGATACTGGCCACTGCAAACGAACGGCTGAGGAATCCAGTTTGTTGTCAACTTGAATGACTTGAATGACACGAGATAAAAGGATGGAAGTTAAAAGAAGGGGTCGAAGAAAAGAAAGACAGTTGAATGTTTTTGACCGGAGGGAAACATGCGTCTTGTGTCTGCAGGTCATGGAAAAATCAAACTCTCTCCGAGGTCGTGACCCAGGCAAACATGAACGTCTGAAGCTTGCTTCACACTCTACATCTGGCGGATTTGTTCTCGTAAATCTCTTCCCCTCACACACTCAGACACACACTCACTCCAACACACTCAGACGCTCGCGCTCTCTCACACACTCCCTCCATCCATCGTGGCCTTTCATGTATCAATGGCTCCATTGATAGGCTTGCGTGAGTCTCTCCGGGTGGATCCTGCTTTTGGGGTTTATCCCTCCATCAGACATCCTGACCCTTAGTTTCCACACAAATACACATGCACGTGTAATCATGCACGGATACAAAAATGTTATTAAATCTATCGAGATAAACGAATAAACTGCATTTTGTGTGGTCGTTTCAGCCATTTAGGTGACGTGATGTGAATTTCCGACACACGATGTTGTGCAAATGTCAAGAAGTAACAAATACTGGACAGATTAAAACTGGACGTCTGAAATGAAGTGATGTTTTATACAGCGAGGGATTATTAGGTTAGCTAATTATGTGGCACTGGGCTCTGTAATGTAAATGTTTGCATGCACTAAATTATATGTTTTTTCCTTGGAATAACTTTAATTTTAGGGAGAATTCATATTTTACTCATCAAAGTATGTTTACAGATCTTGCGCGGTAATGTTACGTAGTCGTTTCAGTGGATCATCACAGCCAGCTGCAGGGAGACGGGCTGCAGTGGCTTTGCTTGTGCCAACTTCGACTGTCAAAGTTCGGTCCACTAGAAGTTCTTGTTTTCGCGACTGACGGGCTCAGATTGTAAGATCCTGATATAGAAAAAGGATCCCTGCAGGGAGCGACCTTTTTGTTTAAAGAGTAGGATCCTTTGTGTTTGACCAGAAACAGCCTCTATATCGCTCTTGCCAAATCCACCAGACTCCATTTACAGAAGTAATAATTTTACTTTGCAGAACACGAGAGTTGTTTGGTCGACCGCTGACTCGAATCCGTTAGCTTGTTGGCTTCTGAGGAGAAAGACTTTCAGTAAAAGTAGGTCGTAAGATGACATGGAAATAGAAAGACATTGTTCCCTGACCTGATGCTTTGTGGAGGGCTGGTCCAGAGCCAAGGAGCCAGTATACAATAGCACCATCACCCTTAGTTACGGGGACTCTTGAACAGCTGAAAGGACCAGAGCTGCCAGATCTGAGTAATCTTTCAGGACAGCAGGCGTTACTTTTAATCTTTACTGTAAAAGACACTGGGAACCATGGAGAGACAAGATCACTCTCTTACCCAAACATAAAAAGTCACGTTTATCTATCAGATGCTGCCCACTTTTTAAATAAAAAACAATGCTGTTGTATGATCCAGTTTCAGACAGGAGACGGGCAGAGCTCCAGACATGAGCTCACAGGGAGACTCCCTTTGGTGTGGTGGGGTGAGTGAGGGGGGGAGGGAGGGAGGGATGAAGATTTGTGGTGTCTGCAGCACCCAGGTGGGGATGCACGGTTTTTTGAAATGTGTACAGCACGGTACCTGCTAACAAATGCTCAGGAGCATACCCACCCACATTTATGCATGCACACACTTGCACGTGTGCATTCATCCTTTAGAAAATGCTTAATGAGCACACACAACTTACTGGCACACACAAAGGAACAGTGTGCGATTGAAAAGGAAGACGTGATGTTGGAAGGTTGATGGTTCTAATCCCCCCCAGAAAGTGGAGCAGAGCAGTGGATGACGAGTATCCACCGCTTCGCTCGAAGACAAAAGCCTTAAGAAAGGCACTAAATCCTGTCGGACTGTGGTTTTACCTGGCAGAATGCAGCTTACCTGCTCCCTCGGGTCATTACTGTGGAAAAAGAAATATGTCTTAGTCAGCTTTTCTGGTGAAATAAAACACACACACACACACACACACACACACACACACACACACACACACACATGCAAACATCAGACTTATCATGTCACATTTTCCCTTCGTATCGTCTAAACTCACATTTTTACAACCCACTGTTCCCCTCAATACGTCTAAATCACTGTCTGTGTGTACGCCTTGATGTGGCTGTATCCATCGTTACACACTATTTGGCCCTCTTACTATTTATAGACTAAAACAGTCTTAGTGTGATGCATCTCTTATTCACAGCATGTCATTATCTGCAGTGATTGACAGAGTTGCACCGGCACCGGCCCATTTCAATCCTTCTAAAAAGTGTTAAAATGTTGTAACTCCTTAAACTGCTAAGTTTGTGTTAATAAGACTATGTTAGCATTAACAACAGCATCATAAACACGTCAATTGATAGATTATAATGCATTTATATGCACTTATAAGATACTTGACAGCACAATATAGACTGCTAATAAAGTCCTTATGAGTTTCGTATATTTATTTGTATAAGAAACACATTTAATAAGTTGAACTAACGTGTGTTTTATGTCCTGACCTGACCTTAACTAACTTCATTAGGTTTAATACATACATTATGATGCATTGTAATAACTATTTAATGCAGAACTTTCTTCCTATACTGCTTAAATGAGACACATCCTTTTATTTTATTTTAGGGCTTGCCATATTTTGTATTAATATTTTTAATTAAATCATCATTTTTGTCAGTATGTTCCAGGTCATGTGACATATTGACTCAAAATCAATGCAAAGCTGTTTTCATGTACTGGTTAAATGAGACACACCTTTTTCTACTGGATTTAAGTTCTTTTTCTATGTTTTATTAATTTAATAAAATTAGCATTTTGTCAAATGGTTCCAAACTTTGTTAACATTTCATTATATTTTCAAATTACTCCATTTTTTAAACTGTACTTAAACCTTCCGTCCCAACATCTAGCATCCGTCTTTCAATCTAACTGCTAGTGTTTCCATTAAACCTCTGTCATTGTGTCGCTCCCTCCAATTTAATAATAATGATAATCAAGAAACCCAGATAAGCTTCCCAACAAACCCACTTATCTCTCGTGACTTAATGATTAACTGGAAACACATCTGCTCAATTAACAGCAACAACAAGGATCTTATCAGTCCAGATCAGATTAAAAAGAAAATGGAATTTCAGTTGAACCGAAATAGGAGTTTCATTGTATTATGAGGGGAACCACACGCTATGACTCCTCACTCTTTGTCTACTTTGTCACAGCTCACTTCACATGTCACAAATCACTCAACAGGCTTCCTCCTAGTTGCCAAGAGATTCACAAAATTCACACACAGAACAACATGCTGTTCGTTTGTTGGAAGGATCATCAGCTGTGTTTTAATAAAGCTGTCATCTCTATCGTCCAATCCAGAGGGAGCAATCGCCTCGAAACCGACCAATCAGGAGGCCCAACCTGTTTCCCACAGCACACACACACACTTGTTGATGTGAAGATAGGGGTCATAACACTAGTTTTATATTTAGTGACAATGAGATATGATTACTGAAATGAGCCACCCACTCACTCCGTTAAAACTACCGTGGCTGATTCTTCTCACAGGCGGTGGGATTCTGGAACAACACTGAGGTGATGTGCACTCACCTACCGGTCCACTCATCCCCAGGACAATCTGAGGAAGTGGAGATGATGTTGTGTGACGCCGTTGGACCGAAACGAAAAACAACACAGAGCTCCTTTTAAGGAGTCTTTCCGCTGGATGCCTGAAACCCCATCCCACCTCCCCGTGCCTCTGCTCCTTCTCCCACTCCTTCTCTGTCCACTACCTGTGATGTCACTGATAAAGAATTCCCCACCGGTGAGACCACAGGGAGGCTTTAGTTAATAAGTGACAACATGTGACGGGGACTTTCTGGCCCCTGTACCCGCTCACAAACACAGCCGGGAACAGCGTCTCATTTTCACACATAATAAAGTCAGGTAACTGTGTAATGTGTGATATTTTATGTCTGTTTGTCCCGCAAGCTTATTTTACTCCATAGCCATAAAATCCACACGGTGGCGGCGCAAACAAGTTGTAAACACAACACTGGCATATTATCACTTCATAAACTTGTTATGGAGAACGTTTTAGAATAAATTGCGTATCAGGCAGACACAACAACTGGAGTCCTATGTCTGGCCACCTTATGAATTTAAGATAAAATACTTAACATTTCTGCTTTGAAACTGACTAGACCTTCGTGAATTATTTTCTTAATACCAAATGTTCAATCCAAGGTAAAGGCGGGCAGCCTGTTGCTGCAACTTGGTGAGTCAGAGATGTGAGGAAAGAGGAAAGTTGGAGCCCCGTCAGAAAAACAAGCATATAGGTCGTAAGTAAAGCAGCTCATTATGACCCATATTTACCGTTGTTGTTCGGTGGCAACCTCTAGCAGCTGTAGTAATTACGCTAGCTCCAAAGAGAGGAGAAGTAGTATAAAGAGTGAGAAGTCTGTTTGGCATTGGAGGAGGTCGGGGTTGGACCGTCACGCAGGACTTTCATTCAGGAGGAAGCTGTTGGTGTCTAAAAAGGAAACCAGGAGTCAACAGTGAGTTATTTAAACTAATGTAGTGAAGTAACATCACGTACGCAAGGTAACGTAAGTCTCTGGTAACGTAGACAGTGTTTTCCTTAACCTAACCAAGTCATCTTCCTGCCTAAACCTAATGAAAATGAGACCGTACAACAAAGGTCTGGTACGTGTGTCGCTGCTACGCTGATAATCAACCTATTCAGTAACTGTATAACTAAAATGATGAGCTGTGGAACTGAACTTCTCACATTTACGAGCACTTCGTCCTTTGTTTGCTTAAAGCAAACACAGATTTACTGTATGTCTGCACGGGATGATAACACAAGCCGCACAGCCTCTGCGACGTTGCGACAGACCACATGTGCGAGTCTGTTACCATAATACCCTCGTTCTCTTACAGACATCTCTGACTCACCTTGATGACATCACCGCAGTGAGGTCAGTGTCAGGCTGGGAGCGGATTAACCCCGCAGTATGCTGCATGTCACACTGATCTCGGGGTAGCTTAAGCGTGACCACGCGGGGCGACTGTGTGTGTGTGTGTGTGTGTGTGTGTGTGTGTGTGTGTGTGTGTGTGTGGCTGGGAAGATTAAAAATGTGTGCCATGCTGCTGGTGATGTCATGTTGAGCCAGGATCATGACCCATATTGCAGATGATCCCTCTTTCTTGCAATGTAGACTCTTCTTCTTGCGGTCTTCTTCTTAATTAATGATATGAAAAACTATATGTTAAAGGGGCAGTTCACAAATTATTTTCCAAAGTCCAGATATGTGAGAGAAACTCGCTTTGGCATTGATGAATTGAGATCAGTGGCAGTTTGTTTGCGATGCACACAGCGTTTAGAAATAATAGCGAAAGAAAAACTGTAAGTGTCCCATTACACAACATGCGGTCAACACATTCGTCCGTCAACAAATTTCCAATAAAAACAGTTCCAACTAAAGTCAGCAGTCATTGGGGCAAAGTGAAAGAGCTCGGTGATTCAGGTGAAACATCTCTTTATGTAAACTGTGCTGCTGAGAACTGCATGTTTGCTTCTTTGGAGGGAAGATCTATCCTGTTTATGCACATTCCATAAATTGCAGAGGTCATTCTGTGTCATCTTCCTGCAGGAAAACAGATTTGAGGCTGGAAATGCCGCTCGGATTTCTCATGAAGGACTTTACGTTAGGGTGTTGTTTGGAACAAAAGACGGAGCAGCTGTCAACGTGGCCACTTGGTCGACAATTCAGTGGAAGTTTCTTTATTTCCTCTATTAGGGAAACCCCGCTGACGCTCATACCACGGTCAGCATCTTGGTGAGGAGGGGTCACGTCGGGTTCAAAGTAGTTTTTGCAAGTCATGTATTATATATATTTGACAAAGCAATGTATCATCACGTCTGTTTTTCTTTAATTGTTTTTACATTTACCCTAATTACTGACTCAGCCTCTTGCATTTATCTGACAATTAAAACAAATAACCTCATGAAACATCAGAGGGAAAATCATTTTTAGCTGATCTTTGCACAACCTTGCAGTTGGAGCCTGTGGTCAGGGAGGCGTTGTCTTCTTAAAAGCGCCAAAATGACTAATTAGAAGGCACTCTCAACTCTTATTCTCTTCTCCAGCCAGATTATTCCTGCGGCGAGAGTTGCCGAACCCCTCAGCAGGGCACATGGTTGTTGTGGCTGTATTCTGTCTGCTGAATCACAGTGTAAACACTCGTCAGGTGGTAACCGTAGATGTCTGGACTCCGGCCCAGATTTACCCATCTAAATTTAAGCTTCTCACCAGACTTGGGTCATAAAATATTTAGTGAGCGTGACCTAGAATAAATGAAGCAAAGCCTTCAGGCAGACAGCCAGGTCAGGCAGCCAGTGAGCTCGACTGCGACACTCAGACGACAAGCTCAATCTACCTGTAGACGGTGAGATGAAAGCTATGCCCCACTTCCACGCTACTTGCTAATGCTAATTCCATGCAGGTATTAAAAAAAAAACTAGGACCTCAACACTTAATATCTCAAAAAAAGTTAGGAGCTAATGCATACTAATTCTTTGTGATGTTTGCACGTGCTCACAGCTGAGGAACTTTTTTAAAAAAGGTCAAGAGATCAGGAAGAGTGAAAAATGTCATCAAAATGTTCATAAAATCATATTTATCTGTCTCTGTGTGAGGTTTACAGGAGTACCATGCGGTGTCACTCCACGGTCACACTTTGATTGATTTTTCTTTGGCACACAAATCTGTCATCCAACTTCATTCCCTGTCACCTTGAGTACATTTATATCATGTATCTAAAAGTAATAGAATAGCGTTTCCTTCAACAGCACTAAGAGTCTCAGTGGTTCTGTGAGACTGAACATTGGCACAGCATTGTTTTTAAGCGAAACGCTGAAGTGTGAATGTGCGCATACTCACAACGACAGTGCGAAGAAGCTGATGTTAAAGCGATAGTTTGGGTCTTCTGATGTGGGGAAATATGAGGTATTTATCTGTATAGTCGGTGTAATATCTGCAGGAGATGTACGTCAGCTCTCCCCCTGTGTGGAGAAGCAGCGCATACAAGCAACAACCTCTATATACCTATTTATCTGTTTAAGCGTCGCCTATATTTTGAACATTTTTGTTGCTTTACATTGCCTCAGAAAGTCCGACCCAAACAGCTGATCTGCTGCGTAATACAGTACATAGCAGGCTGCGCTTGTGTGTCAAAAGACCCTAACTATCACTTTAAGCATGTTAGCATGTTAACAGTAGCTAATTAAATCAAAAGTAGACGAAAGGTTGATTGAATTGGAAGTAATTTTGCAGTTATCTGTTCATAATTCAGCATTTAGGACAGCGTTTTATCACGCCCCTCTGCGTCTCATATTTTCAAATAAGGTACCCTTTGTTTGCGATATCCTAAGGATCCTGTCAGGAAGCCTAACACTTGGTCAGCGGTGTGAAATGGGCACAATTTGGTTTTGGAACGATTAAAAACTACTTGGTTAATTTAGGAAAAGATTGTTAACATTTGGTTTCACACATGAAACAAACCACAGTGTCTCGGCCAAAGGTTGCTCTGTATGCTACGATGGGCGGGTCATCATGTATTGCAGCGGATTGGCTTACTTTGGAGCAAAGTCGTTTTCATCAAATCTTGGCACGCTTTAGAGTTTACAAGACCAGGCCTTGATGTAAATGAATGAGAGAGAGCCAGAACTTCACTCTCAGTGGTCACTGGGACATAAAAACTGCATGTACAGAATAACCAGTCACAAAGACACAGTTAAAAAGTAAGTTAAACTTCTTTTACAGCTTTAACAGCATTTCATATTCAAAGATAAATAATCTGTTTCACAAGAAATGGATGAATTAAGCTCCTTGTTCATTTAGGAACAAAACAAACATCCAGGTCTTATCAGATTCATCATGTGTAAATAAAAGTTATCCCGTGTAAATAATCAGCATTACATAATGTTACACCTCCGTAGTGTACACACCTGCAGTACAGTGTGTGCTTATGTCTGCCTGGTGGATTAACCGTGTGCTGGCTATCAGGCCTTGATAAGAGCTCACTGGTTATGACTCAGACAGTGTGTGTGTTGTTTGTGTGTGTGTGTGTGTGTGTGTCTGTGTGTGTGAGCAGTGTGTGTCACCGTCTGAAAGGTGTGCCCCCACATCTGTTTTCGAGATTTCACTCTCTCTTACCCTCGTCATCGTTCCCCCAGCGTGCCCCCATCTCGCCTCCTTCTCCGTGTCCCTTGTACCCACCCGTCCCTCTGTCACCCTGTCAAAAAACAAACACCCCTCCCGACACACACAGACACACACACACACACACACACACACACACACACACACACACACACACATTTCACTCTCTCTCTCTATTTTTGATCGCATTCCAACCCAGTGACTTCAGGCCAGAAATGGGAAAGCTTGTGTGCATGTGTGTGTGTGTGCTCATGACGTCAGCTGTTTGTTTGCACATTGTGGTTGTGTCTGGGGCACCAGCTTGGTAGATAAGCAGGGTGGGAGTCCAATGTGTGTGTGTGCGTGTGTGTGTGTGTGTGTGTGTTGAAGAGAGTTGAGGAGGGAAATGCCCGACATGAAAGAGCGCATAAAAAATCTCCTGTTGAAAGTCAGTGGAATTGGCCTCAGGAGTGATGAGCTTGTCAACTTTATAGACTCTTCATTGTTGAGCATCTGATGATTGAGTGTATTCCTGCGTCTCTGTCTCTCCCTCTCCCTCACCCCAGCTGCAGGAAACTGCTGCATAATGATAACAGACTCGGAGACAATGGGTTCAACGGGCGTAAATACACACGCACAAACACACACACACACGTCGGTGCACAATGCGTTCACACACACTGTGCTGGTGAAGCCCAGGGGTCAGAGGTTCTGCCTGTGCTGCTGATAGTCTCCAGACCTTCTGAAATTATTTATCAAATATGGAACAATCCGGACATACCAGCCGCATTTCAGAGCTTTTTTTTTTCTTCTTTTCCCTAAAATGACCCGTCTGAATAAAGAATTATCCCTCTCCCTCCTTTCCCCCCCCTGCCTGGACCTCGTCTGCCCAGTGATAAGGTCAGATTGGGTTTATTTTGGGCTGCTTGCAATACAGCGAAGAGTACCAAAGCCCTGAGGGTTTCCTTTAAAAGCATTTTGTTGTGTTTTGGGGGAGATTCGGTCCCTCACATGAGGCAAGCAGACGAAAAAACCCGGTCTCACATTCTGAGAGGTTTGACCTTAACTGGTTGTGTTACCTGTTACCTGCAGTCACTTTCTCTCGTCAGCCAATATAAAAAAATAAAAAGCTTTTATATACATCAAAGAATGAACCTGCGCAGTGTCGATTTACTCTTTATATCGTGAAACAATATAATAAATATCTGTAGCTCATACGTGAATTCCTATAAGAATAAACACAAAGGCAACATTGCTGCATCTACGCAAGGATAAACGTGTAATGTAACAAGATGAATGTGGGTCATTACAATGAATAATCTGTGAGGAGGATTAGATCCCAAAATCTTATTCTCCTCATCCTCATTTGATGCTATAATGTAATGAAGGTAATATAAGGGTAATAAAAGTGTCAGTTAAGGTAAAGATAGGTAAATAAACTGATCATTTGGTTAATATTGAACTTTTCATTGAAAACTTTTCATTGAAACCTTTCATATTTGGGATATGTTGTTCTGCTTCATATCACACTTGATCTTTGGTTTACTGGAAGTTGCTGGTGGTGGCTTAATAACTCTCACATCCTGCCCTCGTGTCTGAATGGATTTTCCCTTTGAGGGGAAATGAGGTGACCGTCTCAGATCTCATATGATTCTCTCTATTCTTTATTCTCTCTATCTCTCTTGGACTTATAGGCAGCTTAAAAAAAAAGTAATTATACTGGAGTCACTGTGATTATGTAATTTGAATGATGAGATTCATAACAGACAGGAAGGTAATGCTTTGACACTTCTGCTTTGACGGTGGTCCTAAACATCAACATGCCAATTTAATTGGCTGAAGGCCTTTCATGCCTTGTAATAGTCCTGTTTGGCTGTTAAGGACATATTTTCCACGGCCAGGTGGCTCCACTGTGTGTCAGCACGCCTGAATTGCAGTTTAAGGGAATAATTTCAAAAAGTGGCACATGCATCACCACCAGAGGGCGCCCTGTGATTTGTTATTGCTAGATATACTGTGACATGGACCACGAGGACGAAACCGGAAACAGTTTAAAAGTGTACAACATCATCCCTATGGTCGTGTACAGAGGCGAAAATAAATAAATAAAACAATTTAAAAGGGGACTCTCTTCCATTCACTACTTCCTGGTGAAAATGTCTTTCTGATCCTAATAAATAATCTTATATCATTTAAACAAGGAAAATTAAGATTTGGCTCTCTAGTATTATAATAATATAAGAAGAAGAAGAAGAAGAAGTAGAAGAAGACGAAGAAGAAGACGATGAAGCAGCAGAAGAATAAGTATTAAGTGCTCATGTATAAATAAATACAGAATTAATGCGATAATATTTTTCTTTTTTTAGATATTTTCTGTCTAACGGCTCCGAATCGTCACGCGGAACTTTTATTTTGTAAACCATAACCGGAAGTTCCATCTTCTTCTTCGTCTTGCTAGCTTGACTCCGCTAACTGTCAACATTTGTAACGGCGGAGCCTCCGAGCTGTCACAACAAGCGTCAGTCCGTCTTTCTGCCAGTCGAGCCACTCCGCTCCACTTTACGTATGGAGATTCCGTTACTTATAACATAGTTTGTATTTTGGAGGACTTTGTCGGAGTTTAACGGATTGGAGACGTTTCTCTAAACGGAGCTTGTTGGTGGTTGTGAGGGCTGAAGAGAGGATTATCGTTTCCCGACAGAGAACTTGACAGTTAACCGCCTGGCTGTTGGCTGTTGGTTGTTGGTTGTCGTGGTGTGCGACAGACCTCCTCACAACATAACGGGGTAAGTTGAGGACACGGAGTAAAACACCAAGTCTTGTTGTTTCATTAACTTATCTGTTAAATATTTAGTTGTTGTGTCTCGTTGTACAGTTTGCGTGTGTGCTGCTTCGGGATGCTCTTGTCAGTTGATGCGGTGATGGAGTGCTGATTACTCGTGTGTGTAACTGAAGGCGTAAGCTAGTTACATGCCACATTAGCTTACTTTAAAAGGTGCTATGCGGGTAATTACATAATTAGGCAGCTAAAAATGCAAGTTATATTGCTTCAACTAGCGAGTGTAACTGTGCAGGCGGATTTTTGTGTGTTTAAAAAGCTGGTTTAGTCAAGTTATTGACTATTAAAATAACCCACTAGTTAGCTAACAGTGGTGGGATGTAACTAGGTGACGCTAGCTGGTCAAGTGCGTATCACTAAAGTAACTTCCGACTCACGTAACGGTTCTGTTACTCAAAAATAGCTAAGGTACTTGCATGTATTTTTTTTATTTTCACTTTATATAACTTTATTAATGTATCCACTATATTTATTTTAGCTGTTTTAGTCACTGGTGACTTTGCAGAAGCAGATTATTAATTCAAACCTAATCCATAATGATATATTTTTGTTGGTAAAGCCACCCTGCAGTATTGAAAGTAGTTACATAGAGCGCCAACTTCACCTGCTGCAACATTAATGAGGCTCACGCATGACTGCATCAATATTTATAATCCAGTAATATTATAATGTCATAGTTTTCGTTGCTTTGCAGAGTTACACCAGTAATACTAGACGTAAATCAACTAATAAATATCTTGTTATTACAAGTTGAATGACCTAGGAGTATATCATAACCAGAAGAAAAAAGGCCCAGCTGCAACATTAAAGCATTAACTTAATGCATCACTAATCCTATAATGATAATAATAATAATAATCCTAAAATATCTTAGTATTCTGAAATGTACTTAAGTTAAGCTTTGAATGCATGACTTTTAGGAGTGACCATGTATTTCTAGACTGTAGTTTGCTACCTGAAGATCCCAGTACTTCTTCCACTACTTACAGTTGAAACATGATAATAGGCTTTATTTAATTATATATTTTTCACCTCATGCCATCACAATGCAGTATTTTTACTGCATGGACCATGTGATGTCTGTCAAAAGCAAAACAAGACCATATTGTGTCATTGGTGTATGTTGTAGTATTACCTGTTGCAACTGCCATGTAACCAATCTCTTAATTGCTGTGACTTCTGGGTATAGCGTAGAATTAACAAACCCGTTCTGCAGTTTAGATGCATAGGTACAGGGGTACTAATGGAGATCTAGGGACCATCAGGGGTCTTTTAGGTGCTTCAGATTGAGTCTAACTCTTGAAAAAGTGTGGACTGGGCTGTCTTAGTCTAAACTGGATGCATCTGATTTGTCTTAGGGTGTTTGGGCTCTATTATTATATATCAGACATTAATATTACCATATGATTGATTATACCAGAGTTAGCTTAAAGCTCATTTTAATTGGCAGAACTTTTTTCATTTAGCAGCCCAAGGCGTTGTTTTTTAATGTTGCAGTCATGTTCATTGTTTTCCACTGAACAATATTGGAATGTAATTAACGGAATCAAGTTTTTACAAACATATTCTGATACGCTGTGCTGTTAGCCATAGTACAAAATGAATGATATTGCAGTACCAACAACATCAACAAAAAATGTTAGAGATCCAACTTTGAATGAAAACAGCTAGGAGAGTACTTTAAGGTAGAGCATTAGTTTTGAGCAGGTTTAGGGGGCATTTCGCCTGCCTGGGATTCTTGTCTTCAGACAGCTGAGCGGCACAGATAACAAAGACTCCACAGCTGTTGGAACTCCTTTCCAGAGTATTTCAGGCTTGTTCGTATTCACCAAACCCTTGTGTAACTCAGCGTATCCAGCATGGGCGAGAGACCGAGAGAATGCCCTGTAAGCATCTGGTTCACATTGATATAAACAGACCTTATTAGGTAGCTGCTCAGCCAAATGACTTTAGTTTGTATTTTCCTCTTCGACTTTGCAAAGACCTCGGGGTAATTTGTCTAAGGCCCGCACACACAGATGACTCATCTCCTCTGTATGGCTGAGTCATATTTCACTGGCACCCTCCTAAAGTTAGCCACAGCATTCAACCGTTTGCCAGTCTCATGTTGGATGGATGAGGACTGATTCTCTGCATTCCTTTCTTTTCCAAATCCTACCCACTGTTTTTTCTTCCCTCAGTCTTCCATGCCTGTTCTTTTTCTCTCTTTTTCCACTCATTGAGAAAACTCTGACTCCCGTACTGGCTTGTAAACTTACAAGAGTATTTTACACATTTTCCCTCCTGTGATTTCAGGCAAACATTCCTCACACACATGCTCCTGTTTCACCCCAACTCCCCTTTATCATTTGGTCCCTTTGTCCACCCCTTTTTTTTCTGTCATCTTTGTTGTGCCGCCTGTCTTTCTCTCCACCCTCCCAGTGCCTTTGTCCCTATCTGCTCTAGCTCTTTCTGTCTTTTCTGTCCTTACCTCTCTGCTCTTGTCATTTTTCCTTCTTTGTCTGTGCCCTTCTGTCAGTGTCAGCGGTCAGTGTACTGGACCAGTTAAAGTGCCCCGCCCTGCCCAGCCCTGAGCAAACGCCACCACTGCAGCTTGATCTCTGCTCCCTCAGATTTAGATCCTGTGGTCTGCTCTCCTCACATACATGTGTGTTTGTGTATTCAGTGTTTACAACTTAAACACTTGTAAAGTTAGTGGAGTAGGTCTAACAACCTGCATTAAGCAGTGCTCATATGCCAAAAACTATTCCGGTTTAATTTTTTATACAATCATTGATAACCCTTAAATCCTGTAAGGGGATGTGAGAGACCAAAGTGGTGACTGAGGCAGCTCACTGGTGTTCAGGAGGCAATTTCACTCTCGAGTTTTGCTTCTTATTCACTTCCCGTGGGCAGAGAGCTGACAATTCCTGGTGCAAGTTTCATTTGAACAAATCATCTTGAAGAGACAGCTTATCTTAGCTGTAGTGCTGTCAATCCATGTAGATTGTTTTGGTTTGTGTTTTAGAGATATCTGCCTTTTCTCCAACATGGTTGAACTGGATGGCACTCTGCTCAAGGCACCAAAAAAGTCAATTTGAGCTCAACAGCAAAGTCTCTTTCCAAGATATCATGACTCAGCTACCCAAGATAATCCACAGACCTTGTTGGAGATGTTTCGTGTAGGAACTATTTTCCTTTTTAAGACCACACCCTCCAACCCGGGTAATAAATTATCATTTTAAAACATCTGCCAGTCACTGACAGAGAAATGTTCAAATTCACTAGCTACTCAGTATATCCTTTGTGTCTTACATCTACCAGCCACTGTTGTTAAGAAAGCATCCCTCTACTCATGGATGAGAGGCTGGCTAACTAAGCTAGCTAACATCACCATTCAGGAGAGGAGAGCATTAATGTTTACATCCCGCAAAGCCCAGAAAATCCATTTTAAATCTGCGATGGATGTCAAGGTGGGAGAAACACTACAACACACATTCAGTGGAATAAACAAAGCTAGAAATCTTTCTTGCACAGTTCTCATTACACGGCACAGGCACCATCTTTGCATGTGGTATCAAGTGCTTCTTATAGATCTTGGTGTCATGAGTAGAGCCCGGCTGATTCATTGTCCAGCCGATATTATTGGCAGATGTCAGCCTTTCACACATATCTTGGTATCGGCATATAGGTTGTCTGATATGTGCTGATATGTAAAGAGTTTGTGATATGTTGTAAGAGATTATACATTTTTGATTACCAGAGAAATTGACTGCTTTCGTAATTTTTTCAGTTCCAAATATTGTTATCCACATTGGCCCCAAAAATCAATATCAGTCAGGCTTAGGTCTGCAGTCCTTTGGTGGAAGAACAAGCCCTCTGAAACTGAAATTCAAAGGCTCTTGAAATCTTTCCAAGGCTTTTGAAGTTAAAATGTAATGTAGCTTTAAGATCAAGAGGATGTGATCAAACGTGTCTTCAGTATATTAGTAAGATAATCGGTCAATGGGGAGGTAAAAGGAAAGGAAAAGAAGAAGGGGGAAAGAAAAGAAGGAGAAAGGCTTTGTGCAGGGTGCCCTCTGCTTTAATAAGGAGGGGGTTGGTATGTTCAGGAGGGGAAATGTGCTGATCTCAGCTGCACTGAGATGCCGTTTAAAGTGGAAGGGAGGATTTGAAGGAATTATCGGACAAACTGTTCCTTTCTCTCTACAGTCTTAGCTAAAGCCTTCTTCTAAAGCCTTAGAAATGCTAATTGTGTGAAACCGAGGCATTCGTTTGCTCAATACAGATTGTTGCTGTGGTGTCCAAATATTTGTGACCCTTGCTACTGTTTGTTTGTTTGTTTTGAGCCCAAGACAGCGTTTAAAGCATGATGCTATAAAAATACTTTGTGTACTCAGTTCTTAGCAGTTCTTCTGAGATCAGAGGTTTGTGTGATAGCAGTACAGTTTAGTAGCCACATCCTCGTTTTTATTCTTTGTTTAATCAAACATGCTAAAGGAAATTAAAGAGTTAAATCCCTTGTCACTGCCCTCTTTAACATTGGCTGCTGGTAAAGGCTTGAGCTGCAGCAATTCATCAAATTATAGATGAAAGAAAATTACGGTAATTGCTGGCTAATTTGATAATGGATTCATTGTGTACAGTGATTTTTCAAGCAAAAACATCTGAAGATCTCTTAAGTCAATAAATAAATACATAAATAAATAAATCTCTGCATGACTGGAGGCTGCACGGACATTGTCCACTATTGTAGCCAAGGTCCACTAAAACTAACCGATAAATTGGTCAACAGATAATCATGAATTGATGTTTCAATGTCTTTGATAAAGGAATTTCTGATCCTGCAATTGCCCTTTTTAACAGGATGAGTGTAAAAGTATAAACTGGAAAGTGAAAATGCTAAAACGAATTTACATAAACAGCCTTGTGTTTGGTAAGACATGATGGGGATAATAAATAATACGTCACAATAAACAAATAAGATGCTCACATTCACAGCTGAACAATGGTTCTCACTGTTCCAATGCAGCATTTTTGTCCTTTAACTAACTTGGTGGAGTAAATGATTCTTAAGCGATGAGACAAGTGGTGAAATATGCAGCTGCATGGTTCAAGAAAGAACTTTGAAATGTAAGTCCTCGCTGCAGGAAAGTCCCCTCCAGTTTGACGGCGTGTTGTCCTTATTTACATAAATAGAGAAGACCTGTCTGCTGGCAACCACAGCAACAGACTGCTGCCAGGCGTGGTGTGACGTTGCTATTATTGCCTGTTTACAGCAGCGACACAGTGAGATGATGTTCTGACCACTTTGCCCTTTTCAATCTGTCAACCCAAATTTTTATCTGACACTACAAATCCCCCAGCTGCATGCCAAGAACCAGTGGAGGAAATGAAAATTAAAGAGGAAGATCAGTGTTTTGATGTTGAGCATGTGTACTGAGGGCGGCTTCCGTGGAAAAACGCCGGAGTTTTGCATGAGTGTAATAGTGTTGACTGATGAAGATAATCAAATTCAGCTTAATTTAAACTTGCATGTAACGCCCTTTTTGGGAGTGGAGGTTTTTGTGTGCGTGCTTTCACACCGACTTCCTGTGTCTATCTGTTAAGTACGAGCAGCCACAGCTTCCCTTTCTGTCATCTTCTGCTGCTCTTTTCTGTAGCGTGAGTTATTAGTTACTGCTATGCTGTGATCCGGTCCCCGGCTAATCATATCAGAGGGCTAATTCAAACCATAAGCAGGTTGGTTCTTATGAGACCACAAGTCTCTTTTAATAGAGAGGAAGCACAATAGGATGCAGGGCAGACTCGTATGTTAGGAGACTTTATTGCGAAGCAGATTCTAAAGGTTAGCAAGGTTTTTGGATGCCGTGGAGGTAAAGAAATGGAGATTCTTGCAGATGTGGTTGTCACAGAGCAGAAGAACGCCCAGCGGAGTGGGTAGAGTAACGTTTAGCGCTTTTAAAACCAAGTTACTTCTAATAGGGCTGGGCGATATATCCTGATATGAGACTATATATCATCTTAGATCTTGTGTTTCATTATATTGTGATATGGCTTAAGTGTTGTCTTTTCCTGGTTTTAAAGGCTCCATTCCGGTTATGCGTCATTTTCTGAACTTGCCAGACTTTTCTACCTGCCTTTTCCCACTTAGTAATTACATCCACATTATTGATTGTTTCTTAAAAATCTCATTGTATTCACACTTTGTCACAGTAGCTGTAGCCATCCCTACGATACTGTTGCAGTACCAGTATCGAGGTATTTAAAAAACTGTGTGATATTTTTCTTTTCTGTTTTCCTAAAACTAACGTGAAAGTTTCTTTGCCACGGGAGCTGGCACAGCAAACAGAGTAGAGCTCGTGAGGTGTGGTTTGTGCTAATCATCTGCGCTGTAGGAACACATTGGACCAATCAGACTGCTTATCTTAAGATGCCTGTTGCATAATGATTGTGATGGCAGCAATGCTGAAAGTTGAACTGGCCGATGCTTTCCAACAATCATGAGTGTGCGGCAGAGTGCAGCTGAGTTCAGATCAGTGCTCTAGACATCTACATCACCCGCTGTTCCACCGTAATCAGAGTTTTCTTCTCTTTTAAGTATGGTGGGACAGTTAAGGTACGCTGCTTTTGTACATGTTTTGTCACTCTGTGGTTTTGTACTATATGTTCTCTGAATGTATCTGCGCTGTAGCATACTAACAGTCTGCCTTTGCTCTTTAAGCTTGTGTTTTCAAAGGCATTTGTTTGTGTGTTTTGGTGTTTTATTTATGCTCTGTGAATTCCAGTGAGTGTTTCAGCGGCTGGCCGCTCCTGTAGATTAGTTGGATTACAGCCTGCTAAGATTAACCAAGAGAGCATCTGTCAGCGACTTTCTGCTAGTGTTACTACCACTACTGCTACAGCCCCACTACTATTACTTCTACTGCATTTTTAATGTACTGGGAACAACTTTACGGCTACTAACTCCTCTTGCTGCATCTGCTTCTACCACCACTGCTACTGATGCGTTTTGTAGTAGTAATAGATACTGCATCTTCCACACTACCACATGTGCTCCTATGATTCACTGCTGGTTTACCTACTGCTGCTACAGCCAGAATATAATGTGTTGATATGTTGATACCGCATCTATTTGTACTATGTGAGAGGGCTTGAACAGCATCATTCAGGGTTTCTTGCATTGTATTGTAGTTGCTAGAGAAAACATCTGTGCTCACATCTGAAGAAATGTTTACACTTGTATAAAATATGTTCAGTTGTGGGGAAACCTATCAATTAAAAGAATCGTTTTATCATTATTATTATTATTATGCTCATGTACAGTTTGCATTCTCATTTTATGATGCTGTGTTGGGTATCCAACTTTTTTAGCTACTTTCATTATCAGCCTGAAACATAACTGGTAATAGTCAATGTTTAGTTTAAGTTCTTTCAGTAATTGATTGAATAAGGTTATTGTCAAGGAATGACTGATTCTGCGTAGGGCTGGGCTATTAGTTGCATTTTGTTTTCAATTACGATTTTGGCTTCCAACAATTATGTAAACAAGATAATTGAGATAATCGAGCCATTGTTAGTGAAAACCCAGTTGAGCCAGCTGTGCTTTGATTTTGATGCACATTAATCTGTGTTTTTTATGGTAATAGTGCGTGGAGAGGACAAAAGGGATGTGAGCCACATTTCAGCAGTCATTTATGAAATTACAAAACATGTCTCTGTAAACAATTACAAAAACGCATCATATCTTCAGTAAATCCTAGGGCTGTAACGATACACGTATCGAAGCTGAAATCGCAACACTCAGATCCACGAACCTGTCTCGCGCTGTGAGAGGGCAGAATCGCAACACAACTTCCAGTCCAGATCAGCCCTATGAGCTGTAATTAACACCACATTAACACCGCAGCGGTCGTTCGACAATTCTCCGCCGTTGTTCGTTCACACAGAGTGAAGCACCGCTGGAGTAAAGACGAACCGCTGTGTAATTCACACAGAAAGCCGGCACTGCGGCTCCTAAAGAGACGTGACGGTACACGTCATGATGATGACGTGTGTGTGTTTTTAAGGGGTTTCCCCGGTGTCTCCCCTGTCAATCAAAACAAGACGGAGGCTGTCTTATGGGGTAAAGTTCACTGAAGTCTCGGTCTGGAGGGCTGACGTCGCGGAGATTTTTTTTCATCATAAACACTCAGTGAGTTAAACTTTATTTGCCGGTGACAGACGCTGTTTATTGGGCAGAAATGTGACGAGGAGTTGGTAGGACGGGCTGGAGGACGGACGCTTCTCCACCTACAGCTGCGGTATTTTCCCATGTTGCCCAAAGACAGTTACAGTTACTACCTTACCTTCGTTTGGTTCTGTAATGTTGCTTTGTGGGACAAACTGTTGGATGAGGGATCTGTGCAGTTAACAGACCATCCAATAGACACGCCCTCCACAATACTGCGCCTCTGATATTATCAGACAAGTATCATATACATAAGTTATTGAAATGTTACATAAATAAAATGTTTAATTAAAAAAATAAAAAAATCGAGGTTTGTATCAAACCGTGGGTCAAAAATCGTGATACAAACTGAATCGTGAGTTTGGTGTATCGTTACAGCCCTAGTAAATCCTAATATTTATTATATTGTATTATTATTAAATATTGAGCATATTCATTGCCACTTTTTTATTTAAAGTTCAATAAATGATGTTTCCAAATCCATTGGGTTATTTCAAATAATAATCATGGTGTATGGTACTGTACTGACCGCCTTCTGCCAGCAAGTTCTGATCAGAGCATTTGGAAACCTAAGAAGCTATGAAACATATTGATAGACCATGTCTTATTCATTTTCTCTCTGTGTCTTTCAGTCATGTCTCGTAGGAGTTCTCGCCTGGTGTCCGGCGGCTACTATAATTCAGACGAAGAATCTGATTCAAGTAGCGTGACAAACATATCCTACCGTGAAAACCCCGTCAAGTACGTAACTCTAACTGTGAATGTGTGTGCTCATGTGTCGGCTCTAATTTGAAAAGAGCAGTGTTAAACAATCTTGTCCTTTGTCCCACACCACCTCCCCCTCCTGTTTATGTGTGTTGCGTTATTTATTATTGTCAGGGTTTTCAAGAAGAAGGCTGGGGCCCGGAAGGCTGGCTCCCGTACCCCCAGCAGAGCCAATAGCAATGCCAGTTCTCCCGGCAATGAGACACCAATCCCTGCAGGTCAGTGTGAGGGTAAACACGTGACATAACATCCTGTCAATACAAATGTAATAATAATGGCATGAATTAACAAGGATTGGGGATATTTTTGTTTTCAAAAGCATTTCAGAGCAGTGCTGAAACAAAAAACAAAAAAACGAAAGACTCACTGGGAATAAAAAAAAACTGATTATTAATAATTATTTAATTACTCACAACTGACTGCTCCCTTTTGTGACTCCCTTCTGCCTCTCAGGTCTGACTCCCTCTCCCTTGAGCAGTCAGACCCAGGCGACCATGAGGACAGTACCCTACCTTCCCACCGTGGCCACCCCTCGGCCTGCTCTGACCCCGTCATCCAGCCGGAGCCAGACGCCCACACTCAGCCCCTCGGTCCCTCCGGAGAAGTGCCCTGTTGCTGGGCCCTGCAGCTCCAGCAGAGCAGGATTACACCACAGACCCAGCCACAAAGAGCTGACTCAGAGCAGCGTGGACAGCTCGGGGTACTCGTCCTCTGAGGGCCCTCAGAGGAAGCCAACAGCCGTCAGCACCGATAGGATCCATGGTAACAGTGTCGCTCCCACTGCTGGATACAGAAGCAGAATGAAGAGTGCCTTCTCTAGCCTGATGGGTGAGTATGAAGTGTGTGTTGATTTGCATGTGTGTGTGTGTCTCTGCATGCCTGTGTAATGATCTCATTGATTCATTTGTTTTGTACAGACTCAGTTTCATTGATGGCCGTCGCAGCACAGTCAAAAATAGGTATGCTGCTGATGTACATGATTAAGTTTTTCTGATTGTATATTTGAATATATGACCAGCACGTTCACGTTTGTGCTTGTTTTTCTAGCTTTGTTAAGAAGATTTGTGCATTATGTGTCCACATTCCCGTGTGTGTATACAGCTTTCACATGCCACTAGGTTTATGCCGTTTTCACAATTGCTGCATGTGATTCGGCTCCAGCTTTTTAAAATCCCCTTTTCCTCTCATCCCTGCAGCTAATACTTCACTGAGCAGTCACATGAAGAAGGCCTGTGTTCTGTTTCTCCTCCTCCTCTTCTTACTTCTGTGTAAGTGACATAAACATTCAACAGACTCGTGTTTGCATGTCGTCTGGTAGGTTTTTCAGTCATAACTGAAGTTGCCCTGAAGTGTTTTTCCTTAAATACTGCAGCCTTGCTGTCTTTTTTTTTCTTTTCATTAAGAGTTTTGTTTACTTTTGTGTATATTATTTAAAAACCTTCCTGAAGACATTGTATATCAGTGGCACTCAGGGTTTTCCCAAGGTGGTAGGGTCTGCCCCGAAAGGTGTGTGTTTGACTTACACACAGCTCTGCTTGGTCTCCTCGGTGTGTCTGTGGTGAGCTTTTTCCTCACGCTACCCGCCTCAGTGTGGTCGAATGAGTCACGGTAAATGTCAGTCATTACGAATCTCGCATGTCAGGGCCTTTGATGGTAGGTGATGCTTACTCGGTGCAGACTGTGTCTGTGTTTCTAAGTGCTGTTCTTTAAAGCAGCGCTCCTCCTGTTTCTTCAGGTATTTGGTTCCTCCTTCCTTTGTTGACCTCACTCTTCTCCCGCATGACTGTCACAAAGATCCCGTCACAGACAAAACCTCAGAGTCAACCTGTTATCCCTGCCACTCCTCCTCCTCAACTCAACATCATGCATCCTACACCTGTGGTGGTAGGGAAGATCATCTCTTGTGACTGTGTGTGTGTGTGTGTGTGTGTGTGTGTGTGTGTGTGTTTTAAATAAAATGTTTCTCACATGGTGTTTGTTATGGAGAACGCCTTTTTTTTAAGGTTGTTGGCATGACAATTTGGGGGGCTTTTTTGTTACATCTATGTACTAAGAGTGATTTTTTGTTTTGTTTTTCCCACCAGGATCCAGCTGTTGTGTCTGCCGCTGTAGAAGCGAAGATGCAGCACGTTATGGTAAGTAGAATTGGGGCAGATCTGATCCAATATCTGCCGTGCGTTCTATTCGTTATGTCGACATATTTACAAATTGGGTTTCAGAAGGGGATTAAAATTTTAAAAAGTAGATGGGACCACCTCTAAAAGGAAGAAACAGATCATTGGCAAATTAAAAATATGATAAAACTCTAAAGTGTGATGTATAAGTTCCGCCAGCTTCAAAAGAATGAAGCCTGCTTAATATAACGAAATATAAATAGTGATTAAAGGAAGAGGCTAAAATAACTTTGAGGCCTCATGCTTCCTTTTTCTTCAGTGTAACATGTATCTGTTTGTCGCAGGCGGAGCTGAAGCTGAAACAGCGGGAGCTGCAGCTGAGGCAGGAACAACTTCTCACTCAGGTGAGGGAATCTTCTCACCCTCTCTCCTTCTTGTAGTTAACAGTCTCACCCTGTGTGTAGTGAGAAGTCCTCTCTGGTGACAAGTGTGGAGGCCAGACAGGGAGTAACAACAGGGTCAAAACCCAGCTGTGCTAGAGTGACATCTAGTGGTGGTAATGTGGACCTGCACAGAAATACAGGAAGAGAGTTTCTGCATGTTTTTGTAGCCTTCTTGTTTGGTCTTACGTAACTTGTGACTACACTGTAAATGAAAGCCTCTACCATCCTCTGACTTCCTGTTGCAAATATCAAATGCATAATTTCTGACTTAAATGTATTTTGTAACTGTTATTCTCTATTTTTCACTTTCCATCAGGTATGTAGTGTTTAATAAAACCTGAGACAACACTTCTCCTCCAGTCCACTAGTGACTGACCCGGTCATATCGTTCTCTCTCAGGTGAAGGAGGGACTGCAGCTGGACATGCAGGACATGAAAGCCCGGCTCGAGGTTGTGGACTCGGAGAGCCGGTTGCGCCTGAAGCAGGAGCTGGCCGGGTTTGACAGACAGCTGGTGGACTACAAGACAGACCGTCACTCTTCTGCTGCCAGCCTCAGCCTCCGGATCCAAGCTTTAGAGGCCCAGAATGCCAAGGTAACATTTTTGTTTATTAACCCCATATTTTGTTTGTGTCTTGATCTGCTTTCTTGAATTTGCAATGTGACTGTTTCTTGTAGCTGTCCCAGGAGTGGTCTTCCTTCCAGCTGAAGCCTCCTCCGACCCCCTGTCCTGAGACGAGCAACACCCCCAACCACAACCATCTCACCCCAGAGCTCCAGCAGGCCATGGAGAAGTGGCTCACTGACCGTATCAGGGTGGGTGGGGTGATAGAAACTGTAGATAACTTATAAGACCAATTGTTGAATCTAAAACCTACATAAATGTAATCCCAGTGCAAATTCCTGCTCTGATGTCATACATATGTTCTGTATGTGGATGTGAATCAGGAGCAGGATGCTATCAGGCTCGCCGACAAAGGAAGCTGCTCAGACTGTGGTCGTCCCATGGCGGACAAAATGGCCGACTTTGCACTGGAGACTCAAGGTTGGGAAATATATTTGGATATTTAAAATGATGGAAACTGTTGTTAAGAGTGGTGTCTTATAGATTTGTTTGACTGTGAGATAAAGATCATATATGTCTATTTTTAGATAAATAGATTCAACAAAGTAGCATCAAACTCTTACTCTGTATTGTCTGTGTGCGTGTACAGGTGCCAGTGTGATCAGTACCAGGTGTTCAGAGACGTATCGTATTCGCTCAGCATGTGTGACCCTGTTTGGATTTCCTCTGTGGTACCCTTCTGAAAGCCCACGCACCGTTATCCAGGTATTCAAGCTCTCTCTGTCTCCCTGAACAACTTATTATCCATTACCTTCCACCCACCTTTATCTTCTTTTTTTGGCTTCTCTCCTCTGCTTCAGTTTCCATCTCGCTCTCTCAATATTACTTGGTATGAAAAAGAGTTTGTATTCCTCAGTCAGACACTAACAGCTTTCTCTCCTCCTTCCCTACCAGGGCTACCCGTTGCTGCTCCCAGGGAAATGCTGGGCGTTTCACGGCGTCCAGGGGACTCTTGTGATCTCTCTGTCTCACCCCATCACGATAACTCATGTGACGCTGGACCACCTGCCGCGCTACAACTCCCCCACCGGCCGCATTGACTCCGCCCCCAAAGACTTTGAAGTCTATGTGAGTGATCTCAGTCTAAAGATGAGAGTTCATGACTGATGAATGTCGTGCATGCTCTCTGCTCTAGAATATTCTGATCTAGCATTAATAGCAAACACAAACGTCACTGCCTGAACCCTTTTTAAATGACAGGTACAATCAAAAGTTGAATAATATTTTTATCAAATTATGACAGTTTAAAAACATTTTTAGCAGTACAACTAAAACTGCTGACAAAGTTTGGATTTGGCATTTATGTCATATACTATTTCACATACAAACAAAATAACATTATAATTATCTTTGAAAACAATGAAGCTCAGGATGAACATTTTAGCTAATGAGGTTGTGAGGCAGCCTGTAGTCTGCTTAGCAGAGATGCATTTCACAGTTGTTATTAAAAATAGGAGAAGTTTGCAACCTTTTTTGAAGACAGTGTGATTAAAACTTCTAACTAGGAGCACCAGTGTGATTTGCAAATATCCCCCAGGGATTTTTGTTTTTTTAAATCGTCACCATACATCACGTGAAACACCAGGAGCAGCGTTTCCACTGGTAACATTTTGTTATGGCGATTAAACAAAATCACAAAAGAAGCCTGTGCCTGGAAACGGGCAGTATTTGACCCATGAACATCATCATCACTGTTCTGACAGAGGTGTGATTTTTCTCTCCCAGGGGATGAAAGATGACACAGAGGAAGGAACACTGCTGGGAACATTCACTTACGATGAAAATGGAGAGTCAACGCAGACCTTTAAGCTGCTGGTGAGCAGAAACAGACAAATATGAATAGAACTTAATGTGACTATGTTCTGTGCTGTAATAATAACTCGAGGCTAGCTTGAGCTTTTGTTGCTCTTCTGTGCTCACAGAGCAATTTGGCATCTCCTGTTTTCTTCTGTCTCCTGCAGAAGCCCAGCGACGTGGTGTATCGATTCGTGGAGCTGCGCGTCCTCAGTAACTGGGGTCATGTGGAATATACGTGTCTTTACCGCTTCCGTGTGCATGGACAGATGTCCTCCACATGAGACAAGAGACGAACCGACTGCATCGTAACGACTCATTCCGCCATATCAGAACGTTTATTAGCAGTGGACACTATGTAAAGTGAAAACTCAATGTGGCGGTCTGAGGCGTGATCAGGGCCAAATGCTACTGAAAAATGTGTTGAGTCGTGTCACTCCTGTGTGACAGCTGGTGTTGGTTGTGTTTGTGGATTGCTTAATGTTACAGTGACAGAAATCATACGAGTTTTTGTGCACAATTCAAAGTACACACTTGGCTTTGAATCAATGTACAGAATGAAGAGTAAGATAGGTGTCTAAAAACCAAAAATCTAGCTGGTAAAACCATCCAGGAGCATAAAGTTCTGGAAACTTTATCCTCACAGTCACATGAGAGTGTCACAGAATAATTATTCACTTGTGTTTTTGTTAATTATTGCTTTTTGTCAGGTTGTTTCCACTTTCATAGGTCATAAGATGGCATTTCTCTGAGTTTGAATGCTCTTTACTCTGACAATTAAAAGAAAAGACAGTGTTTTTGAATCAACTTTACTGACCCTGGTTGCAAGCCTGCACTCATACGCAATGAAGTGACATTAATGAAGTTACAGACGCTCATTTTTCATTTAATATATTTACGATACATCTAGTTTATGAAGCGCTCACACATGTGAGTTTCTTGTTATCTAAAACAGCTGTTCTCCACTTTTGAACAGGACGCTTGTGATTTTTGGCTGTTGCTGACGTGACTGCTGGGATGTACCATCCTATGAACTATAGGCAGAAATTCCAAAGAGTGAATGTTATTGTTGTTTATTATTAGTAAGTTCAGTCTGACTTAATAATTCATTCAAAAGATCAAATATGCAGCTTTGTAAAGTTTTTCTCTTTGAGCAAATTTGACCTCGTCAGCTTTGATTTCATTACCGGTACTTGAAAACTTGAAAAACCTCTTTTTGTAAGAAAGACGTCATGTTGACATCATGACATCTGTGCTTCTATTTTTTTCTTGTACGTTACTCTTCAGTTTTATATGAGCTCCACAGCCAGGAACGAAAAGTGTTATTTATTTGTAAAATGAGAATATAAATTCATGTTTCGTGTCTTTTTTAATACTTTCCAACATGCTAAACTCCGCAACCATTAAGTTTACCATTCGATATCTCCAAAAGATAGACTACCTGTTCATTAGCGCTGGGTGATATATCGATACTAAATCTTTATCATGATCTGAGACTATACATCATCTTAGAGTTTAGACATTGTTATTTTGTGATATGGCTATAAGTGTTTTCTTTTCCTGGTTTCAAAGGCAGCATTACAGTAAAGTGATTACATTTTTCTTATTTTACTTACTGTGACTCTTCTTGCCTTAATCCACTTAGTCATTATAGCCACATTATTCATGATTGATAATCCAAAATCTCATTCTGTTAATATTTTCTGCAGTTACCAATACTCAACCCTTCAATATTAGCTTTATTGAGGAACTTATAAATATAAATATAGTGATATTTGATTTGTCTCCCACTCCTCAAACTATCGACATATATATCTTCTATCGCAACCTAACCTAAGAATATTTGCAACGTTATTTTGAGGCTATGTTTCCCAGCCACGAGTCATTCAGTCGTCTCTAATGTAATTTTTTGGTTTTTTGTTGTACAGTACAGGTAGAGAAGGAGATTGTGGAGAAAATATCTGATACTTGTTCTTATTATGAAGTGCACTAGAGGTGAATTCAGGTCAAATTGATAATTTCTTGCTCTTTACCTCTGTTGAATATGTACAAGTCTTAAAGGAACATTGAGGAAAATGAGTTAGAGAAGCTATTTTACAAGACATTCATTGGTGAAGATTAGATTATATTTTTAACTTTCTGTGTGGGGTGGATATAAATTATTTTGATATGATTTGTGCAGGTTGTTTACATTTTTAATCTTGACATATTGCTTTTTTTGTATTTACACTGATGATAATTATAAGTGATGCAAGGTCTTTGAATATTTTTCTCTTCATTTCTCACCTTTATTTAATAAGTCAAATGCAAACATGATTGGCTTTTGAGAGACCGACGTTGCCAAATGTGTGTAATGTACATTGTCTCCTTTATGATCTGAAAGAGGAGGAAGTTGTTTTCACGTTTGAAAGCTGTTGAACAGCCTGTACACTCCGGATGCTTCTACGCGTATCTTCGCGTTGACTTGCTCTTTCCTGAAAACACATCGCAGACAGAGTGTTTCTTTTGGATTCTTGTTCATGTAAAGCTCATGAAGAACGCAGAGAACAATTTTTTTGTTCAGAAGAGTTAATTATGTAGAGATTCTTAATTTAAAGACAGCCTGAAACACGACTTAAAACAATGAATTCAGACTTTTATCGCCATGTTCATGATTGTTTTCTCTTAATTAAGCGGACTCGCGTGTCAGACACTTCCCAAGGTGTCCTCCAGAGTATTCTGACTGTCAATGCCTAATTGTAAGCCAAAGTTTGTCTGATTAATTGAATAAAACATTGGAATATATTCTTGTTGCAGCATTTATTGGTTTATAGAGATTTTGTTTTCTAAAGTTGCTTGTGATGATGTCATAGTAAAAGAAACCAACACATCCAGCTGTTGAACTGGGTTGAGTAGCATACTTTCTATTTTATATTTTTTTATTATACTTTCTGTTATAGTTATTAATTAGCTCATCAGCATTGATCATCAAACTTACTTTTACCATTGCAGTAAGATACAGATAAACAAAAAAGTTTCAGGTTTGTATTACATACAAGAACTACAAGACAAACAATCACTACCACTTCAATGTTCCTTCATCGAACTCTATATAAAGTTACAACAATATACAATACAAATGTTAAATGTTTATGTTTTTATCCTATATAAGGTGACCTTGGGTGACGCGATGCCGTCGTGCAAGTTGAGTGTCTAATGTTTGAATGACCTCATGTTTGTGGGTAATCCTGTGCATAAGCATGTGGTATCTTTCCTTTCAATGCCTGTAAGAAGTGAGTCTGCAGCCGCACCACACTGGGTGGAATCTTTCCAAAATTCATAATGCTTGAAATGGTTTGTCTCCTCTCTATAACGTCTCTGGTATCTGTTTCCCCAGTAACCTTCCCAGTGACTGCCCCAGGAAACTTGTGGATAGTTTGGACGTCTTAACGTAAGATAGGACACAGGACACAGCCATGAGTTTAGGAATTGCTTCTGGCATAGAAGAGTAGGATTCATACTATCTTTGAATCTACAGTTCAGACAGCAGTACAGGACAAGTAGTAAGGAAAGGTTTCTGTAATGAGGCCCCAGGTCTTCCCTTGCTGGTCTAAACTGTTGCCTCAGTGGTGGAGCCACAGTGACGTCTCATCTTGGACAGCTGTTTGGTCCGGACCAGATAACTCAGAGGCTGAAGGACGCTGCCCATGGAGAGGATCATGTAGGTGACACCAGTGAGGACTGAGAAGGGACTAAAAAATCTTGGACCGAACTCCCTCAGCAGGAACTCTGTGAATGGAGGGAGGTAGTGGAACTTGACCAGTACAAACGCAGTCATCACTATCTTGAACGCTCGCTTTTTCATTGGATGGACCTCCTTCCTGTTCGGCCCTGACTGGCGAAGGGACTTGAGAATCAGGACGTTGCAGGTTGATATGATCACTATGATACAGCACAGGAGCGCCAGTATCACCTTCCACTTGTAAGTTGTATCGACCTTCACCAGACCGCAAGAAGCAGCAGTTACGGCAGTCACCACCGAGCACAACGACAGCCGCAGTTTGGGATCCTTGAGCCGAAGGAAGACCAGAGGATGGCAGACGGCCACGTAGCTGTCCAACGCCAACATGCAGAGCAACATCGGCCCCCCTGCTTGATTCAAACCCCAAGCCACAAAGTTAGCAGCCTCTGGTGTACTTTCGTACAGGAAACGGATGTACTCGACGGGGAGCGAGAGGCAGAACAGCATGTCGAACAGAGCCAGGTTGAGTGTGAAGATCTCTGAGGTGGAGCAGATGCCGGGTTTACCCAGCAGGAGGCGTATGACCAGAGCATTGGCAGGGAGCCCAAGCGGTGGCACTGTGACCACGATGGGCAGGAAGTACCAGACAAGATCACCGAGAACATCTATTGTGTTGTTCCTCCTGAGGTCTTCCATCACTGTGGCTGAGCTGACGTGGAGTTGCTCTGTATGTCGTCTAAGATCAAAAGAAAAAGGATTCTTTGACAGGTTTCCAACATTTCACATGATGCATCCTTCACATCCAAAAGTTTTAATCCAGCTATTTTGTCTGCTGCCGCGGATGAAAATGTGACACTTGACAAATGACACTTTACTTTGCATATCACTTTTATTTCATGCCAGGCGGTCTTTTGCACAGTCTGTCTAGCTTGTAAACATGATGCAAATTCACTCTAATGGCACTCATTTACATCTCTATTGTTATCATAGTTATGGGAAAGTTTCTGAGTGTGAGCACTGCAGTATGAAGTATGAAGTATGAACTAACCTCAATAAAGCAACAAAAAAGCTTATTAAAGGTAAAAATTGACATAATAGGTACGGTGTTAAAACTCTGCGGCTATTTTAACAACTATAACAAACTAATGATGCTTTGATAATGCAGTTCTGTCAACACGTTTCTTACAGGTGCTTCTAAATGTCTTAAAATATATGTGTACATGCTGCTATTATTTACACGTTTACAGTCGTACAGTATCTTTTATGGTGATAAGACCCTCATTAGATATTTGCACAACTATGTAAAAATAAAACATCTGAAAGGAAAAGAAAACATCATACATTTATTACTGACATGACATGAGAAATTATTTTTGCAATCCAAACAAAGTAGCTGTCTTGTATTATATCTTTAGTGAATGAAATAACTAATTTATAGTTTTAAATGATAAGCTGACGAACAGGAAGCATTCACACATTCTGGAATCAGAAAGATGCCGTGTCAATAATTATCAGCATGTTACCGACTACTTTGAGGGATTTAGACAGAATTCTGATACAAATAAATAAACTCAAATAAACTTGAATGTTACTGCCCTTTGATTATGATTTTACCCCCCAAAATAGGATACTTGTCCAGAAATATATTGACATGATAATTTGACATTAAGAATCATTTTACCTTTTAGAAATCAGTGTTGTTCAGCAGGCAGGAACACCAGGATTCAGCAGGAGATCAGTGCTGTGTATGAACACAGTCAACCTGACTGAAACCAGGCTATTCAAGGTGATGCAGTACATTTGAATAACCACAGTAAAAAAGATGTCGACACAACTGCCTCTATTTTGAATGTATTTGTGGATGCATGTAAATGTGTTCTCTGTTTCATTGAGCGCTAAAAGTAAACATTGGCCAAAGGACAGGATTGCATGGACAGGAAACTTCCTGAAGGTGCCACCAGTGTGTCATTTATTGTGATACTGAGTTACTTGTGCAATACCAGGTGTAAAACTGTATGCAGGTATGTCTTTCCACCTGTCAGCCATCTTAGCAATGACCCGGGGCAGTTATTTGGAGAAGTCCAAATATATGCATTTCCATGTAAGGACAGAGAGACAATCCGGTCAACTTTAGGGGGCAGACCAACTCCTCTTTCACCTATTGGATAGATGGACCCTCAATCCACCAAAGTGACCAATTAAAAGGAGTGGGTAGGTGCGGGCGAAGGGACTTTAAAAAAGGCCCACACAGGCAGAGAAAGTTAGGTGGTTACTTGTAGATTTCCTAGATCGAAGGCTGGAGGGAGTTCTGGTAGAGCAGAGGGCAAAGCTTCAGGCAGAACTTTGCCAGATATTTGGGAACACCTGGTGTGGCCACACTCTGTTTCAATAAAGATTGCTCTATCATTCCACCCAGCCTTGCCTCCACAGATTCTTTTATCTCCAAACTGCACACCGACACCTTTGACGAAGACGGCCCAGAAACAACAATTTTCTAAAGTAAGACAGGACGCAGGACACAGCCATGAGTTTAGGAATTGCTTGTGGAATAGCAGAGTAGGATTCATATTATCTTTGAATCTACAGTTCAGACAGCTGTACAGGGACAAGTAGTAAGGAAAGGTTTCTGTAATGAGGCCCCAGGTCTTCCCTTGCTGGTCTAAACTGTTGCCTCAGTGGTGGAGCCACAGTGACGTCTCATCTTGGACAGCTGTTTGGTCCGGACCAGATAACTCAGAGGCTGAAGGACGCTGCCCATGGAGAGGATCATGTAGGTGACACCAGTGAGGACTGAGAAGGGACTAAAAAATCTTGGACCGAACTCCCTCAGCAGGAACTCTGTGCATGGAGGGAGGTAGTGGAAGTTGACCAGTACAAACGCAGTCATCACTATCTTGAACGCTCGCTTTTTCATTGGATGGACCTCCTTCCTGTTCGGCCCTGATTGGCGGAGGGACTTGAGAATTAGGATGTTGCAGGTTGATATGATCACTATGATACAGCTCAGGAGCGCCAGTATCACATTCCACTTGTATCGTGCTTTGGCCTTCACTAGACCGCAACAAGCAGCAGTTACGGCAGTCACCACCGAGCACAACGACAGCCGCAGTTTGGGATCCTTGAGCCGAAGGAAGACCAGAGGATGGCAGACGGCCACGTAGCTGTCCAACGCCAACAAGCAGAGCAACATCGGCCCCCCTGCTTGATTCAAACCCCAAGCCACAAAGTTAGCAGCCTCTAGTGTACTTTCGTACAGGAAACGGATGAACTCGACGGGGAGCGAGAGGCAGAACAGCATGTCGAACAGAGCCAGGTTGAGTGTGAAGATCTCTGAGGTGGAGCAGATGCCGGGTTTACCCAGCAGGAGGCGTATGACCAGAGCATTGGCAGGGAGCCCAAGCGGTGGCACTGTGACCACGATGGGCAGGAAGTACCAGACAAAATCACCGAGAACATCTATTGTGTTGTTCCTCCTGAGGTCTTCCATCACTGTGGCTGAGCTGACGTGGAGTTGCTCTGTATTTCGTCTAAGATCAAAAGAAAAGGATTCTTTGACAGGTTTCCAACATTTCACATCCAACAATTTAAATCCCACAATTTTGTCTGCTGCCACAGATGAAAATATTTCCACGAACATGACACTTGATTTGTTTATTACATCCCTGTCGTGCCAAGCGGTCTTTTGCACAATCTGTCTAGCTTTGTAAACATGATGCAAATTCACTCTGATGGCACTCATTTACATCTCTATTATTAACATAGTTATGGGAAAGTTTCTGATGTCAATGTTGTGTTTTTCCATAATCTCTGATACGTCCAGCTCCTCGTTGGCTCAGGTAACACAGTCCTGTGTGAGCTGCCCAATGAAACCACAGTTTAAGATTGCCTTCACTGGGTGGAGGCTCCCGTCTGTCAATATAAATTCAAAACATTTCAATCTCAATCTTAAGGAAGAACTAAATACCTTGAAAAGTCTCTTCAACAATTTATGTTACTTAGATTTGTTAAACCGTATTGGATATTTCAATATTTTCACATGTGGTATTGCTTTGTATTCAAGCCCCCTATTATGCCAACTATGTTAATTAATGGGTAATAAGGCACTTGTAAGTCCTTGTAAGATGCTTCTTATATTGCACATTGTTAATAAGACAAAGTGTTAATAACAACATCATAAACAGACTCATGTGACACTTAGAAGCACAAACTTCTAGACTGTTAAAGAATGTTAATAAAAGCCTCCCGAGGTCCTTGTAAACGTTCATGAGAGCATTAAAAACACAGAGTTTGAATGACTTATCGTGTCGTTGTTAAACCTTTACTTAGCCCTATTAATTATGTTATTTGGATTAATACATACTTATCATGTCTTACCAGTGAACTATGATTTTTGCACCTACCGGATCTACAGTGAGAACACTGCCTTATAAAGTTATGAAGTCCATTATTATGCACTAAGTTACATTTCATTTGAGTTTATTTTTAGGGGCTTTTGCCTGTATTAGATAGTACACCTGAAAATAAAGAGAGAAAAGACAAATTATTAACCTTTATAAGCCAATGATGCCAGTCGATGCAAAAAGCATCGTTAACTATTAATAAGTGTGTAGTTAACTGCTAATAAATGCATTATAAAGTATAAACTAACCTGAATAAAGTGACTAAAAAGCTTAGTAAAGGTCAAAATTGACATAATAGGTACGGTGTTAAAACTCTTCTGCTATTTTAACAACTATAACAAACTAATGATGCTTTGATAATGCAGTTCTGTCAACACGTTTCTTACAAGTGCTTCTAAATGTCTTAAAATATATGTGTGCATGCCGCTATTATTTACACGTTTACAGTCGTACAGTATCTTATTATAGGTGATCAGACCCTCATTAGATATTTGCACAACTATGTACAAAATAAAACATCTGAAGGAAAAGAAAACATCATACATTTATTACTGACATGACATGAGAAATTATTTTTGCAATCCAAACAAAGTAGCTGTCTTGTATTTGATCTTTAGTGAATGAAATAACTCGTTTATAGATTTAAATGATAAGCATTCACACATTCTGGAATCAGAAAGATGCCGTGTTATTACAATAATTATCAGCATGTTACTGACTACACTGAGAGATTCAGACGGAAACAAATAACAAACAACAAATAAATAAACTTAAATAAACTTGAATGTTACTGCCCTTTGATTATGATTTTACCCCCCAACATTTGTCCAGGAAAATATTGACATGATAATTTGACATAAGAATCACTTTACCTTTTAGAAATCAGTGTTGTTCACCAGGCAGGAGCACCAGGATTCAGCAGGAGATCAGTGCCGTGTATGAACACAGTCAACCTGACTGAAACCAGGCTGTTCATGGTGATGTAGAACGTTTGAATAAACACAGCCAGAAAAGATGTTGACACAACTGCCTGTATTTTGAATGTATTTGTGGATGCATGTAAATGTGTTCTCTGTTTCATTGAGCGCTAAAAGTAAACATTGGTTAAAGGACAGGATCGTCCGCATATAGGAAGTGAAATTCTGGAAGAGGGCGTATAATGTTTCATATATAGCAGCGTCATTATGGATCCCACTGTTTTTCTTGAAACAACCTGCACAACTTCTGCCTCTGATTGATCGAAAGACTTCAGCCAAGGCATGGTGGGATTTGCCAGTGGACAGCCAACAATCACACCAACAATGACTGTTTTCAACACAGAAAATATATTAATTATGTTTATTATTATTATTATAATTTATGGATTACAAAGTTGCTCGGAGGGATTTGATCACACTGGAGCCCTCGTTGGCACGATGGTGTCCTCCCGGGCGGCTAGTTGACACTGTAAAAGCCTTAAACCAGAAACCAAAATCTTACAGGTAACACCTGTTACGGCTAAAAGTAATATAAAAGAATATGGAACAAATGCACGCATGTGAATGTGCAGAACCGTGAACAATGCAACTATGAGCAACATTGAGCGACGTCAGCAGTAGTTTATCCGATTACATGTGACTTCCTCCAGAGCCACAAAATACCTTTTCCTCCTTTTTAAACATATGCATTAGAACTCCCACAAGACAAGCTAACACACTTTAATGTGTAAAATTAGTGCCGTTACCCTTTATGCTTCAAAAATACTGTCTTTTATATTTCGATTTTACATTATATTTTGCAGCCTGAACTATTCTCTGTATGTCTAGTAAACGCCCACATCTTGTCAAACCGTCTCAAGCCCCATCAGAGATCCCCTGATGACATCATCTGGGCTTGATTTCTTAATAGTTATTACATATATAGTAATAATATTTTCAACTCTGCAGGAGCGGCTCCCAGTGTTGACTCCCAGCACTGGTTACGTAATGAAACATTTTATGAAACAGCGTTATTGATGTGCGTGGGTGTTTGTCGTGACTTTGCAACAAGCCCGTTTTCCCAACAGGGTTCTCTTTTTTTTTTCTCAGCACAGTCCTGGACACATTAGTAACAGCTTGCATTAGATTTCTCATTTCTGCTCACCTTGCATCACCTGTTTACTGAACAGTGTACAGTTGCATCAGTGAGAACTAATGTTCAGCTGCAGTGCTGCTGTAGATAAAAAAAAAATCACCCATAGGAGCAGAGCTGGGATCAGATTACTGTTTTACGCCCTAACATGAACCGTAAATGAGAAAAATGAGAACGGCATCCACAGGCAGGCAGCTTGGGGAAAAACTATACCACTGATGTCTTCTTGCCACACGAAAGGGCGATTTTAAAGGACGGTACGCAGCCACGCCGCTCTGTTCAGTCAGGTTGTTGAACAATCAGAGAGCCCTGAAGGCAAAAGCAGATCACACATGACTCAAAGCCCAGAAATTATGACTAGGAAGCCATTAATATTCGCCCCTGCAGCGTGTATAACTCAACCTTAACACTCCCCTCTGTACGTATCCAAACCATCCAATCACCGAAGACTTCCCAGCCACTATTTTGCATGACGGCCTGATCGCTGATTGGGTCGGCGCGACAATAAGCCGAGGTAGCGTTGTTCTTCGGATAGGTCCAATCCCAGCATGGCATCATGCAGAGTGTGTTTACAAGAACCGGGGTTCAGTGATCTGGTGCTACATGCAGGAAAGTTCTGCAGTAAGTGAAGAACAGGACCGCAGGACACTTTGAGCTTTTGAAGGTAAGATGGATTGATATGATGTATGGTTCCACTGTAAAGGCCTTTTGAATTGAACTTCCTATCTCCTGGTGTAATGTAACCTTTTCAGGTATTCACTGGCAGAAAAAAGCTTGCATGGTAGGCTGCCAGTCCTGCTTTCTAGAAATTAGAAACTTAAAGAGATCCGATTTTGAGCTTCTTCTCAGTATTGTGGAGGGACTCAACTTCAGTTTATTCAAACTAACCCTTTACTCTCCTTTCTTTCTCCCTGCAGCATCACAGGACTTCTTCTCCCACGATGTTCAACACCACCCTGAACCCCACCATCGACCTCTCCATGAACTTCACCACCCCCGCTGGCCCACGTGGAACTCCACCGTGGTTCCAGTTCCCCGTGTGTGCCGCGGCCCCTTACGGCTTCATTTTCTACTTCGGGGTCAAGGTGTTCAACCTGGCAGTGGGCACGCCCTGCAACGTCCTGGTCATCTGGCAGATCGCCACCAGGAAAAGCGATTCATCCACCTCTGACATCTTCATCTTCAACCTGGCCATCCTGGACGCCTACTTCTGCCTCATGACGCCCATCGAGATGACGAACCGGCTTCTGCTGGATGACAGTCAGATCTGGTACTCTCAGAGGTTCGCGTATGGGATCAAAGACGTGGCACCACTCTTTCTGGTGAGTCTAATACTCTACATCAGAAAAGTGAGATATGAAATGATAATGATGATGAAATAAGTCCGTAAGTCTATAAGAACTTCTGTATTTGATATTAACGACTTATGAGCTTACAACTTAGTGGAAATGACAGTAAAAACAGGCCGTTTTCAACCTGTTGCTTGTAATAATATACAGTTTGGTGAAGCGTAATACCTGTGGCTGGACTCTAATGTATATAAATTATTTAAGATAGATTGCATTTAATTCAATGCAGTGGAAGAGACACTTAAAAGTACAACTTCAAGCTAATTTAATTCCAAATTTCGGCTCGTTTGTGTTTTTCAGAAATGACATTTCTGTCTTTAAATTTAGAAGACGACTCCACTGAGGTTGAGTATTTAAAAAATGTGAGCCTGATCATTGGTCTCATCCATTTTTAATACGCCCGGTAGGTCACCGTCTGGAGAATCTAAATCACTGGAGAGCTTTTGAAAAGAATTGATTCGACAGTCTGCAGACACAAACATATTTTCCTACTTCTAAAGCCATTAAAGTGCATCCAAGTATACTGTAACGTGATATTCCTTCCCTGATCTGCTGTTCCAGGTGTGTATCTGCCTGGACCGCTACATAGCAGTGGTCCACCCGGTACTCTTCACTGGTATTCGAGACAATAAGATCCGGATTGGCATTTCCGTGGTGGTCTGGGGCCTCATCTTGGCTTACGGCCTCACCAAATGCACCCTGGGAGTCATGAGCGTCAACGAGGTCTTCAGCGGCGTCATCCTCTTTTCCTTTGCGGTCATGGTCTTCTGCAACATCTCTGTCATCTGGGTCCTCAGACGGTCTGTGGCGGGAAAGGAGGAGATGCACCCGGTGAAGAAGAAGGCCTTCAAGATGGTGCTGATCATCCTGGCCATCATCGTGGCCAACTACCTGCCGCCCGTGGCGCTCATGCCCTTCGTGCCGTACTACTCGTTCATCGTGTTCCGCTGCCAGATCAGCATCAGCGTGTTCTCCATCATGGATCTGAGCTGCAGCATCGAGCCACTCCTCTACATCACCAAGATGGAGCGTGTGGAGAGCCGGTGCTGTGGACGGAGTTTCTCCAAGAACCCACCAGATGTCAAGGTGTGATCATGGACTGCCTTCAATCATACTTTAACTATCTGATTAGGTTGGGTCTTTCCATCTCAAAAAACATTTATATAAATTATATTCCTGTAAGAGGTGGGTTCATATTCACATGTTCTTATTAGAAACCCTTCTCGTTAACACTTACACATCTCTTTGTCCGTTTTAATGACAGCCTGGGGCAGAAGCTGGTTTACGGAGCACTGATTAAGCACTTAGCCAGTCATTAATTTAGCCTCACAATCAGGAATGCACTGTGGGACCAATTAGCAACAGCGTAATGAGCAGGCATGGACATTATGTAAGTGGTTAACAAACTAAACACATAACACACTGTAATTAATAATGGAACACACATAAGTAGTGTAATGACTGTGCAATGATTTAAGTAACAACTCCCCTAATCAGAGTTGTTTGGGAGAAATATAATATATATAATAATGACATAAGTTAAACTCTCAGAATGATATAAAGTGATAAAAATAAAAAACTTCTTGTGTTTAAAATGATGCAAATGATTTTTTCAGAATGGATATGCAGCATTTTAATTTCTAAACAACAATGTGTGCATAAAAATGTTCATGTATGATGAACGACCACTGACAAAGATAAACATAAAAATCTTTATTCTGACCAAAACGTAATAAATGGAATGTTTCCTAGTTTTTCTGTTGTTTTACAGTACATGTATCTAAAACATGAAGTGCTGAATTACTGGTTTTTGAATTTTATATTTTGATTTTAAATACTTACATTTTTAATTAAGGTGCTGCAATTATTTTAGACACTTCTTAAGGCGAAGGCGAGAGGAATTAGCACTTAGCAAGCAAGTAGGAATGCCACCACAGGTAACAGCATCACGTCTGAGTCATTTTGATGTGTAGTTCCTTCAGACTTTCCAGGCGGGCTTCAGGTCCATCTTCTGAGCTCACATATCCAGGATAAGTGGGGTAGAACTGGGGAGCTGATGACTTACTGGCATCACCTCCTGTCTCTGATGGAGGCAGAGACAGAGGTATCAACTTGGCGTGAGCGTAGTCGATCTCAAAACCCTCAAAAATAAGGCCCGTCCCCCAGGAACCCAGCCCCTCCTCAAGAAGCCTCGACGCCTCCCAGGCTGCGAGCACCAGCTGCTCATAGTCCCCTTTTTCTAGTCTGAATATATCAGAGGTCAAAGGTCGACGTGGGACCAGCACAGTAAAGCCAGGGGAGTTGGGGAAAGGAGTGAGAAAGGCCACGTGAGACTTGTCTTCCCACACCCGCCAATGCTGCTCCTCCCCACGGACGATGCGTGAAAACAAGCCAGAGTCGGCCGGATCGTCCCCAAGGAAAGTCAGATCGGGCGGAGCGTCAGCTGACGGGAGTTTGGCTCTGATCCTGGTCTGGATTTCAGTCAGACTGGAGTCACTCCACCTGGGAGCAGTCCTGGAGGTGCAGTAACCTGGGTCGTGGGCGTTGTGCTCCTCGTCTCCAGCCAGGTGAGGGCGCCACTCTGCGTCCAGACCATGTAGAGGGAGGACAAGGATCTGAAATAAATGTATATTTAGGTACTCAGACTCTGATTGAGGTGAACACAGGAGCGATTCAATCTAAAACCAGTCAATCAAAGCTTTTTCATTTGCTGTTTTACATACCTGTGGGTGGCTGAGTAGCTTAGTTGTGGTTCAGAGAGTTTCACTAAACTTTTTTTTTAATACCTTACAGAGTCACGTTCAGGTGCATGCTAAATTTACTGTGGTTACTCTGTGCGAGGCAGCATGGCTGCAGCGAAACCAATGAATGAAAATGAATTGAATTCATTCAGCAAATGTTTTTTTTAAAGAAATCAGTTTTCCAAGTTATCCGTTTGCAATTTCCTACTATATTTAAAAGGGACAAAGCCTTTAGTTTACTTTAATAAGAATCCATATTAGCATCAACAACTGCATCTCCCATGAGGTTTTGATAAAGCACCTTTGTGTCTAAGACTCATGGCAGCTGTAGACACAAGTGCTTATAAAATGACTGATTGCAACAGGAGGGGAAAACTCTCATAGTGAAACACTAGTAAAAGACTCTTCATGCAGAGGCCGTACTGTAAAACCGAGCAGTCTATCCACTTGTCAAACAAACACCTCACCTGGGCAGGTCTGTCTCTGTGGGGTCTGCTGACCAGCGCACACCTCCGCACTGCCAGCCTGTCACACAGCAGCTCTGAGACGGCTCTCGCCCCCAGCAGCCAGGATAAAAACTGCTGCTTCTCCAGGTGGAAGATGCTGCTGCCCGGCCTGCCGGGGGGGCTCCTCTCCAGGATAACAGAGCCTGGGGTCCAGGGCCGGGGGTGAAGGTAGGCCACCAGTCCCTCTGACTCCCAGATGACATGACGGGGAAGAGCGGACATCCTGCTGAGACTGAAGGCAGATATATATAAAATAAGATACAGAATCAGGGGGTAACATTATGTTACATCCCTATAATCTGTATGAACTAAATGAGACTGTAAACACATTCAGATACAAAACATGTTATTGACTAACCGTTTGTGATTAATATGACAAATATTTACAACAAATATTTCTGTACTTATTCACTACTTACTTAAAAATTCAAGATAGGGCTAATTTTAGTGTGATATTTACTTTTGTAAAGGATCTCAATACTTCTATGACAATCTTAAATGAATATACAACTGTTTCACAATAAAGTTGTGTTTCTACATGACGATGGAAAAGATAATTAGATGATGCCGATGATTTATTAAAATGTTTGGCATTATTGACGTAGTTATTTCCGTGTTTGAGCTGATTTGTTGTTCCCCAAAAGTAACAACTAGCTGAACACATTAGCATCAGTAGCATTAGCTTAATTAGCTTGTCACAAAGACAAAATTAGCAGCTTTCTCTGGAATGTATCACGTCCAGCAACTAATGTTGTGTCCATGGTGTGCACAGTTACACGTCAGCTGCTTTAAGTTCAGTTAAATCTATCAAAATAAAACCCAAATTACTATGACTGGGTATCGCAAGAGTTAACCTAAGTTAGCTAGCTAGCATAACTTTATTTAGCAATTTCGGCTTCGACCAAAGGTCACATTACATAGATACAGGGGCTAATTGGTAAGTGACATGTATGCCGATTGTGCCTTCACATTGAAGGCAATCAGAAAAGCCATAGTGATTGAGTAAATATATTTTTAGCGTTTTAAAAAATAGCTCCCTTCCAAAAAACATCAGTTTTTTTAATGGAGTTTGGTTGAAAAGTTTGTCCACTCGAAAAACCGCCGGGGTGCAGTCGGTATTTTAACGTTAACAATTCAGATACATTGAGCTGACCTACCTTCTAATAATGAAGCTTGTAAACAGCATAAAATAACGTAGGAAGTGGGACTGAAACCGACCTGTTTCCCACTTCTCTCTGCTCGAAGTAAAACGTGGCGTAATAAGCAGAAACAGCTATAAAAATAAAAAAACCGCTTCCGCGGCGCCACATCTGTCAGAGCTGAGCAGAGAAGCGAAACTGGGACATTTCTAAACCATCAGTGTGTTTACAGAAGTCACTCATGAACATTAATATGAGGACTCATGTCAGTACGCCAGAGTTTCTTCTTCTTTTCCCTTTTTTTTGCCGTTTGAAAGGTGAAACACTGCCACCTACTGGCCTGGAATGTAACAACAGAAAGTCCACTTTGACAGCAAAGACAACATTTTCTCATCTAAACTTGTTTTAGTTTGATTTACATGACTGTTATTCAATTTCCGATAAACTGCTAAGCAAATTCTGGCTGATCCCTGTGTGCACAGTTCAGTTGGGTTATTATTATTATTATTACCTATTTTATTCAGTGGTTAATTAAAAGTACCACTTCATTTGGTCTCAGCACTGAAGGTATTATACTACACAATTCAAAATGAGTTCGAGATATTTCAGTGTGCACATTTCATTTGACTTTTTATTGCATATCCATCCATGCACATGCATATATGCACCCACATCCCAATATCCCTAATTAACTTTGAGTTGTGTATAATGATGATAATAGATCTAAGTCAGTCTAACATCTCTAACTGCCCAGATGAACTTAAACATGTCGACTACGACTTCTCATTTTGTGACTAAACGCTTAAGTTTATTAGAATAAAACTATGGGGGAAAAAACATCAATAGTTAACTCTACAAAAATATAACAATAATAACATGTGGCTCTATGGAATCAGTGAAAACGTCTGATACACTCAAGGGTATTAAGTTAAAAAGCCTTGTATTTATTTCTGCTATTTAATCATAACAACAGTAAAAAAAAAAAATAAACACACACACACACACACACACACACACACACACACACACACACACACACACACACACACACACACATTTCAGGCATTAAAGGCCTTCATCAGAAGAGGATGTGACTCCTTGTGACTCACACTAAAACTCTACATTTGTCTCTGGTCAAACATTTCTAATTTCTGCATATCTCAAATTCTAAAATGCAACATATGTGAGTTAATAATGAGCTATACAAGAGAACAAACACTGCATGTTTTATTAAGTAACTAAAAATACAGTCAGTACAAGATCAATTATTAAACATTTCACTGGTTATCCATTTATTCTTCTCACAGTAAAAATGACAAAAAAGTTAAATGTAAGCTTCTTTTTCTGAAGCATGAATCCATTTTATGACACTGAACACACCTTGGTCCTGACCTTCTCCAGCTGCTCCTGGATGATCCAAAGGTGTGTGTCCTGAGCCTTTATTTAGGTAATTAGTCGTCTTTGTTAATTGTCACACTCTCATTGTGTGACGATGCAGTAACAAGTCGTCACAGTAGTAGTTATCACATTAAAAAAAAGGCCAGTTAGCCAAAGCCAATTCTGCAAATTATGAAATCATTTTAACATCAGGGTGAAATGAATGTCGCCCGTGAACATGTGCTGTGTGTTTCCAACTCCTGTGGTTTCCTTTAAAAAGTGTGGACACACTGAAAGAGTTCAAGTCATCTTTGCTCCGACTCGACACTCGGTCGTCATGACCTGTGTCAACACAGCTGGTGGCCATGTGACCTGTGAACACACATCTCCAACAGTGTGTCCTGACAGCCTGACATCAGGTTTTGACATCTCAGCTTCAGGATATTTTGGGAGCTTCGACTGAGTGTTTCACCTCTCCAACAAGAAACACCACTAGATGCTGTGGTTTAGGAGCCTCTTGATCCTCTTGGTATCAGATATAAGTCACTCAATACGTGTCCTGTTTCTAACACAGTCCAGACCTTTGTTTGCTGAAGTGACAGCAGGGGACGCTGTTGAGCTGCAAAGCAAAGAGGAGTAAAAAGAAAAGGCTCACTGGTAGATTCAGAAGGTTCAGAGACAACTTTAACACTATATCCTTTAATAGAACAACAAAAAAACCCCTTTGACTGATGATCTCTTGTATCGCACACCTCTCTGTCTGGGTGTCTGCTGCAGAGGAGCGTGAATTCCTCTTATCTCTGCCTCGTTCTCAGAAGTAAGATGGTTTCCTCTTTCTGCAGAATGTCAACACAAAGGCACCTCCGCCCACTTCTCGGTTACTACGAAATGACTCACTACACACACACACACACACACACGCACCTCAACATTACCTCGACAGAAGACTAACCTCAGCTGTAAAGAAACAAGTGAAATCTTTTTGAGGAAGTGAGGAGCAGACAGACGTCCTCGCTCTTCCTTCTGAATGTCTGACACCTCACGCTGCTCCTCGCAGAGTTTGACATATCACACACATTCGTATCGTCATGTGTGCAAAACGGGCGAAAGGTTTTCACTGCACTCCTGAACCTCTGCGGGCAAAAGTATTTCAACGCATTGGTGGTCAATAAAAGGAAGAAGAAAAAGGGGAACACTGCGCTCTGAGGCAACACAGACAGAGGACACTTTGTCTTTGATAATGCAACCAAACACAAAACGCAGGCTCAAGTCTCAAAGCACCTGTTATTGTCTCTCCCTCAGAGTAGCTCAGCTGTATATTTCCTTTAAAGTTATGAGGATATATGTGCTGTATGGTCATTTCATTCCACAGTGCATTGTCAGAATAAATGTTAACTCCTCTGGTGTTCATGTGGTCTCAGATGAAAGACAGCGGAGCACGGTCGTCCCACTTTCTGGTAGTAAATCTGTCTTCCTAATCTGCAGCCCGTGACCTCAGTAATGAGCTCAGCTGCTCAGAGATCCTCTGCGGAGCATATCTGCTGCAGACCAGCGCGATGATTCACTCAGAGTGGGCTGAGGGTCGCGCTGGGTGAAAATCCAGGAGAGGAGTACAGAAATACCACAACGAGATGCCTCAGCAGTGCTCCAGCTTTCTGGGCCTCGGTTTTAACTAGCTTGTGGTGTGAAGAATCTGCTAATTACAGGGCACACAAAAAACTGCTTAGTTACAGCGACTTAAATGCAGTCAGATGGTTATATTACTATTACTTTTGTAGGTTAACTGGTGCAGGGCGGAGGTGTAAAGGAGGATTGATGACACAGGATGTGTCACAACAAACTGTTGTGCCATAATCCAGCTCTAAACCACAAACCGGTTGATCGGTCGACTGTAGGAGGAAGAAGGATTCTTTGATAAGAATGAAACTGACTGCCTCACATGTGGCTCCTGAGGTTATGGAAGAGTTAAAAGTGGAGGAACTGGTCCTTTTTTCTCTCTGCTTGACTGAACGGATCTCACTACCATCCATTGACCTCGTTTAGGGGAATGTTTGAGGCCTTTAGCCACATGTAGTTTATGGGCGTGTCTGGCTCTACTGGGTCACGCTGACAAATGGCAGGAGCTGTAGTAAAGTCTCATGTGGTCGAACCTGCTGATGTGGCATTCGCTCCTGTAACCCTTCACCTGTTCTCCCTCCACATGCAACACAGAGTATCAGGGAGCTTTCTCACATGGTTTCTGTACTCACTGGGGGAAAAACATACAGCAAAGCCCTGTTTCCTACAGAGTTTCACTGATGTCATGAGGGGGAATCATCTGAATCATCCCTGAGATCATCGTCGGTGTCTAAACTTCCAAACAGAAGTCAAATTGTATTCTCCTCGGTGGAATATGAGTCAACTTTTAGTGAAAACAAGGAGCTCAGCAGCATCATCATCCAAATTTAGCCAAGATACTCTGTAAAAGGTACTTGTTTTATCTTTCAGCACATGAAATCTCGTTTCTTGTTTGTGCATTTCCACTTCCTGCTGTCTTTGCATTGCAAATGAACACATTAGGATTACAAATTTGTACAGCTGTGTCCGGGATGCCCGCAACTCTGTGGGGCTGAACTCAGACACAGCAGCGCTTTTAGCTAAATGCTAACGCTGTACGGCCAGCACAGTCGCAAGAATACAATGTCAGAGGGTTATGTTTTCATGCAGGATATATGGATATGTCCAAATTCCTCGACGTACAACACAAACATCTCTACGGGTTCATGTAACGTTCACATCAGATGTTTAAGAGCTGACCTTGATTACCAGAGCAGCAGCGCAACATAACAAACCTGAACATAAAGAAACGTCAAGCAACAACATATTTGTGGTTTGTAGAAATGGACATCGCCAACATTTATCCTGGTAACTGGATTGGTACATTGTGCTAACATGCTACTTAGCATGAAAGACAAAGGAGGCTACAGCTGATGCTAATCATAATACCATTAGTGTTAATCATAAACCTACTGACACATTCAAATCTTGACCTGCCGATGGCGAGATAAGTCCAGATCCATGGACGGCACCAAGTCTGGAAGTTTTACCTCCACCGTGGAAGTCATGTTTTCACCCGTATCTTTGTTGGTTAGTTGGTTTGTGAGCAGGATTACACAAAAACTACTCAAAGGATTTCTATGAGACTTGGATGGAGGGTGGATCTCAGCCCAGAATAGACCCAGTTAACTTTCGGTGTGGATCCGGATAAAGAGACAGACCTAATCTAAACTTAGGTCCAATACATGGATCCTGATGCAATAATCAGACGTATCTAGGTGGTTATCGATGCAGATCCCAGATCCGGTGGGCGTAAATTATGGTTAAGCAGTTATGGGTGAATTTTTAGAGTGATGCAGGATTATGGAGTTTGATATTGGATTAGGTTTAACTGAATTAGCGGGGACTGTTGGGCCTTGGCGGACGTACACACCCTTCTCTAGTTCAGTCTGGACTCACACTGCCAAGGCACCTAAAAAATACTCTGCTTTAGTCGTTTCTAAGACAAGAAAGATACATTTATTCAATGTAAGAGGCGTCAGTCAGCACTAGAGATGACATTATTTATTGTAAACTGGTGAACAGAACAACCTGTCCATATTAATCTGTTTAAAAATGATATACTGTCTGTTTTTCAGTGAAAATCGGTCGAAATGAATAACAGTGTTAAATATATGAAGGTTGTGGACTTCCCTGTGTTACAGTGTTGAGTAATGTCAAGGTTATTAAGAAATGTAACTTTACAATGGAAAAAAACTGGGGACCAGTCACTCTGCACACTGTTAAGCCTACATGTGTCAACATAAGTGGACAGTCCAAGATAAATCCCACCGTCCAGTCTGTTCCTGGTGTGACTCTTCATCCATAAATAAAAGATCATTTCACACACATAATGTATCAATATCAACGTGACAGTATCCACAGCTCATTAAAGGTTATCCAGCACGTGTTCCCCAGTGTGTCACAGTTCAAAATCGGCCAGGAATAGACCGGAGATCAGCCTGCAGGCGGAATATCAGAATGTGCCAGGTTGCTTTGCTCTCACTGACTTACAGTAGAAAAAACTAAGAATAGCCGTACAGCCTTACTGGGTTTCACCCCTCGGTGAGCCGACGACCAGCAAGTCAGAGAACGTAATTTGAAATAAGATTGAGGATTCTCTGAGCAGTCTACGCTTTATACTGTGCGAGTGAGTATTACCCTTTTAAGACCGGTTTTACTCGTTGGCTCCAGGCAGAATGTCTAAACAGATGTCACTTTTCAAAGGAAGGAAAAGAGATTAGAGGAGGGCTTACAGATACATACGCTACGTGGCCAGTTTAGAAGGTACGCCGGGCTTAGACTAACACAAAAGCACTGCAAGAAATCCAGCTCTAGTTTGTCAACCAAGGTGTGACAAAATATAAGAAACACTTCTCTGCACCGCCAACTACAGCCTCCAAAAAGACCATGAAGTTAAATCAGCACCTCTCTATGACCATCTCAACAAAGATTTGACTACACTGAGATTCATGAAGAGTGTCGGTTCAGTGTCTCAATCCTCCTTTTACAGAAGCCACTTTGGCTACAAAGTGGTACGTTTTGTGTTGTATGTAAATAGAACAGACCTCAGTTCAGACCAACTCAGTCATGACAAACTCCCAAAGTAAGACACATGACTGCACACAAACAGATTCTGGGCTCACAGAGTCTTTGTCTAACGAAGGACACGACGAAAAAATGACCCCGCGTCAACTCCGCCGTGAATAAATGAGCTGAAAGAAGCAGTTGTGATCCTGATTACTACGGACTGCAGAGGAATGTGACAAGACAGGAATAATCTGCAGGCTTCGCTCGGAGGCACCGCGCCACACCCACGATCAGCTCGCGTGGTTAAAAACGGTTTCTCTCCATCAGCCGGCTCTCTGACGATCACTTCACTTCACAAACCTCACAACCTTCGCAGGGTCTGTGAGTGAGGCATGCTGGGAGTTTTGTCTCTCGCAGTAACCAGACTCCACACGCACCTGAACTTCAGCTTCACCCCGGGTGTTTCAGATCATATCTCGTGTGAAGATGACACTCTCTATCTCTTCCTCTAGAGCAGGTTCCACCCAAACCTTAGTAACGCGTAAACTCACCTGGGTTATTTTCCCACCTGTTCATTACAAGATCATAATTTAGATCATTAACTAAGCAGGTATGAGCATTTAGAGTAAGTTTAAGAAGAGTTCAGACTGAGGATCCAGGCTGGATACTGTCATATCTATGGAAGCTCATTTCTGATGGTAAAAGAAAAAAGAAATAAGACTTGATAAAAAGAAAAAATTCCAATGTGAATCAGAATTTAGAGTTAATTTTTATGTTTGTGAAGTTTATGAAAAGTGCACCTACGTTTCAAAGGGTTCACAGTAGAATCCAACCACTTTTAAGCTACCAAAATAAAAGCATCTCAACTGATACTATAAACGCAGTTGTGTAAAAAATACAGAATTCCTGTATCCACACAGTGATCAGTGTACTTACATATGTTTTTTTTTACATCATGACTATTTAATGCTCAGTCATTTCAACTCAAGGAGACAAAAAAATGTTGCCGGGGATTGTTTCAAATATTGAAAAACACCAGCTTATGTTGAAAATTAAGCACTTTTCACAAAGTATATCTAAATGCTCCAAACCTTGAAAACATAAAATTAAGCATTTTCCAAACTTTAAAGACTTTGTTTGAACTTCACAACAGGAAACCACAACAATTCAAAAACAGAGATTAGATTTACAATCATTTGATCAACAGTTATTTCAGTTTCAGGTGTTAATCTTGCCGACTCGTTTGAAGGGAAACACGTCAGAGTCATAATGAAGCCGACTTTATTATCTTTATTGTCTCTCTGCCTGCAGCTGGGTCGCTCTTCTTATCTTTGTCTTCTCAGGACAGCGAGGCCTCGCTACTGTGGAATCTGTCAGGGAGGAGCGACTTTGTATGTGTGTGTTCGCTTCAGGGTTTTTTTTTTTTTTTTACTGTCGGGACTGAATTTACACAGCTGCTCGACGGTAGTCAGCACATTGACTCAACCACACACACACGCTGGTATCACTTTCAGGGATTCTACATTTGACTATTTTTTCCTGATGAGCCATCATCAAACAAACAAATCATCAAACCAATCTTATATACACAAGGCTGCTCATGCTCTAAAGGAGGTTGATATCCACATCTGTGGCGCTGTGGACCGAAACATCTGTAGCTCAACCCCACATGTTGTGTTTCCTTCCATCCTGTCTCTCTGACATCCGCCTGCGAGAAGTGTGAGACTGGTCAGCGTCGCCTGGTTTCGCAATTACAAGGCCCTTCTCGTAAAACTTATGCCCAGGTGTTTCTCGCTTTCGTCCCCTCCTCTCATTTCCTGACAGAAAAATGCAGATTTGGCTCCAGGCAGTGACACGGGGACTTCATTTCTGCTTTTTTGCAGCTTAAAATTGGCCAGTACGAACTTGTTTTTTAAGTCAGGGGGAACTTTACACACACACAAACACAAAGTGACACAGACTCTATCAGTGATTTTGTGTGTGGGTTAATAAGAGTAAGTAAGATTCATAGCAGTCTTCAACAATGGCCGTCTAGTCTTGTTGTGGAATCTAAAATATCTTGCCAGGTATGCTTTGGTTTTCCCTCCAGCTATGATCCTGTGTTCACACCCCTTTTCCTGGCACCGACACACAAGCTTGGTTTACTGCTGTTTAATTATTGACAAACCAAACAAAGCTGAGCGGCAGAAGCTGTGTGACTCATGTGGAACATGCAAATACGAGTACAGTAAACAGTAGTAGGGGCAGATAAGAGGGGGAAGAACACTGGAACATTCCCCTACACCTTCTCCCAGTGATGTTTTACGTTTCCCTTCTTCAAAACAGATTGATAATTCACATATGAGTCATATTTAGAGTTCGGCTTCTAATTAAGAGATCTGATTCTACTGTGATCATATTAGAGGTTCTAAGTTTTACGCCTATACACAACATGTACTACTGTAAATGTCAATACTTTTGATATAAACAATCTTTTGTTTCAAGTAGATTATGCAGGATGCTTTTCAAACTTTGGTAATCATGCTACCTTCTTGGTTTATATATTAGACTTAATATCTTGATACTTGCTTAAATGATAAAAACTATCTGATTAATCTTTCTATAAGAACTTTGGAAATTAATTTATCATTAAAATAACTGGCACAAACATTTATGCCACCTTCTCAAACTGAAGTTTTATATACTATATATTGTGCTAAAATTAGCAATGTCAATGGCATTTATGCTCCTGTTAATAACTGGACAGTGATTCTGTTTTTCTACCATCAGTAAAGCACATCACACACACTTCACTTGAGCACTGATAGATGTTTATTAGAAAAAGATACGCTTTTTTACAAGCCAAACAGTTGTGTTAAGACACTCTGCGCTACTCCAGAAGTTATCATGTTTAATGCAGCATTAAATAACAAAAGCCACCATCAGCAAGAAAAAAAAAAGAGGTGAAAACTATATACACAAAACAAAAAAGAAAACACGGTGACAGTGTAACATCAAGATTTCATCAATATGTTGAGGCCCCTTTCTGGACTTGAAGCTGTTAAGAAGGTCATGGGGTGACACTGGGTTAAGGAGGAGTGGGTAACAACAAGGTAGAAGTGGTATCTCACTTTAATGACACAAGAGTTTATTGAAGCTGTGCTTGGGTTTGGATATTGACTGATACTGGGTGTGTGAGGGAATATATAGCCAAAAAGGTCACAAGTCTACACTATCAGGAGCTACGGTGACTCATGATTTGCATGCCTAGTCTACAAAGACAAATATACAGCCTGCCTGTTTGTACAAGTACTGCTAGCAAGACAGGAAGTACATTGTGGGGAACTAACAGGGGACTGGGAGACAAGCATGTACAGATGCTTCACCTGACTACCTCCCAGCCCCCTGCTCTACACTAATCTCATCAACTTTCAGAGGCTTTTCACTGTGCATCCAGCCATTCCCTCTTTCCTGTTCAGTGGCGAGTTTCATACATCCACCCTTACATGCCGTTCTTCTTCAATTACATACTTCTAACACTGAAGTGGACTTTGTTATGGCATGTGAGTAATGGAGTAGAAACAACGCGGTCACTACTCTGCAACAGCAGACTGTGCTTGGCACACAATCTGGTTACTAAGCCACTGAGCTCGTCTTTCCACGGCGGTGCTTACGGACTTCCTCCATCAGGTCCTTCAGGTACTGAATCTCTCGGCTGATGGATTCCGCCTTCTCTGTCAACTCATGGTTCCTATTCTGTAACCCTTCGAGCTCTGTAGAAAGCAACTCCTGTTCGACCCTCTTCTTCTGTCTGTAGCGAGTGGCTGCTGTCTTGTTCTGCTCCATCTTCTTTATTTTCTTCTCCACCACCTTTGGAGCACCAGACACCGATTTGACCTTGGTCTTGGCAGAGGGGGAGAAAGCATCGGCAGGCTCTGATTTGGAGTAGGGTTTGGTCCTGGAGGATCCAGCTGTTGAAGAGGGGGTAGGAGGAGGGGAGGGGTGTCGAGTAGGTGAGCTTACAACTGACTCAATGCCGGAGTCGCTGTCGCAATCGCTTGATGAGGAAGTTTGACTGGACTGGTCGGGGAGAGACATCAGGGAGGGCTCATCTTTGTTGGTGAGCACCACCACAATGTGGCCAGAGGGGGGGAGAGAGAGCACAATGGGGCTGGTGGTCTGAATGCTTCCACTGGGATCTGGGATAATGGTGGCTGTGAGGGGTGTGGCTGTTTTCTCCACATCCAGGACATCCACTTCACTCCCCAGCTCTAGTGTGAAGGCTGGAGAGGGGGGAGATGGTGTGGGAGCTGGGGAAGGAGGCTCAGACTTCATAACAACCTCCTGATCTGGAACCAAATCTGTCTTCGTGGCCTCAGCTGCCAAAGGGAGAGGGAGCTCCAGAGGCAGAGTGGGGATACTGGGCAGTGACAGACCCAGGTCCAGACTGTCGTGGAGGGTGGGGATAGCTGTGTCCAATGTATCCAGATCCAGATCCATGTGGGAGTCTAGGGAGGCCAGGAGATCTTCGGGGGAGCTGGGCGACTCATCTGAGGAGCAGGAGCCAATGAGGGAATCCAGGTCAAATTCACTCAGATCAATTTTTTCTGACATCCAGTCCATGCCCGCAAATGCATCATCTGCTGACAGAGAAGATGTATTCATTAATATTTGATCAAAACAACTTTGACATAGATCGAGTGATGCACACAAATCACTTCTGGCATTTTAAGACTCCTCTCTTTTGATTGATTTTCAAAAACTGCTGGAATTTATTTCACGTCATAAGCAGTGCGTTAATAATAATGTATTCAATGATGACCTCAAGCACAAGTCACGTTTTCAACTGCCACCCTGTTATGACGCATGTGGGCACTTAAAATTGTAGACCGACAACACGTGGAACCTTGAACTTGTACTCTTGTGAGTCACTGTGTAGTTACACTTTACAAAACCAGTTCAAGGCAGTCTCAACTGCACACAAGTGCCACACCCGCCAGCTGCTAACCAATGACTGTTCTTTACAACACACCACACCCACCAACTACTCATCTGCACCTTGAATTTGGGTCTCTCACAAAGTGTGTTGTGTCTAAAGGGACAAAACTGTTTCCCTTCATTTCTGACTATAGGAGTATAATGTGGCATTGTTTTTTTGAAAAAGGGACATTGTGACTTCATACAACCTAATTTAACATCTACAACATGCTGCCTTGCAGGGCACCATTAGTGCTTTACCAACACAAAACCACCCACATAAAATATTTACAGCTGGCCTGAAAACAATTTGGATTCCCAACTTTAATTTTAAAAAGGGGATTGGTGGAAACATTCTAGCTCCCAGACGTTTCCCCCACAGACGTTTTCAGCGTCATGTCATTTCACTTTGTAAATCAGCAACATTTAATTTCCAGCTAGATTACCCTCCATATCTTTATCCGAAAATCCCGCTTTACAAACAAGGAAATTCTCAATTCTCGCTCACCTTTACCATCGTCTGCTCCAACTGGGACTTCGAGCAGGTCGCTGGCACCCAGCCAGGTGAGGGACAGGGAGTCCGCTCTGGCCTTGGTTCCCAGGAATGAGGACGTGGGAGCAGGAGAGGGAGGTGGGGAGGCAGAAGAGTGTGGGGAGGACGACAAGGTCTGGTAGGGAGACAGGGAAGACGCATAGGAGGAGAAAGAGAGGGGGGGCGAAGCTGGCGCCTTCCCCTCTAGAGAGGAGGAGGGAGAAAGAGCTTCTTCTTCATCTTGGTCCAGAAGGGGCCCCATGGGGTCAGCCGTCAGAAATGAGGGCCCTGTGGAGAAAGACTTCCACATTAAGCATCATAACATATTAACATTTTTCAACTCAGGTGCCAAGTAAATTGATTTACCACACTTTCCACCTTATTTCACAAACTGGGTGTTCTGCATTCAGTTATGTCTTAAGTAGTGTTTTGGGAACATTTGTCATCACAACACCAACCTAAGTACAGGGCCTCCACGTCCTCCAAGGCCAGCTGGAGTGTCATGGCTGCTGCTGGTCAGTGGTAGTCGTAAAAGGGTGAATAAAGACAAAGGAGTGTCTGCTGACGATAGGAAGTCGAGCGGTTCGGTACTGCTGTCGACTGCAGCAAAGCTGAGGGTGGTTGCTGAGAGAGACCTGTGTGAGAAGGAGATGCAGAGATGCGAAGCATGTTATGGAGGGGAAAAAAAGGACTACACAGTTTCAGCACTGATGTATTTCAGGTTTGATTTTGGGAAGAAACGTATTGACTGCTGCTACTAAACTAATGAACATCCACCACTACACAAGAAGCCTGAACAGGCATGTTTAATCTAAAAGATAAGGGTGTAGGGCAACAATGAATGTATTATAAATCACGTGGCTAGTGATACTTTTAAGGGATCCAACTACATCTATGTGTATTTAAAACCTCCCCATAGAGTTTGTACTTCCTGGAAAACATTTTGTGAATAACAGCCATCAAGCAAACTTTCATATTAGCTTGCGCTGAAGGCATTAAAGCTGTTAGCGCCTCTCATGTGGGGGAGGGGAGGCTAATTTTGGCTAATCTCTTTCGCTGAAGTGTCAAAGCGGCGTTGATGGGAAACGCCCCGCCCTCCACCGGGGGATAATATTACCTAATTTGGTCATGCTTTGCCGGTAGCCCCGCCCTCCTCAACGGCTGACAGCGAGGATGTGGGAGGGCAACCGCCATTTTCACAACAGAGCCATCTGTGCGAGGGCTGAGTGGAAAGGACAGTGCGCGCCATTTTGGACACGCCACGTTGTCAAGTGTTAAGTACACACAAACACTACCGACGTTGGGAAAAACTGCCAACAGCCTTGTTGTAACAGTAGAATACATGACAGGCTTGACAATGTGTCGCTTTCTACCGAGAGAAACGTTAACACACAACGCCGAGAACAAAAAGACAGGACACGAGACCGTCGCGCCGGTTGGGACCAACATTCTGTACGTTACTTCAACTGACAGCCTGTAATCTGACGCTACCATCAACCCCAAAACAGGAAATGAAGCTACACATCTGGAGCCAGCTGTAATCCTATCCGCGGTATTATGTAATACTGGATAACAGAGGTTTTAACCGTTCTCAACAAGGCTGTTAACTTTATCTACACTAGTCGGTGAAGTTGACATTTGTGTCGGTCAAAGCCAGACGCACTCGCGGAGGTGAAATTTATTGAAAAGAAACTTACGCCATTTTGCCAGAAATAGCCAGTGCACTTAGCCGCTGCACTGCCGGGTTTTTGCCGCTGCAAGGTTAGCCGCACGCCTTCACTCTGCCATTTTAGCGCGGGAGGGCGTCCAGTGAGTGTCTGTAGTCTCTGTTTATGTTGTTGGAACGAAGAACAGGCGGAGAGAGTGACGCTTGTATATATAGAGCCAAAACACCACCGGCTGTATTCCTCCGCGGTATCACTCCGCGGGAGCGTTTGTTTCCATTGTAAGCACCAGCACAGATGGGAGGAGTTTCCTTTTCAGAAAAAGTGAATTTACAAGCAGTGACTAAACAAAGCCCCGTCCCGCTTGGTGAGGGTTGTCGCGTAGAGTAAACACGCGAACCACTGCGATTGCTCCGCTCGACTCTTGTTTGTGATAAGTGAGATGTATAGAACGTCGATACAGCTGACAAAATAGAGCCATATGGGGCTTTAAACACCAAGTGCCAAATGTAGGTCAAATCCAGAATGTAAACATTAAAGATGGAGCCGCTTTCTGACTCTTCTACGAATGTCAGCGTCGGATGAAGAGGCATAGACCACAACTTAGATTACAAAATACAACTTCAAGATACTTTTCCATCGTAAAAAAAAAAAAAAATTTAATGTAGATACAGTGGTTTGTTTTATTTTCCACGTACAGTTATTTTTTAAGCATATTTCTGATCAAATAGTCAACACGGTTGCATTTAGCCTGTTTCACTCCCCCCTGCATCCATCTACGTATAAAACAAGATACAATTAATGATTTTGAAGTATTTATAGGCTTTTTTAAAATCATAAAATCATGTTGTTGGTTATAATGTAATGTTCATGAGCTTTTCTTCGCCATTTCTCTGGGCTGTTCCTGCACCAGAGCTAACCCTAACCCTATTGTATTCTTATATCAGATGTTGGTGTATTTCTGCATCAGTAACATGCAGTCTCTCTTGAGAATTCATTGCAGCTGTTGGTTAAACTCCATGAACCCGGTCATATGGTACACTGGGGTGAGAACCAGACTGCCCTCTGGTGGTTAGTTGCGTGTAGTGAAATGCATTTCATTCAAGTCTTTTATGATAATGTGCAACAGCACACCTAAATAATAAAGAATACCAAATACTTAAGGCTTGAGAGGTTAAACAAAACAAAACAAAGTTCACAGGTAATTTTAAGGCAAAGATTTAATGGAAAATTCCACATGAAACAAAAAAAATGCATATTACAAATGAAAAAAACACTATAAACCCACATTTTTAATAATTATGTCTGGTCCAATTAAAACTTCAAGACCAGGTCCAGTCTGAAGCTGCAACAACAGGAGGTTATACAGTAGACAACGTATGTCTTTGAAAAAATGAGATGAAGTAAAACAGAATATACACAAAGAAAATATCAGCAGAGAAGCATCTCTTTATTACAACTATATCCTTTCACGTTATGCTAAATGATTTGGGCTGTATAAATGTACACATTTGACTAAATGTAGAAGCAAATATAAAAGCATGAAGTTGAAATTAGGCAAGAGAAGGTCTATAAGCTGAGAAGCATTTACTCTACAGAAACTTGCCTACTGTACACGTCTCTGAGTTGCATGAGCTCATCCAAAGCTGCGTTGAGACCCTCTGCAAGGCTGCGGATTTTCCTCGCCAGCCTCGACTCGTGGCCCTTCTTCAGCTTATTACCATGCTTTCCCTGGATGAAGTGCATATCAAGGCCCATTGCGAGGCCTTCCATCATCCCGCAGGCCTTACTGTTAATCTCTATGACTTTGGCACTTCCTCCTCCCGTAGTGGCGAGCTGCACCACCCTGGCCACCCTCTCCGAATTCTTCCTGGCTTCACTCAGGGCGGACAGGTCATGCTGCTGTAGCTGCTTCATGCCCTCATCGATGAACTTCAAGCAATTCTGAATTTTGGCCATGAGTTCCTCGTACTCCTGGAAGGTCTTCTCTATTTTCTTCTTCTCCTGACTGACATTCACCTGGAGGAAGAGATTTCAGGAGTTTTTGATCAGAGGCTTTTTGTTTTGAGTAGTTTTTGTTCTCTTCCTGCTCCATACCTCGCTGAATGAATGTCCCTTGTCTGTCAGACCAGTTAGTGTGACGTTTTGTTACCACGCATCTTTGTATGAGGTAGTTATACCGTGTATTTATAGATGCATATTCTTGTAAACTTCTATTTTTATCTGTTTCACTAGTAGCTGGGATAAGGAGAAGGGATATTTAAGCCACAATTAACTGGTGGAGTTTGTTTCCACGTTCGGTCACCTTGTTGGCGATGGCTGCCGATGCACCCGTGACGCCGCCGGCTGCAGCCACGCCGACCCCGACGGCGGTCATAGCTAGTGAGGCTCCCAGTGTCAGTGGAGACAGGATCACGCCGGCCGCCGCTGCCACACCTCCTGCTACAGCTGTAGCCCCACCTGTGATGCCGGCGATCTTTGTACCCTTTGAAACCTTTAAAAGAAATGCATCTGGTATAGTTTTCAAACATGGCAAAAGTATTGGGATAGACTCGTGCTGCTCAGTGATGACTGAGTACTCATACGTGATTGGTTTGAATGAAACTATGACTGACAGCCATAATGAATTATTCTCAAACATGGCTTAAATTTTGATTATGCTTCGATTGACTTGACTTGATGCCATTTCATTATCTCACTTGGTTTCGTTACCTTGTCTAAGCTGTCAGCGATGCAGAGCATCTCAGCAGTTTGTTCCTTCAGGTCGCCGCCATGTGCAGACAGCAGGAGGTTGTACATCTGGATGCCGTTGTAGAGGTGTTCAGCTTTAAGTCTGATGATCCTGGAATGTGTTGTGAAAGCATTTTTGACAGATACATTATTCAGTATTTTGGGTTTAGCTTGAGGAAACCGTCCAGTCCGATACAAGACAAGCCTGAGTTCAGCGACACCAGCCAGACAGGCTCCTGGAGGGCCATCAGCCTCAGCTACGCTTGGTTTCTCGTGCCAATTAGCAAATATATTGAATGCTAACATGCTAAGCTAACATGGAGAGCAAGGCAAACACAATGCCTGCAAAACATCCACCTATCACCTCTGGTATATTGAGCATATTAGCATTCTGACGTTAGCGTTGACCTAAGAGATGGTGCAACTCACTTTGTTTCACTGTGTCCTTTAAGTTTGAGGTTTTTGCACAGAGTCTTCCAAGCTGTAAGGGAACGACACGATACGTTACCAAACACAAGAAGGAACATCAAACATGACACGTTTCGAACTGGGTTTCTGACTCACGTGTCGCATCCTTCCACCACTTCTTCAAAGATTTGGCGTCCTGGTTGAAGGTGAGAGATAAAATGCAGCTTCAGTTTTATCACCTTGATGAAGTGAAATATCTGAGTGGTTGTGAAATAGCTACCAGGGTTTCAGGTTCGTCGTCAGACAGTTCTGCTGGAGGTGTTTCTTTACTCATATCATCAAGTGACGGTTCAGCCATCACCTGAGACAATGACAAACCATTCAGCTGTAAGTGAATCAAGAAATTATATATTTTTCATGTGTGTGACAGGTGTTTGTGCAGTATTTTCCACTCAGTGATCCCTGATCCACTTTTTTACTTTCACTTCAACTTTCAAATCTCATTTAAAAATCGCGCAGTTGTGATTTCTGCTGTTAGACGCGTCTCAATCTATACCAAACCAAACACATAAGCAGTGTGGGACCAACTATTTATTAATGCTCATCCCAAAACCCCAAACAGGTTAGACTTGAAAACAAATGACAATTCACAACTCAAATGGTCCAATTAATCTATCGCTGTGACGATCAGCTGCATTCTTCTGGTTTATAAGCCCGTTAAAAGATCTGCGGCTGTTGGAACGAAGACAAATCCACGTTCTGCACATCACGAAGCTGACGGTGAGACTGCGTGCCACAAGTGTTCATCCTTATGTGATATAACTTTGTGTTATTGCAACCAACTGCCAGAAACTGTTTAACACTTGAACAGGGTGTGTAGATTTCAGACCCATGCATTCAATGATTTTAAAGACTTTTTTAGGATCATTTTTACCCAAATTTAGGACAAATTTTTTTGATTGTTTTCGAGATTTTCTGTATCTCGTTCAAGCATCGCAGGTGAGTATATTTTGGTCCTGTTGCGGTGGTACTGGCAGTAAAATGCTTACAAACTGCATAAAAATATAAACATAAAACACGTAAATCTAGAGGGGATGAATAATGTCAGCTACTGGACAATAAACAAATGCCTCTTCTTGAAATGATTTCCCAGTGAAATAAAATGTAAAACTGAAGATGTATAAGGGCTTCGGGTTTCAAGGTGTTCAAGAACAAACACAGTTTCCTCAGATCATGGGAGTTGCTGTTTTTCATTGTTGTCTTCAACAACAACCAGCGCTGCTGAAAATCTAGGCAGAAATGTTCACGGACTGAGTCACATTCTACAGTTTCATTCATGTTATGTGTTCAAAAGTAGCTTGTTCCTTCCTCTCTCCTCACAAATGACTGATTTCTCTGGGTTTGAACCACATCTGGGATGATGATAGTACACAACTCAACGAAATACACACCAAAGGTTTAGTCATTTTCAGACACTTTGATGCAGAAACGTTGCGTCTTTGAGTAACTCTCTCTGACGCTAAATGGAGGAGTTGTGGTTTTGCTTTGGTGAGTAAAATGCCGCTGTGTGGATTGAAAGTTTGTTTGTTAGACACACAACCAGAATATTTTGTGGTTTCGGTAGCTGTAATAAATCATATTTCACTCACTAGCTAACTGATTTGCTCATGCTGCACCCGGTAGAGACATTTAACGCTACTTGTCTACAAAACATTGACTAAATCTCACTGCAGATGTGATTTTGAGGTTTCTTTGTGTGCCTACTCAGATTTCCGGATTTTTTCAGATTCTCCGATCACTCTGCTATTGCAGCATGAACTGGGAGAGACAAAATCACAACTACCTTGAAATAAAACATTACCTTCACTATTTCCACGTATTCATTTCCAGAGTAAAACCCTCGACTCTTTTTGACCACGAACTTCTTTGGTGCCACCGGTGGAGGAGCTGAGCCGTCCAAACCTCCCTGAATTTGAATGGGAATAAACAAACTACATTAAAAGTCTTGACAGCGTTCTGGTGTCAAAGACACAAAGACACATTCTGAGTTGTTCCAGAAACTTGTTGGGTGTTTTGACTAAATGATGTGTTCCTGTTAGGTTTACAGCACACAGTCACCACAGAGTGTGATGAACACTCTGCTGTGAATATTAAACTTTGATTTGACATGCAGATTCGATCTCAGTAGTGTAAAACAGAACATGGCTGAATGTGAAGACCGACCTTTGTTGTGGGCGACTGAGGGGTATAAGTCCATTTCATCGGATTGTTGCCCACCGTTTTGTCTGGATGTAGAATCTGTGTCCTTGGTGTGGGAAGTGGCTGCTGAAAGAGATGTGCATCACTCAAGCACTGAAGTTATATATTACTTATATGTGTTTACATAGAGAAGCTGCTGAAAGTATCCGATGTCTCACACACACACACACAAAATGGCAATCACAGGACTTTAAGAGGAAAGCATTGATTCATTCCACATTTCTGTGGAGGGGTCAAGTTCTCACCAGACTCTATCAGGGCTGCGATCTCGACATCCGCACAAAACTGCTTTGTCGATTATTATCAAATGCGTAAATATGATGAAGGCAAAACATCGTCAATCTGCATTCCTGATCTGAAGACGGTTTGCTGCAGTTGAATCAAAGACAACTGAACTGTTAAGTGATCTTGCCAAACAGGCCAGTGGAGACGGATCACATCTCTGTTGATGGCACACATACGCCCTGTTTACTGGTTTCACTTTTGCTTTCATTAAAAATCCTAGAAAACTGTCTAAATTTTACTTCTGCCAACTGGAAATTGGGTAGAAATAACGTGACTGCAACGGACAACCTCCAACACACAGATGGAAATCAGATCAGATTTGTAACAGATCCTCCAGATATATGAAAAGCATTTCCTTAAAATAATATTAAAGAGTTATATATTTATATAATATTAATAATAGTAATCTCTGTTTTGTTTCTTTTTTTACTCACAAAAGTTCAAGAAACTGGTTAAAAATGCATAAAAAGCACTTTCACTTCTCTAATCTATTAAAATATGCAACACATGTGAAAGTGCTGGACAAAAGATCCTCCACTGAGTCATTCACTGGTTTACACAGCATGTTGCATAAACTGGTTGTAAACCCAGCTGAAACATGTCTTAATTTGAGAACACGAATGTTGCTCCTTCAGCAGAAGTACTTTTTTTTTTTTTTTTTTTTTACCTCCACTGTATTTTGTGTGTGCAGAAACCTCAAACATGTTCAAATAAAGATAATCCAGAAACTCTTTAAATGTGCATTCGCTCAAATTAATTTGACCCAATAACATTTTGGTTAGAGAGTAACAAGGTTTAGTTATCAACGCAAAAATAGTAAATAATCGTTAGACATGATTTAAATATCTTATTTCTCACCCGAGACATTGTGCAACTTTCCTCGCTGTATCCGAGTCGTCCTGCAGTCACTGTCCTCTGCTGAACTCTTTCATTTTCTCCAGCTATTTATTAATGCTCATCCCAAAACCCCGAACAGGTTAGACTTGAAAACAAATGACATTTCACATCTCAAATGGTCCAATTAATCTATGGCTGTGACGATCAGCTGCATTCTTCTGGTTTATAAGCCCGTTAAAAGATCTGCGGCTGTTGGAACGAAGACAAATCCACATTCTGCACATAACGAAGATGACGGTGAGACTGCGTGCCACAAGTGTTCATCCTTATGTGATGTAACTTTGTGTTATTGCAACCAACTGCCAAACAGAAACTGTTTAACACTTGAACAGAGTGTGTAGGTTTCAGACCCATGCATTCAGTGATTCTAATGACTTTTTAAAGATCATTTGTACCCAAATTTAAGACAGATTTTCTTGGTTGTTTTCAAGATTTTCTGAATCTCGCTCAAGCATCGCAGGTGAGTATATTTTGGTCCTGTTGTGGTGGTACTGGCAGTAAAATGCTTACAGGCCAGGCCAACCTGCATAAAAATATAAACATAAAACACGTAAATCTAGAGGGGATGACTAATGTCAGCTACTTGGACAATGAACCAATAAACAAATGCCTCTTCAGGGATAATGAAATTGAAATGACTTCCCAGTGAAATAAAATGTCAAAACTGAAGATGTATAAGGGCTTCGGGTTTCAAGGTGTTCAAGAATAAACACAGTTTCCTCAGTAGAATGAGGTGGAGCAGCCAAGAACACACAACGGGGCCTAAACAGACCAGAGTTTCTGACTGGCAGTCTAAGGGGATGAGGTTCTCAGTGACTCAGGGGCAGGTTCAGGATGAGGGTGAGACCCCCTGGGTGCAATTCCATCACCTCTTTTAAGCCTTCACATGAAGGGCGTCGTCACACCGTGATTGGCTGGGAGTGAAATGTCCCCAGCTGCTTCCACTCATCAATCAGGAGTCAGTCTCCACCACCAGCCTGCGCACAGGTGACCTGAATCTCCTGTAATTAGTCCAGAGGGATTTTTGAAAATCAGCCCAAGGATTATAGTTATTAGAGTGAGTTATGTGAATTTAGTTTGCCGACAGTAAAGACAGTATGAGGTTCAGTGGTAGGCTTAAATGTTTGCAACATCAGAAATGTGGACTGTCAGGCAGACTTTATAAAAAAGTGAATTTAAGACATTAATTCATCTAAATGTTAAAGCCTGTTGATTGATTAGTTAAACCTGATCTTCTGGAGAGAGTCGAGTAAGCTGTGATCAAAGTTACAAAGTCAACTGTTTTGAAACAGTGCGTGGAAATTTATTGCAAATTCACAAAGAATGAAAATATCAAAGTCAACCTGTGATTCTTGATACTGAAAAACATTTAAAAAAAATAAGAAATACCTTAATTTAATTAAATTCTCGTACAAACTGACAGGAGTTGTGAATGGACGACAACATCAGAGCAATACAATGAAGAATCAGAATATCAGTTAATTACGGAGAAGTTAAATGAGGTCAATAAAATAAAGCTTTTATTGTGTCCGTATGTTTCCTTGACAAAATTGATGAAGGTTAAATATTCAGTATGTGGAAATGAAGGGAGGAGTGATGAGACACACTGAGCAGTTTCTCTACATCATCAGGTACAGAGCGCTTGAATAAGCTGCACTCCCTTTTGTTAAATGACTCGTGACCAATGACTGGTTTCTAGGTGTTAACTAACGACGTATAATGTCATATAATACTGTATAATATTTTCAGCATTGACACATTTTGGAGTAAAACTCTTGGCAGGAAAACACTTTGCATATCCCATGTTCCCTGAATGCATCAGTACGTGTCTGTACTCATAGCATCAGCACAGATTCAACTGGTACGAATATTTCTCCTCTGAGGTTTCTTGTCCGATTGTTGAGCTGAGTGACGTGGAACCAACATCCAGAAATCCACACTGATCCACAAAACAAAGCCCTGGTGTTTCCACTGTGGCTGCAGTGTCTTTTGTGTGTCCGTGCACTTTATTTCTTCTTCTCCACCATCCTGCCAAAGTATTCCTTCTGGAACTGCTGGAACTCCTCCTCTGTGAACAAAGACTCCGGCTCCTTGGCCTTCTTGGCGGGTCGCTCCGGGCGATCTCTGGACTTTCTCCCCGTGTTGTGGTTCAGGATCTATGTGAAACGCAGAGCAAGTCATGACCTCACTTGAATATGTGTAAAGTAGCAAGACGTAATAGAAAACATTGAAGTAAATAGAAGGAAAATGATTAAACACTACATGAAACTCTGATGAATTATCATGTTTCTGTCAGATCTTTCTGTAACTGTACTTTAAAACTACATATGAAAAGCCGTGTGTTGGAATTGAACAGAAATCAAAAATCAATACAGATAATAGCTCTAACAGGTGAGGGATCTCCGCCTTTTCTTACCTTCAAAGTGGCAGAATCTGTTGCGTTGTAGCCAGTATCTAAAAAATACTTGAGGTTATCACTCAGGTGGCTCTTCCCCTGCTTCTTCCTGAACTCCTCTACAATAAAAACACCAAAGAAGAAGAGACAGAGACGTTAAAAGCAAGGTATAACAGAAGTTGTAACAACGTCAACAGTTAATACTGTTGAGATAAAAGGAATCAAACTATGAAAATGTTTTCTTTAATTATCGCCTTGAAGTGATGACATTCGGGGAGGATGGTTCATTAGAATCAGTACATATTTTGTGTTAAATGTTGCTAACTCCACAGTTGTAGGGTTTCTTTTTCCGCCGATAACTGGCGAAAAAATGTGCAAAACAAGTTCTTGGATCCGTCTCTCTGTCCAGATCAACACCAAATGTTAATGAGGTTTAATCTGACTCAAGACCCATCCTGTATTCAAGTGCTGTGAAAATCTATTCAGTAGCTTTTGTGTAATTCTGCTGACAAACCAATCAATAAATGGACACACTTGAAAACACAACCTCCTTGGCGGAGCTAATAATGTTAATGCTGTCAATTTAATTGTCCCTAATATTCCTAATAAACTCTGATAAACAATGAAGATGAAGTGAAGTAAACATTTAACAGCCTGATAATCTACAGTTTGATATGGTTTCAATACAGAAACAGATCTTTATACTTCAGTTTAGTCAGTATTGTCATTATCTACATGACCTTTAGAGATAATATGCTTCTGAAACAGCCCGTGTGAAAGATGTACTGACCCACTGCAGACTTGATCCTCTTGTCTTTGACTGTAGCTTTGCTCTTGCCGGGACCCAGACGACCCTGCAGCCGCTTGACCTGCTTGGTGACTCCCTGCCGGTTTGTGCTCACCAGCTTCATCGCCGTGGCCGAGCTGGGTGTCTGCTGCTGCTTCTTCTTCTGCTGCTGCGTCTTCTTCGATTTACTGGCATCTGGCAGGACACAGAGAGGCAGTAAAGCAACCATAATGGACATTTACTATTTCGAGACAGCGACAGTGATTGAATGCGGTTAACTACACCTGTTATAACCAAACTGCAGCGGTTAAACAGCGCCACACTGACCGGGGGGTGACAGAAAGCACCGATGCTAATGTTAGCCAACCGTATTTAGCTAGCATGCTAAAAGACTCGACTGACCTTTAACATCGTCGCTCAGCAGCTCCAGTCCTCTCCTGATCAACGACGCCGACATCCTGATTTAATAACGCGAGGTTTTGCTGAACGGAAAACACGCTACATTGATTAGAAACTTCCTTCAACTCTGAGCAGCAACGTGTGAGACCGTCAACATCCGGCGAGCGAGTCTTGTGCACCACTTCAGAACATCCGGGTGGAAACAGTCGAAGATACGTAAAGTTCCTGCGGCTACTTGTAGCGCCTATACCGATCCTACTTTACTTTAATTACTACTAACACATAATAATAATAATAATAATAATAATAATAATAATAATAAACTAAGACTAATGATCTTCTTCTTCTCCTTCTTCTCTTCCTCCTCCTCCTCCTCCTCCTCCTCCTCCTCCTCCTTCTTCTTCTTCTTCTTCTTCTAACTATTAACAGTACTTAGAACATTTGTAGACAGAATAACAGAAGAAAATATCAATTTCAAAAGATAGAATGTAACGAACTTCCTGCTACTTTATACTTCGACTCCACTCGGTTTACTTGATTACTTTGATTAATACTCAGGTTACCTGCTGTTACTACTTTAATCATATATTGTTGTGGGCAGACTACAGACATAGAAAGAGTGCTGAACCAAAGCAAAACACATTTTTAATTTGATGGGCAATCAGACTAATAAAGTTGTCCAACAAATTACAAGCTTGTATTTAATGGTGCAGCTATAATCAGTGAGAAGGCGACTGCGAATATTTTGGAATTAATAAACTCACATTTTGCTGTCTCCAAACAAAATAATAATAATGTGCCTTAAGTCACAAATTAATGAAAGGAAAGGGAGCTCAGGCAGAGAAAGAGAGAAGGTCTTTTGTAATTAGGACTAATATTTAATAATATTTCTATGAGGCTATAATTATGTGGTATAATGATGTTGTGACCTGGAGGTACTTTGATTTAAATAGGTTACCGCACTGTAAACAGCCTCAAACAATAGCTGCTTAGTAAAGTAATCACATTACTGTAACGCGTCACCGCCTCCATTCAACCTCCAGCTGTTGCGCGGTGAACTGGGGGCGTGTGTTGGTCGCTCTCTCTCCTCCATTAGTACCCTTGCTCTCTCCACCACCACTCCAAACCTTTGGCACAGGACTGGGTCCATCCACTGTCAACTCTGCAGCCCGTCTACCTCTGCAGAAGTAATCATGGCGCTTCAGGCGAGAGCCTTGCTCACCTCTAAATGGCTCTCCGAGGCTGTGAAGGTCCAGGGGAAAATGCGCATCTTGGACACTTCTTGGTATTTGCCCAAACTGCGGCGCAACGCCAAGAGCGAGTTCAAGAAGAGGCACATCCCGGGCGCAGCTTTCTTTGACATAGACCAGTGCTGTGATAAAACCTCTCCTCTGGACCACATGCTGCCGTCAGAGAAGAGTTTTGCAGATTACGTCGGGAATTTGGGAATAGAGAGCGACACGCACGTCGTGCTGTACGACGCCAGCGAGTTCGGCGCGTTCTCTGCGCCCCGCGTGTGGTGGATGTTCCGGGTGTTCGGGCACAGCGCGGTGTCGTTGCTCAACGGGGGGTTCAGGAACTGGGAGCTTGAGGGTCGACCCGTGAGCGACAAGTACGTCAGACCAGCACCGACCGAGTTTAAGGCCTCCCTGAACCGCTCCTGGATCAAGACCTACGAGGACCTCCTGGATAACCTGGACACCAAACAGTTCCAGGTGGTGGACGCCAGGCCTCCAGGCCGGTTCAGAGGACTGGACCCTGAACCCAGAGACAGTGAGTAGTCTGCCTGATCAGTCTGAGTAATGATGATCACACTCCTGTAGCCTGGAGTTGAGCAGGAAGCAGCGGTGCAGCCATGATCACCACCAGCCTCAGCGTCATTCACACGTCATCTCACAAACAGTGTTTAAAAAACAGAAATGTCTTATGTACATATAGCAGGCCTTATATAGAGAGCTTTTCAACATAAATACTACTTAAACAAATGTATAGATAATGTCTATTATACAAGGAAAGTGTAGGCCATCACATAAAGAGATGAATGACAAACAGAGGTCACCTTTTAAAGAAACAAACACTTTCTTTATTGTCCTTTCAAGATGGAAACATAAATAACATTACTACAGATTGCACTGACAGGAATTTAATACAAAAAACAAGAACACAAATGTTTCTCCTGCAGTTGATTATCACAAAAGTCAACATAGTGTGAAGCTTTCATTCCATCAGAGAGGCATATCAGTCATGTCGAGGCTCACACTGATCCCCCAAAATACTTTGCTGCTCCGATTTCTCAAAATAAGGACTAAAAGGGCCCCAGACTTTTAAAAGAACATCTCTTGTTTCCCCTTACGAGAATACGTAATCTTTTCTCAGGATATACACGTTGACAGCTCTGTTAAACATTTACAGATATACTTGGTTTATTTGCATTTTTCCACGATGGTGCCGTCATAGATTTTGCCTGAAACAAACATAAATCTACACAGATTCAAAAGTCACCTTCAGTTAGTGTGTAATAATAATTAATCATCATACATTATTGATTTGTAGTTTGTTCTTATGACATAATTGACATTTTAGTCAAGAAAATCTTGCAGACAGCAATAAAAACAGCCTTTGTCCCGCTGTGTCTCGAAAAGATGACATAAATACGCTATAAAACATTCATTTAAACAAGAAGCTTTAATGAAACAAACACACAAACAAACAACTAATAATCAAAATGTCCTCTAATGTCTTCTCTTGTCCATGAATATTTTCTTTTGTGTGTCTTTCTCCGTAGAAAGTATTTTTCACTGACGTCAAGTTAATGTAAAGAACTCCATATCTAGTTACTCATCTGTTGGATGCAGGATATTGCAAAATATTCAATATGCTAATATTCAAACCTATTTATCCCAATGACCAAAGCTGATCCGGTACATTCATTCTTCACCTGTAGTGGAATTAATATATCATCATACCTTCTCTTCTGTCCCACTCAAGCAAAAAACTGAGCTTCATCTCATCGACCCGTCATATCGGCAGAGAAGTTAATGTCAGACTGATGCTTATATTTCCTTTTAAAGCCTTTGACAGCTGATATTGATGACACACCGGTATGAACTGTGAATCACAGCTTGTAGGGACGTCACTCAGATGAATAAAGAAAGACTTGACACTGGTTTCTGTCACACACCTGAGTCAGCTCATTTGACTACGTGCCAACAGGAATGTACTGGACAGAAAGTCGTCATTGCGTTGGTTCCATTTCTGTAGAAACATGCTGAGTAGAGGTTTCGTAAAGCAAAGGTTGTCCATATGATAAGTCATGCAATCAGGTCATCGAGCTGACTGTTTAACGGCTTCTGCTGCGTTTCCTGTCAGTAACATATTAGCTAAGCCCCCTCTGTAAGAAGGAGTAGAAGAAGAGAGGCCGGTGTATCAGTAACTCATCAATATGTGAACAAAACACTGTAATCTTAACTTGCCTGTATTTCACTGCCCCAAGAAGAAAGATGCATTAATCAGCTGCCACTGATTGGATCGTTCGTTCGTTCGTTCATTGATCAGATCACACAGGGACTTTGTGATGAGTGTCAGGTGATGTTGTGTCACATCGGTCGCACACAGACGTGACAATGCTTCAGTATGTTGTGACATAAAGGAAACTTTTGTGGACTCTCAGGTTTTGATAACCTGGAAAAACAGCTCAAACTAAATGAATATCATGATATTAATGAAGACACTGGATGTTGTGGCACATGATGCACAGTTGATGCTCGATGCAGTGAATTATGTCCAATTGTAAGGGGTAATTTGTAAGATGTAGTCAGAATTTTTAGTTTAAAGCATAGATAAAGAAAATAACTTACACAGTCAACAGAGTCAGAAGAAGCAACAGTGTTAATGTGTTAAAAACATCTGTATTTTGTTTCAGAGACGTCTCTGCGTCTCTGCGTCTCTGCGTCTCTGCGCCAGAGGTGACGGTCCAGTCGCGCCTGTAGTTTCAGCTGGGAGACGTATGAAAGTGGCGAGTTCCCTTCTTCACTTCACAAAATAAACCAGCAATGCCAAGAAAGGAAAAATTATTTTCTTATGAAACGGAAAAACACAACTTCAAGTACAATTTAAATACAGCTAAGAACTGAGATGCAAGGGGATTTCCCTACATACTCAGAGGTCTCATTGAGAGATACTGAGCTACACATTGAAATATCATGACTATTGTAAACATGAATACAAACATTTTTTGGCCATTTATTAGTGTTTTTATTCTCCGTATACTTTCCATACAGTTTTTACATAATGTGACACTGACTAACATACATTAGTGTCGCTACATACATAGTGACACTGACTGAACTGCTATACGTGCTCTGTGTCTTGCAACACGAATTAGTCAGCATAATAATCGGAAGTCAGAGTCATTGCGGTCATCGGTGGCTCACCGCCCTGCTATTCATCTTCTCTTAACTTTGTTTTAGTCACGCTACACTTCCGCTTCGAAACCATATTGCACATTGGCTTTCTTTAGAACCTTCCTATAGACGCAACAGGGCTCCACTACCATGTTAATGTGATGTAACGCTCCTCCGTCCTATTGTCTGCATTGAACTTTCCACGCAAATTAGTCAGCGTAATAATCAGAAGTCAGAGTCGTTGCAAAACGACCGGCGGCTCATTCAAGATAAATTTAGCAACATAACTTTGAAAAAGAGAAGCAGGTTGTAAAGACAGAAATATATGGAAGGATTAATAATGAGCCATCCAAAAATAAACGTCCTTTCTTAAGTAGTCTCACAGTCAGAGGAAATATAATTGTAGTTGTGACAAACAGAACAAACAGATGGATTATATTAACAAACTGTTTAAAGAATAGATTTCTAACTATTGTGCCCCCACAACTGAATCAAAATACAATTCAAATGGCAGCCGGGTCTCATTCTGTGGCAGTTTCGGTTCTGCGTGGCCGAAGCATGCAATGGAAAAAACCATAATGGACCTCGGAGTCCGTGACTTCCCCGTACGAAGGCTTTTTACAGAGTTTGCTCTGGACAAACACGCAGCAGGCCGGCAGACAGGCAGCATCACTGAACAACACAAACACATAAAGAGAGCGAGTGTACAGGACCGTGTGTTTTCACAAAAACAGGCACTGACCCAATTTGCTCACACACACACAACACACACACACACACACACACCACACACACTGAGGAGGGACAGTAGAAGTAGGTTGTAGCCTTACGTCGATCTTTGCAGATTGCAGAATGTATTCAGTGATAAGACGCCCATTGTACGTGCCTTATCTTATTCCCTACACTTACTCTCACTTACTCACACACACTCACACACACACACACACGTACTGCATCTGCATACATGCGGCATGTGCACACAATAATACACACAGAGGAAAGCTTTGATGTTCCCATCCACAGGTGGAACTCCAGGTGTGAGAGCAGTGAACTTTGGCCTCGAGCGAACTGACTGCTGCCACTGAAAACAGAACTTTTCTACTTCTTTGTCAAATTCAGTTAATGGTATTGCAGCACAGATTTCCTATATTTATAATTTTGGAGCAGATTTTTTTTACCAGCTGATTTAACAACAGTAGTTTGCAGCAGGAAACAGTTGTTAGCAGGCTGAATTGAATATATCTGAGTAGCTGCAGCTGGAGTGATGTAACACGTCTTGTGGCCTGTGACCCTCTAAGTCTGCCCGATGCATGCAGTGCTCACAGCTGCATGTTGTGTTTACATTGTGTGTTTGCTGTCAGACTAGAGACAGCACACGAGTGAAACTATGTGGACTGAACACAGCATCCATAACAGAGACTGTGTCGGGAGGTCAGCTGCAACTATTTCGGCCTGTAGGCATTAAGACTTGTCAAGGTTGTAATTAAAGCACCAAGACAGTGTGACACTAAGCCAGCATGCTCAGTACCTGGAGCCTTATCAGCTTAACGAGGAGTTTTGCTGCTGAACATTGTGGGGTGTTCAGAAGCTAAAGAATTGTTGAAGACCAAAAAAAGAACTAAAAGCAGAGTTAATATCTGACGTTCGTCTGTCAGGAGGGCGCAGACAAACCTTCACTGTTGCTGTATCCCAATTCAGGGTCTGCATCCTTCGAAGGACCCGGCCTTTTTCGGTCTTTGATGGCGAGTCCTTCGGAGAGACCTCGTTAACCGCGTCAGCCGTTGTTAAATGGGACGGTCTCGCCTTTGGAGCATTTCCTGGTTGTGTCACCAGATGTTTTACCCTTACGTCACGGTTTCTGCCGCCTAGGCCCTCGAAAGTGGCGATCTATGTCGCCATTTTCTCTCTTTCTTTCTTCTTTTTCGGGTGCACAAAGGATCTTGGGATATGTGAGGCCACGAAGGATCGTAGCATCCTCCATATACAGGGAAAAGAAGGCCGCATTTGGAGGAGCCTTTCAATTGGGACAGCCTTCGCGCTGCGTTGTGACGTAATTGACCATCAAATGCTCGTCCGAAGGATGCAGACCCTGAATTGAGACAGTCGTTATGAGCTTCTTCTTTATCATACTTGGTGTTTATGTTGGTCGGTCTTTCACCTGGAAGTTGTTGATTACTTGAGAGTGTAAGTGAAGTGGTCTAAATCTTAGAAAAAGCTCTCCTCTCATTCTGTTCTCTCTCTCTGTTTTACAGACACAGAGCCGGGCCACATCCCCGGCTCCGTCAACGTGCCCTTCCACTCCTTCCTCTCCCAGTCGGGCCACTTCCTGCCCAAGGAGCAGCTCCAGGCTCTTTTCACCCGAGCTGGCGTCGACCTCAGCCGCCCTGTTTGTGTCCTGTGTGGCTCGGCCGTGACCGCGTGTCACGTGGCGCTGGCGGCCCACGAATGCGGGCACGCCGGGGTGTCGGTGTACGACGGCGGGTGGTCGGAGTGGTACACCCGCGCCGTGCCCGAGAACGTCATATCTGAAGGACGGGGGAAACATTTGTGATTGGTTCACGGGGGTGTGGTTGGGAAAAAACTGGATCAGACTGATTCTGGACGTCAGGAAGAGACAGAGGATGTTGCTTTTGTTTTGTGTGATAAAGTTTAAAGGAATAATTTGACATTTTGGGAAATTTCTATTAGTAAAACTGCTTCTTTGCTTTCTTGGTGAGAGTTAGAGATGAGAAGATTGATACCTCTCCTATGTCTGTATTATAAATATGAAGCAACAGCAGCTGTTTAGCGTAGCCTAGCATAAAGACTGGAATCTGTCATCCAGCATCTTTAAATCTGACTAATTTACACTTTTCATTGTTTAAACCAGGTACAAAAAGAAATGTGAAAACAACAACATGGTGGTTGTCAGAGCCAGCCTGCTGTTTCCCCGACCCTTAGTCTTTATGCTAAGCTAAGCTAACATGCTGCCATTTTAGAGAGTTGTGTGGATCTTCTCATTCAGTTGTTGGCGAAAAAGCAAATCATGTATTTTTCCCAAAAATGTTAAAAGATTCCCAGAACAAGGGGGTTCTCCTGAGGACATTTCATTCATCCCAATCACATTGATAGATGTCTTAACGATCGAACCAGCAATATGTGAACACTAAACTTGACTTTTTAATATCTTCTGAAACTGGAAAATGTTTGTTTACAGCTGTAATACTCACGTTGGAATAAAAAATAGAGCTGCATTTTGAATCACGATGAGTTGGGAGTCGTTGAAATCTCATCAAAGTCAGAATTCCTTTATTTGTCCCACAAACGGGGACATTTCTGTGTCACAGTAATATTACAAAAAACAATAATAATAGTAAAAAATAATACTAGGGAAAAGAAATGGAATAGACTTGTATATACATAATATTGTACAATACGAACAGCGTGATCATAAACAGTCCGACCCTCATGAAATGTATGTGAGTTTGTATCTCTGGGCGGGTGTGACAAGTCAGACTTCACACCTTTGAACTGAATATTCAGAGAGCTGATTCCAAGAAAACCACCAAAGCCAAAGTGACTAGACATTTAAATTGGGAAGTGACGCAAGTTTCTTTAAAGTCGTTTCTGCTTTTTTTTTGTTTTAAGTCTCCTGTCAGTCATTTCTGAGAGCCACAAACAACCACTCTCTTCTTCGGCAAATTTCTTCATCTGTGCCTTTTTCAGCTTGAGGGAGTAGTCGTCTCGTCCGGGCTCTAACCGGTGAGTGTGCTGATCTGATAGTGACGTTATTTCTGTTATCTCGCTGTGAACATGAGGTCCACTGGCGCTGTACAGGGGCGCCACACTGCGAGAAATGTCTCTATTTGATCCAGTTTTGTTATTGAGCCTTAAATATTAAATAATAATTATAAATATTAATCACAAATACATTAAATGTACGTTGATATATAAAGTTGTGAGGCTAAAAAGTTTTTCTTTTATGCTTTTTATTGGTCATCAGTCACCAGGGATCATAGGAAGTTTTTTTTTATTTTAGGAAAATGACAAACTGAGTAACTTCATGTGAATCATTGCTAAATTTAAAATGACAGAAATAGCTCCAAAGCTCAAATGCTTTGTAGCTAATGTGCACTGCAATCCAGTGTAAACATGATACTTAGCCTGTAAAATGACTGATAAACTTGTTGTGTTTTTTAAAAGTCATCAATGGACTAATATATGATATAATGTGAAAGGTATCTGGTTGGATGTGAGTGGTCTTCCGTTTGTGTTAATTGCTGTTCTGCTGTAAATGAGGTTAAACCAAAATGTTGATATTTATCAGGGTGAACTTGACATCAGGGATCATAAAGGGTCGTCATGTAACGTGTGAAGAGTCTGCCACTGCACACAAACAGAGATGTGAGAGCAGATGTTACCCGAGCAGAAGTTTCACTTGTGCATGTCGGTTTACCAGAAGTTGAAGTTCAGTGTGGCATGAAGGGCCTGAGTGACGTGACAGGCAGCTGTTCCTGATAAAACAGGGCTGTCCCGCAGGCTGAGAGGATTTCATTAGCTGCGTTAGACAAAGGACAGCTTGTGTTGGACACTCTTTCATCGCAATGTTTTGCTGTTAAATGATGCTGAGACAAGTCAGGGCAGTGCAAATCTACAATGTTGGTATGCAGCCACTGAGGGGCGCCAAAGTAAAACAAATCACAAGCTCTTTGGGACAAACTGGAGATCTTCCAGTTAGAGTTGCTGTGTCTCAATTCAGAGTCTGCATCCTTCTAAGGACCCGGCCTTTGCTGTCTTTGAAGGCGAGTCCTTTTGAGAGACCTTGTTAACCGCGACAGCAAATCTGTCTGTCCCTCCTCCAGTCAAAGATGTGCTTTTGATTGAGATGATTTTTGACATCACAAATTGTTTGGAAGCCTAACGGATCGTAGGCCGGGTCGACCGCCACCCCAGAGCGCCATTATTTGACGATTCAAAAATCAACTTTTCTTACAAATAGCACGAGCACATATTCAATTCTTGGAGCCTAACCAGACCGCGTTTCCACAAGTGTTTGAGTGGAACCAGAGCCGGGCCATGACAGGCTGTGTAGGCGATTCTGCTGTCATCCACGGGGGGAGAAAGAAAAAATACAATTTTTACTATTATTTCTAAATATTATATAGGCCCAAAGCAACATAACTTCATAGCAAAGAGAGAGTTTTACTGATACTGTAGCAGAATCACAAGGTCCAAAAGATTGAAACCATTCGGGGCCCAGAGAAGGAAAAGAAGGAAATAAGAGGAAGAAAATGTGAAAAAGATAAAAATACAGTAACGTCAATGATGATAAAGTTGAATGAATCTCATTGTGTTTTCATTATTAGTCTATATTAGTCTTATGTATAGCACACAGCAAGCGTCTGTTTCTTTATTAAAATGTAACATGCAGTCACATATTCTTCTCTTCTCTCTTCAGATGCACTTTAAAAATATTTCACCACTTGCCCCAGTGACACAGCATCAGGTGCTGCTGTCTCCACCTCAGCACAGCAGAGTGACACAGCATGTTTTTATTTTGTATGTGAAAAGAATATTCTTAAGTATGTCTGTGCAATGCCTTATTTATATTCTATTTCTAATTTATCACTTCAGTTTTGATTTGGTGTGATATTTTGGACTTAAAAGAAATAAATCTTGAACACATACATGCAGTTTCTGTGTGAATGTATGAACATTGATAGTGAAATTGACTGCGATGAAAAAGGGGGCGCCAGCTAAAATCTTGCCAAGCGCACCAAATTGGTCAGGAACCATTGTAATCAGGACCTGTTTCTTCAACATGGGCTGTGTCCCAATTCAGGGTCTGCATCCTCTGAAGGACCCGGCCTTTGCGGTCTTCGAAGACGAGTCCTTCAGAGAGACCTTGTTAACTACATCAGCCGTTGTTAAATGGGATGGTCTAGCCTTTGGAGTGGATGTTTTACTCTTACGTCACGATTTCTGCCACCCAGGCCTGCAAAAGTGACGATCTACGCCACGTGATGTCGCCATTTTCTTTCTCTCTTTCTTCGTTTTTTGGGATTATGGGAAGTCGCAAAGAATCGTAGCGGTGCATCCTCCAAAAGGAGGGAAAAGAAGGCTGCATTTGAAGTAGCCTTTTGATTGGAAAAGCCTTTGAGCGGCGTTGTGATATAATTGGCCTTTAAATGCGTCCTTTGAAGGATGCAACCCCTGAATTGGGACACAGCCATGGCGTTGGATGGTACGCAATAAGACACGCCCACTTTGCTTCCCACTCCAGGTGAGGGGAAACCTGCCCCAAGTGGGAACCAGCTTCCTCAGATCCAAACCAGTTTACTTTTGGTCAAAATGCTCACGATGGTTAAAACATGTACGTGTGTGAACCATAAAGGAATGTTAATGTAAAAGCCCTTTGTGTGGAATCAAACCTCTCATCTAACTTATGGCATAAATTATATGTATTAAGAGTCCTTCAGTTTGTATCAAATATGTGTGTGTGCGTGTGTGTGTGTATTAGCTGTTTGGGGTCATTCGAGGTGGTTTTTTTTTTTCATGGTTTAGTTTGGGAAAGCACACACTTCTGTTAGTTCCCGCCACGTGATACTAACACATGTTGTGAAACTGAGGTGATAAATGTGATGAACGGCATGAAAAGGGAACGGAAAGTAAAGAGGCAGGAAAACAAGAGAGAGACAGACAGACAGAGAGAGACAGAGAGGCAGAGAAAAGGGGTTTCCACCCTGGTGTTTCACCCTTGTTCTTGAAACATGGATCACATATCACACAGATAACACCGTCAGGGAAACCACACACACCACACGCTCGTTTTTTTTTTTTCTTACTCAGAAACATTTCCGAATACGTCACTTCAGAACTTGATAGCAGTGTAGTTTTCAGAAGAGTCTGAATGAGTCTACAGACATGGGAACATCTGATCGATCATCACTCTGAATGTACATGACAGCGAAGGGAAGAGCTCTCCGCCGAGAAAAGACGCCGGACAGGTGAGCTTGTATTCGAATCGACTTATCTATGTGTAGATCATCACTTCTTCTTTGTCGGCGTCATGAATGAATGAGCCTTTGTCAGGAAATTATGCTCCGGTAGAAGTGGTTGTGATGATGTAGAGGGAGATAAAGCGAGTTGTGTCGGTTCATGAGCTGTTTTTTTGATGGTTAGATTAGAAGTGGTTTTTACAAAGGCAATGACAGCGATGTGGTCATCTGTCAGGAAAGGCAACTCCTTCAGATACTGGGAAAAATGACTGTGGTGAAGTTTTATCAAGATAGTTTGAAACACGAGGTTCTCTTTTTTTTTGAGCTTCAGTGGAGATGTGAAAATGACAGATGATTCCTGGTGTAGTCAAGTGTGTCATTAGTGATGATGAGTCTTTGAGAGGTTGAGACGCCATTTTTCAACTTGCCATCAATTTAAATCCTTTCCAACTTTGCATTTCATATCCACATGCCGGCCATTTTCATCTGACATCACAGCTCAGGGTGAGTAGTTCTGCTGCTGTGCTGCTCTGTTGTTATGCTTTTAACCACCTGTTGATTGATCAGCAACTGAAAAAGACAGTGGATGATGAAAATTCAGGGGGACAAACCATATATCAAGGTACCTGACAACAGCTAACATTATCCTTTAACCACTTCCTATGTCAGTTGTCACAAATATTATTCTAACTTGAAAAATTGCCTGACGTCGCTCAAAATGTTCCCTATCCACCATGTTTTCGGTTCAGGATCAATCAGGAAATGTTAAAATGATAGCAGTTTGTCAGATTAACAGTAACCCGCACAGCAGCAAAACATTATCCCAGTGTTTGAGCTTCCTACTCCGAGCGTGACGTCAGAGGAAGATGGCCGTGGATGTGGATTTGATCTATAAAGGGGGTAGTTTTTAATGAATCACTTCGCTTTAGTGTCCGTATCAAAGAAAGAGCCGAGTGTTTATGACACTCACAGATAAACTTTACTACATCGTGCTCTACATACTGAAAAGAAAAAAAAGACAGGGACATTAACAGGAGGGTGAAAGAGAGAGGCAGCTCTGTGGGTGAACGAGTTGTTTCGGTTCGTGGGAAGGTGAGAGATGGTGTTGAAAGTGAGGGGAGCTGTGGGGGGAATGAGAGAGACGCAGCACATCGGTCGTTAACCGTGTTCTCCGCCTGATAAACAAGAGTCTTCATCAAATTAGTGGCTGTCTGAGGATGCCCCTTGAGCTAAATGATTGACCTGACGGTGGCGCTAGAGTTAAAGCCAGTGGGACATCAAAGTTAAAACGCTGCATCCTGCGGTCGGTGCAGCGATCGATCGGGCGCATGTTGCATAAAAAGCTTGACAAGACCACGCAGCATCAGTCACGACCTCGCTGGCTGAGCTGTTTACTCCTACATGCTGCTGCTGCTGCACATCATAGTCATTTTCTCTCACGTCACACCGCACTCTTCCAGTCATAGATCTGTACACTAAAACAACAACATTTACTGCCCATGCATGGTTTGTATATGTTTTAATTGAAATATGTCTGCCGGGTTGTGGATTTTAATGTGCTCCTCTCTGTACACACATCCTTGGATGAGCTGATGTTGATATCCCTCAGTGTCATGCGCCATATATACACACAACTCTGGCTTATTCATCACTGCCAGGTGCTTCTTTTCTCACCTTAGCCACATGTACCTGCATGCAACTTCAACTCATCTGGTAATTGAGCTAATCAAATGCAGAAACACTGCACAGAGGTTTAGAGTGGTTTACAATGCTGGGAGGTTATCACGGCAGCAGTTTATCTGTCTCTGCAAGAGATCATAAGGTCAACAGGATAAACACAGCTGGCATTGATAAAATTGGACACTGCATCACCTCTCTAGATGGAATTGTGTTGATTGTTGCACAAGAACATTCGTATGCGTTTACAAAAGACTATAATAAGTAATGAGCCATCGTGACAGTAATAATCACTTGGTCAAGGGCCACTGTCCGATGTTTGTTTACTCCTCCTTGTCCATCCCTCTGCCCGGCACTTCTCTTAAATGACAAATCTCAACCTTTAAGCGACGAAGCCCTCCAACAGCTGGAGTCATGATCCAGTTTCCCTTCATGCCGAGACCAAACCAACCCCGCCAATATGGACGACAAAAACGAGGCAATCGGACACAGAGTGGGCTGAGTCTTGGCTTCTCCACTCTGGGAAAGGAAGACAGGAGCAGAGGAGGAACTTTTGTGAGGTCCTCATAGTTAGGAGATCAGTGTCATTAATGTATTTCTATGAAAGCTGCTCAGTTGGAAAAAAAGATCCCAGGAAGGACCCAGGAAGTGCGCCAGGCTTGAATCAGACTGTCAATGGATGGATACTTTATCTGGAGCATCACGACTTGTTTTACTGCCTTTTACTTATCTTTAAGTGCCTCACATTTAAATCATCTTTCCCCCATTTGAGGGCTAAACAGACTGTTAGCTAGCTCAGCCTGATGACGGGGATGCTCTAAAGGCTCCAAAGGCCCTGCGGTGCAAAAGTTACATGAATGATCAGGTAATTTTAAATCCGGGAAGTTGAACTTTTTTGCACAGAAATACAGTCATGACCCTGAGCTGCCCTGAGTTCCTCCTTTGCTCCTGTCTGTTTCCGGCCTGAACATCAGATCCTGCAGGTTTCATTTGACCCCATCACATACTAGCATCAGTCAAAATGTGTTATTTCAGGCTCGTGTTACTCGGATCAGTGTTGACCATCTTGTGTACGATGAACAACGACACATTCTAGTTTCACCAATGTTTTTTTACGGAGCCTGCTTATCCCGGGAATCATCACACGACACCAAAAATGTAGCTCCACAAAGAAATGATTTTGAGTGAGTTGAAATGTTTGTATGTTGTGTCAAACTAGCCGAATTACTGATCAGTATATTACATACAACACTTATATTCAGCCAACCAGTACGACTAGATGCGTCCTTAGTAGTTTTTGCATCTGTATCAGCGTTTTATGTCAGAATTCATGAAAAGGAAGAGCATGTTTTTGGGGTGGGGGCAGAGTGAATGAGTTATTCTGTTTTTGGAAACGACGGTAGCGTTCTGGGAAGAGAAGGGGGGTTAGGAAGTGGTTTCTGTGTGTGTTTACTCTACTTCTGTGTGCGTGTGTGTGCGCGTCTGCGTTTGTGGTTATTTACGTGCGAGTGTCTACGAGAAACTGAGAGAGCGAAGAAAGAAAGAAAGAAAGAAAGAGGAAAGAGAGAAAGAGTGTCAGCTCTTTTTCTTGGTTTCTTTGGTTCATTTCACGCTGGAGCAGGCGAGGGGAAGTCCAAATGTCACAGGACGGAAGACATAAATGAAAAAGCATCTCAGCGAAAGAGGTGAGAAAGAAGCAAGGCTGTCAGGTAGATAGTTGCTGACTGCTTCCCTCTGGGAGGCCTTTCCCATGATCAGATGCTGACGGTGGAAATGTTGCGCTGACTGAACGGAGTCGCTCAAAGCTCCAGTGTTTGCTCGGGGAATACTGGGGAAGTTGGTGGACTTTTCAGCGTGACTACATCTCATGACATCAGGCTCAACACAGTGTTTTATAGGTGCAGTGCATCCTCATATTTCATTGTGATGATAACTGTGATCTCATAGATACTCATAGATCACACAGAGCAAAAAAAAAAACTCTTATTAAAGGGACAGTTCACCTTAAATCATCAAATACATATTTTCCCTCTTACCTCTAGTGCCGTTTATCCAATTAGATTGTTTTGGTGTGAGCTGCTGAGTTTTGGAGATATATTAGAGCTAGAAGGCGCTCGGCTTGTTATGCTCAACCAGACAAATGCATTTGAGAATCAGAGCAGCAACGTCCCTCTCCAGACATCTCCAAATGTTTTCTTTGGACCGGACCACAAATCTATCACCGCACAGGAGGTAGTGAGGCAAACTAACTAAGCTAACTGCAGCTCAGCTGAGCAAGTTGCCATTAATGTTTACATCAAGCCAGGTGCATTAAAGTCAGGATAATCTCCCTCCACGCTCCCGATCCTCGACAGCACGTTTTCATACCAGCTCTAGTATCTTGAACCGCAAGGTGCAGAGAGCAAGATCCTCCAGTTCTGGTACCTACACCAGATGGTGGTGGTGGGACGGGGTAAGCTACCAATACCAGCTAGTATCCAGCGAGGATCCTCCCAACTTGCAACTTTTGCAACCTGATGAGAATACGGTGAAATAAGTGCCTGCTTTTAGCCTGCAGCCACCACTGAGTTTTGGTTTTTGCTCTCAGAAGTTTAGACCCCCCTTGTTTAAACCCTCAAACCTCACAAGCAGAAGCTGGAACATGGTGGCCTGAATCTAATACGGTTTAATACTGTGAATTTAAGTGGGTCAAGTCAGTTCAGCTTCCCTTTTCTCACTTTTTTTCAACAAGTGAGAAAAACCCAAAGAAGCACAGGAAATAGCCAAAGCAGAAAAGAGACTTGTGTCAACCCCCCCCCTCTCGATTACCGGCAGTCACGCAGAAGAGACACTTCAGCTTTTTGATTCCCTCATTGACGACAAGTTAATGATTACTGACTACTGAGAACATGCGCCGCAATCTGATTAATTTTTAAGAACAGGAGGTGTCATTGGCAGGAAGTGCACCTGTCAGAATAATGGAACATTTGATTTCTTAGAAAAAAAAAAAGAAAAAAAAATGAACGCTCTGACCTTTAACAAACCACACAAACAGGTGACCGTGGTGTCGGCTTGAACTTCCCCCCCCCTGTGCGTGCAAATGGAAAAGACTAAATGTACCCATTATAATGTTGTGTTTGCACTGCAAAAAGCAGAAGTTTTCTTTCGTGTAAACGTTTTCTAGCAAATATAAGAAGCTGTTACATATCCTCTGAAAGGCGTCGTTGTGCAGAGTGAAAGTCTTTGTATCTAGAACTGTGGGTGTTTGTGGGTCGACTCTGCATTGGGCTGTAATAACCACACGCCACAAATCGTACCTGATGCACACACACACACACACACACACGCACACACACACACACACACACACACACACACACACATTTTGATATTTCATCCTGTTTTTGACGGAGTTTAAATGTCAGTTGTGGTTCACATGCAAAAGCAGCAAAAGTTCATGAAGTATCAACTGAAAAGGGCGAACATGGAAAAAAGAAGAAGAGACACACATCTTAAGATATAACACGAACACCATACTGTGCTTGTGTGTGTGTGTGTGTGTGTGTGTGTGTGTGTGTGTGTGTGTGTGTGTGTGTTTGTGTACTAACTGCCTACAGGGGGAAATAATTAACAAAACAAGCAGGGAAGTTAAAGAGGGGAAACCATGAACTTGTGCAGGGATTTAAAACTGCAGCATCAACGCTGCAGTAGCCAGTGAACACCTGTGCAAGGACTTTTCTGATCCATCCATCAGATTGTAGTCATAGAAACAGGCACACAACAGGTAGTACCATTAAAATAAGCTCTTATCTATTAACTGATGGAAAATAGCAGAGGAAGCTTGCTTGAGGTGTGAAAGACTCTTAACCACAAAAACTTGAAGAGGATGCCTCTTTTCTTTTTTTTCTTTTTTTTTTCTTCATCACACTTGATGAGCTAGCGGGGCGCGGGGGTGGATTCAAACCGAGAGAGGACTTACAGGATTGATCTTGAAAAGAGATCAAACTTTCTGAGTAGTGACCTTCAGAGATCATTATCCGCTGTTGGTTTTTTTCCGTTTCTCCGCAAGAGGAAAACCTTTATTTGTCTGATGTCCTTTCGCAGGGCGGTGAATTGAATGACAGCAGGCGCTCTGAAGCAGATGCTGAGCAGCCTCGCCAACAGGTAAGACACACATTTTCTGCTCGTCTTCTAAGATTAAGCTCGTCAGTGCTTAACGTACACGATGACTGTTCTGTTAGGACTTACATCAGGTGGGGTGGTTGAGACAGGATGTGATACCTGTAGGCAGTTTCTCTCACTAAATGATGGGTTATTTCCCTATTTTTAATGAGACGCAGGTCTGGCTGTGTGTCTATAAAGCACACGATGAAAAATACTTTGGCAAAGGTTGTTCAGTTTCACCAACAGTCATTTGGTATGCAGAGCTTTTTTACACCCACAGCTCATGAAACAGACTGTGGTTTATTAATCAACTGATGCAACTGATCTTTGAACTGAATTATCCAAGATTATTTTTTTTTTCCATTTTGGTCCTCGTGTGGCTCGTCAACAACTCTCAGTGGTGCACAAGTACAGATATTTGGGAATTATAAGATATTTTTTTTCCATTTTGATCCTTGTTTGGCTGCATCAGGTGAAAAAGGTGGTGAAGCAGTGAGTGTCGGCACGCAGCTAACACCTCGGCTGCACTTAATAGCAAAATTCCCTCTTAAGACGAGACAGTTTTCAGTCTCTTTGAGGGTACTTGTGTGCAGAATTTGAAAAAGTGCAGCTCTGGCATCCCTCTGGCAAAAGTCAAGTCAAAACACGGGGCTGTAGCTTTTTTCTGCAGCAGCTTGTAAAAAACAGACGCACCTTTTCTCAAACGTACTATACAAACATTAATAAACACATTTATTTCTAGATTATACAACATTTCTAAGTGCTTGTAAGAAACTTGTTAACAGTTAATAGACTGCCTAAGAATGTTAATGAGTTCCTAATGTTTATTAATGATAGAAGTTTGACATACGTATTATGAAAGTGTTGCTTTAATAGGATTAATAAATACTCTATTATTCATTTTATGAGCAGCTGACTCTGCTTTTTGCAGCTGCCGGGTCTAACGAGAGAACAATGCCTTGTTAGGGTTCATTAATCCTTTAATCTTCAAGAAAAACACTTAGTAAGACAAGCAGCAAGCAGGTAAAACATAATACAGTGTGGCCCCATCAATGCACCACGCTGTGCCAAATGACACATTCCAGCAGGTGTTTTATTGGTGTCTGAAAGTGGAACCAGAGCACACAAACCCAGGCAGGATCTGAAACATTTCTATTTCTGTTTTTTTTTTTCCGATCACCTGTCGTTGTCACAGCCGTCTCCTGCTGTGTTTGTGGTCGGGAGTGTTCGGCCGTGCAAAGCGTCACCATCTCTGCCTCTATCTGTTCATCTGCACAGGATGAGAAGGAGGAGGAAGCAGTGAGTTACACCCTGGAGCAAAGAACAACCCATCAAACTCCCCCCCCCGCCACGAAATAATCATCCCACGTCGGAAGCCAGCGTTCCCAATGGTTTGAGATCCCAGGAAAAGGAAGATTGATGACTGGATAAATGGAGGGAATTAAGAAAACCCTTCATCTGTTTCTGTTTCTGCTTCTCCCTCTTCACTCGTCGCAGACGCGCGATTGTCCCACCCTCCCAATCAAAGGTTACTGAGTGTTTGATGACTTCACATGACATTTTTTAGAGTGTCTAGGATAACTGATTTTTTTTCATTTGATAAAAAGCTCTTGATTTCACCCCTATCTCCATTATGTCTCTTGTAGGTCTCACCTGCTACAATGACTACTCTCAAGTCATCACTTGTTTGTGGAACAGCACGTTTGCGTCCGACCATGCAGACACTGAGTGCAAGTTAGATGCCAAGAGGGCGACCAAACCAAACCAGTAAGGACTGCAGTTTTAAAAGAAAAGCTGGACAGAAGTGTCCCTACAGTACATACACACACTGTTACTATGTACCCAAAGTGAAATGAACATGCAATGATCGTCTAACAGGGAATATACATTCAGCAGTTCCTGTAAACTTGAGCCTGTTGACGTCTCCACACCAACGCTAAGGAAGTGCTCCATGTTCTTCGAATATAAAGATATGGTAAGTCTGAGAAGCTACGTTACGTCATTTGTTCTTGAGTTTTCTGAGGAGCACTGAAGTTTAACTTTTAATCCGGGCATCACAGAGTGTAACTGTCCAGCAGATCACCACCTTTAATGCCAAAACAAATAACATCATGACATTTAAAGGCCTTGCATTTATCAACATCTTTTTTTGGGTTCTTTGAATGTTTTCTAAAAGCCATATTTTTTTCTTAAACTGTCCTCAGTTTAAGACCAAGGATGTTCTGTCCATAAAGCTGAGCTGTGATCCTGTGGAGAAAAGTCTGAACATCTCCTACGAGCCTGCTTGTCACAGTGAGTAGAAATAGATATATCACCTCCACCCTGACTTACCTTGTGAGCAGTTCAGAACGACGAACTAAGACAAACTATGTTTTTCTGATATTGCAGTAAAGCTGGATCCTCCGCCAAAACTATTTGTCGACAACACCACCTTCACCTGGCCCCCTCAATTCATCAGGAGGAGATTTAAGGAATATCGCTGCGAACTGCAGTGGAAAGAAGCGGATAAGTCCTGGAGTGTGCGTAGATATTTTGTGTCTTTGTTATCAGCATAAATGAGTGTGTGTGTCTCTGTGTGTGTGTGTGTGTGTGTGCTGAAGAGGGACAGAAACACGGTCTACGCAAGTACACGAATGCGTCGTCGACACTTCAAACTTCACAAGACCGATTTTGTGCATTGTTGTGTTCTGGAGTGTCACCTGAGAACAGCAGTGTTGTAGCCTGCCTCCGCTTTAGCATGTTTACTAATTTGGTCATGAAAATGCTCTGATTAGCTCACTGTCCTAACTCTAACCCTAACCCTAAGCCTAACCCCTAACCCTAACCCTCTGTTTGAGGACTGACATTTGTTACTTGTTGACATTTGCCTTCACGTCCTGCGTGGCCGCGGTTTCTGCCCTCAGTGTTGGAGAGACTGTGAGATCAATTGTGCAAATGACCCGTGCTGTCCTGCTGCAGGAAAAATCCAAGCCAAAGAAATGAAAATCAGCCAATTAAACATGCCCGCATTTGTTTCTTCCTCGTCAGGATCCCTCTGTGAAGACAAAACAAAAGTCATGTCTATGGACCTGCCTAGGTAGGACGTTATGCAACTGCACAGCCGACATGGATGAACCCGAGCAGCTGATACGAGGCGCGAGTTACGAGGCACGTGTTCGAGTGAAGTCCGATAATGAAGCAGATTATTTTTCAACCTGGAGTGAGTGGAGCGAAACGACATCATGGAACACAACCTTTGGAAGAGCAAAACCAACCTACCAACCAGCACCACCTTCAGGTACGGGTTGCCAGATATGAACAAAGCTGATCGGTTTGGTTTAACAAATGCAGTCAGCGGAAAGAAACGTTTTGCAAATGTCTTGAATCCCAGCGATGGAAATTTTATTGATACAGCACAATAAAGGAACAATATGTAAGAGACGGACAGAATTTTGGTTTCAAACATACTAAAAATGAAGTAAAAATCTTTGTCTTGTCTTCTCCAGATGTTGTTCGGTGTGTTTTCGGCACTCTTGCAAGCCTGGCAGCGGTGGCCTTGTTACTCGTACTCTTCAAGACTGACAAAACCACCTGGTAAGCAGACACGCCCACAAAGACACTTAATGTCACTTGAGGTGGAACAATTTGTCTTTTTGTTAAAGAGAGTATGTTTTTCCACTCCTCTTTAAGACAATGTCCTTCTGTCTTTTAGGATTTACATCCTAAAGAAGAGAATCACAGTTCAGATACCGAAACCGCAGGATTCCTTCCTGAAGGATCCAAATCACAAGGTGAGCTTATGAAAACTCTTGGTCATAACTTGGTTCTGAAATGGTCTCACTGCAGATCACTTTGGAACTAAAAACCCACTTTTATGTTACCTGAATACCCAGTCTGCTCTGATTGGTCAGCTCACACATGCCTGACCCAGCACTGCTACAACACCAACAGAGCAGCTGTGCTACATAAACTCATACTGTTTCAAACTAGCTGCCAGCAGTAACTTATGCACATATGTGACAAGGTGAAATAGCGTGATGTCACAAAGTCACAAAATTGAAGGCGGGGCAACTGACGAGACGCTTCAGGTGCAGTGTTTTCTGTGGGCGAGACGAGCTTCTGCAGGTGCAGACGTTGGCCTTTTTCATTTTTCAAGATCTTTCAACTGCAAAATAGAAAAAATACATACTTAGAATCAAATAATTGTGGTATGTTAGTCCAATATTCAGTCTTCTTTTAACTTGTTTTGGTGTCCACAGGCTCCTTAAAAAGTATTTTAGGTACTTGAAGGGCAACTTCCTCGGGCAAACCCCTAACAGCAACTTCCTGTCTGTCATTTGGTGCTGGACAGGAACTAAATCCAAAACCTTTCGCTGAAAAGATGCAGTAATGTCCACAAAGTTCAACGGAACTGCACTGATGAGGAATAAACATCTGTAGCTTCATCACTATCAGCACACCCTGGTAGTGACAGCACTTACGCATTTGACTCATGGTTCCTGTAAGGTGTTTATTAGTGCAGCCTTACAGATAGCGGTGCATACCAAAAAAGGTCAAGCTCAACCTGACACAAAACAGTAGGATGCACGGCTCCCGTAGGCGTTGAAACCAGACAGATGACTAATCCGTCAAAGACACGCGACCTTTACCATCATTTAGCAGCAGAGGAGAGACATACACAGTAAAATGCAGCTTTACAACCTTCTAGTGTTTGTGTTTTTAACTTTAAATCTAATCATTTCTCTCACAATTAATCCTCCAGAGCTGGTCCAGCCCGTACTTCACCATCGAAACCATGAATTCCTTCTCGACGCCGTTGGATATCGCCTCCGTCGAGGTATCCTCCGCTGTGGATGCCGTCGTGCCCAACAGTCCAGAGGCAGCGCTGCAAGAGAAGATGAGAGTCGAGGGCAGCTACGAGTCGACCAGTTCCAGCTTCTCCAATCCCAGCTACTCCCAGCTGTCTCCTCCTCTCGCCCACGTCTCCCTGCTCACCGCGGGGAATCTGAAGCCCTGCAACGCCGATTCACCCTACGGACCGGTTAGTAGTCAAGATGAGGGTAGGAAAGCAGAGGAGGATAAGGAAGAAGAGAGCAGGGAAGAGATCCGAAAGTTGCTCTCCGAGGGCAACAGCAACAGGGAGCCCATGCCGGTAATTTCCGACTACGAGAAGGTTGAGAAGCCCCAGATGGAGCGCTTCAGGCTCCAGAGTCTAGATTCAGGCGTGTGCAGTGGCGAGGAGGTCAGTCAGGAGAGCCTGGAGGTCGATAGCATCAATGTGAGCGATGAGGATCCTGAAGGCAAAGAGGAGGAGACGCAGGGAGAGGATAGAAAAGAAGCAGATTTTCAGAAGCTGTTAAAAGGCATCGGAGGTGTTTTTGACAAAGGGTCCATTCAGGTCTGTTCGGGCTACGAGCAAGTCCAGAGGCCGCAGGGCGACAGCCCCGAGCTCAGCAGCCTGGATTCAGTCATCAGCAGCGGGGACGAGGAGCAGGCGAGTCAGGAGGAGAGCCTGGATGACGCTGCTCAGCCCACTGAGTCCACGAGCCTCCTGCTTTCTCCTCCTCTTCATTCCAGCGCGTTAGCGTGCTCCCTGCCCTCTTTCGCACCGCTGCCTCTGAACTTCTCTGCGGCAGCTTTGGGTCCAGATCTGGGAGCTCTGCCGATTCATATACTGGGCAGGATGGCTCTGATGTCAACCAACAGGCCAGTGGAGCCCTCTGGTGATGGATACATGCCAGTAAGACAGGAACAGAACTGAATACAGTCGTCAGTCTCTTCAAGCAGGCCGAGCAGCAAATGCCGTACAATGAAAGTATGAAACAACAGCTTATCGGCTATAGAGGCGGCAAAAGTTCCCACCAGCACCTGACAATCATTTCAACATTTCTGTCTCATCAGTTTGAATGTGGTGAATGTATTTTCTATACCTGTATAGGCAATGTCTACCTGTGTTTATCTCAAATGTACAGTATGTCACTTCTGACATGAGGGGTTTGTCAATCCAAGAAAAACAAAAGAAAAGATGTTCAGATCTTCACTGTCAAACACACTGCTGGTGAAAAGCTACATCAGTGTGACTCAGGCAGATATGCAGATATTTATGTATCCAAAAGCTAAACAACAGCATTGTGTCTGATTATTTTAAAGCTTCGCTCAGGTGTAATGTCATTTCTGTTTTACGATTTGGTCTCATTTTGTTGTTTTAGTGTGTGTCTGGCTACATTCAGTGTGTTGCTAAAAGGAGTAGCTGAAGTATCTGGTGACTTGTTTAAAATGTAAAACAAACAGCTGGAAAAAAAACATGAAATGTTGCTGTATGGAGCCTTCCTTCTTCTTCTTCTTCTACTCTTTTATTGATGCATCAACAGATCATTCAGTTGCTGTGTCTCAATTCAGGGTCTGTATTCTTCGAAGGACCCGGCCTTTGTGGTCTTCGAGGTCGAGTCCTTCGGAGAGAATCTTCTTACTCCAAAAAGAGGGAAAAGGAGGGCGCATTTGAAGTAATTGGCCTTTAAATGCGTCCTCTGAAGGATGCAGACCCTGAATTGTGTCTCCTGTGGGTCGAGGCTCATGTGAAACATAAACAATACAGTGACCCTCAAAAAACTCTCTAGCGCCACCAGTGGACAAAAACCCCAAAGGACAACTTTAACGATATATACTGTATGTGGAATCCATATAAATTATGCTTATTTATACTTGTTTGGCAGCTATTTCAAGAACTACTGACTATGGAGATGAACTGAGAGATCGTAAAACATATATTGACTCATCTTTGACATTTTGATTCATCTCATATTTTATCTTATGATTTTTTTAATTTATAGTTGTAGTTATTTTTTTTATAACAACCCAGAAGTCGCCATCACTGTAACGCTTTTCTTTCTCTGTCCACTGTGTGAAGATTCACAGTGTTTAATGTCACACACACAGTAAGGAAACATGTTTCTCTGTACAATGAACGTCTTCCTCTGCCGTCCACAGAATGCCACCAATGTAAAAAGAAATATATACAGAAATACACACAATAAAGCAATTTTAAAAGGCAGCATGTGCACAATAAATGAAAAGCAACAACAATGATAATAATGAAACAGTAAAATGTTTTATTGAAATGGTGTAATAACAAAAAAGGTACAATGTTTATATGATGTACATGATGACATTTCATTTAAAATAAATGTGAGTATGTTTGGGCCACATGTAAAGTTACACCTGGATTTTTCTTTTTGTCTGTGTGTGTTCACTTCATCATAACACCCCGACTTCGTTCAGTGCGACACACAGTATGAAGTTGAATTTAGCAGACAGGTATTTCAGCAGCTCACCTGCTCACAGCTTCAGTGTTACAAACTCACAGTGTTGTAAACTCACAGTCGCCCTTTAATGCACAAATCTCTCCTCCTGCTTTCTCTCTCGCTCTCTGCACTTTACGGCCAATTGGGAATTCTTGTTTGCATGGAAAGTGAAGTGAACGGAAGTGAGTCCACAAATAGCCTGACCCCGCCTCATTCTCCACCGTGTTTACCTGTGCAGAGGGGGGGAGCTGACTGGGAGCATCACTGTTGCTAGGTAACGATCTGTGACATCAGCGTACCTGCACCTACCTGAGTCACTGCAGCTCCAACAAGATGCACGATCAGTGCCGATCAAGCCGTCGGTTGTGACTCTATCACCATGTGCCGTCCACGCTAGCTTTTTTTTTTTTTTTTCGGAAGTATTGATTGGTTTTTTTTCTTTCTTTCTTTTTACCTTTGGACTCACAAACAGAGGGGGGAACCGCTCTGTCTGTTGGAGCAACATGTCTGGCTATGTGCTCACCAAAGACGCTAAATAAAATCAGTTAAAACTCAAATTCAGACATTAGTGAGCCTCCGTGGACAGTGAGATGATTTCTGAAGGAAGGAAGGACGAGGAGTGATGCGATGGCGCTCGGACACGGCTCCAAGAAGTCAATCTCATGTGACCAGGTGGTCATTCCTGCTTCTCTGGACAATGGGGTCAGTAACGCTTTTACTACACGTATAATCTGATATATATACCTCCCAATATGCTCAGATTGATTTAAACTGGTGGAGTTGTTGGAGTAAACCAGTGTTGAACACACGTCTGCATATGAAGGCCTGTTTCAAGTTGAGGCTTCTGTTTTGGTTTTGAATGTTGTTTGCACTGGTTGGGAACTGAAACTCCTCAAGAAGGAGAAGTTGAATTCACGTGCATTTGGTTTGGTAGGGCAAAAAAAAAGAAAAAAAAAAGAAAGATGAAGCAGGAATTAAAACAGATGTCTCCAAAAATAAGTTGCCTGGTTTTTAGTTTCCTGCACTTAAAACAAAACTTCCTGTCACATGTTCCTGCCTGGGTGAGGCTGACTTGAGGTGTGGAGTTGGAATAAAGTAAATAAATACATACATATATCTCCCATCAATTTGTTTTTAATTCAAGATGAATGGTAGAAATTAAACAAACATTTATGTTTCCACAGATTTTGCTGATTTGCTTAGCAGGAAACAAATTATTATTTCATTTTTAAATTATATTATCTTTACGATCATTGAGGAGACAGAACGTCAAGATGCAAAACAATGCTCGCAAACCAAGACAGCGAACAATAAGAAAGGCGATGTACGATAGCTCAACGTAGAAGAAATAAACACAATGAAGTATGAAATGAAATAAACTAATAACACAGTACAGTTGAAAACCATTTGCATTCATATCAAAGCACGAATTATCATTTGGGCTGAGTTGGGGCAGTAAAAGTGGAGAAAGTTGCTGCATTAAATCTCTAAATTAAGCGTTTAGATGTTTTGATTTTGACCTTAAGATTGACCTTTTAAAAATAAAAGCCAAAATAAATTATCACTGTTCAGCAAATATTGTTACAGTTTGAAAACAGAAAAGAAAAGAAAAGATTAAAGCAGGGCACAAAGACAGAAATTAGAAATATCTAACCAATGGGAAAGAGGTTGTAACTACAGCGTTAGGCTGCTTTGTTGTGGGCAATGAAAGCAGAAAGCTATGATGCTGAAGTCCTAAACTATAAAGATAATGTTGGCAGTTTATATCAGCTTGTTGTCTACGGATAGACTTCACCAGGGGAGCGAAACATAAAAACCACAACAGCTCCATGGCTAAACATAATCCTCCACATGTACGGTATGTTCTGTCGCGCCCTCACTCAGATACTGTATGAGGAGACAAACTGGATCTGGATTTATATTTCCAACCCAAAAGAAAGTCCATTTTTTTATCTGCTCTCCTCAGGTAGGAGCTGGTGGACAAGCTGTGGCTCCGCCCACCAGGAAGACTCGGTCCAAGTGTAAGTGTCTCCTGGCCTTCATCACGATCGTCGTCCTCATTGGCGCAGGAGCCGCAGTGGCCTGGTACTTCTTGGGTAAGCAGTTTTTTTTCTCTTAATCAATCAATTGATCAACTGACTTTTCCTACAATGTGACCACAGTGGCGGACTCAGGATGTTTGAGGGGCAGGGGCGAAAACAATAAAAAGGGGCACCAGCTGTTTGTTTGGAGTTGGGCACCAACACAATGATAGTTTTGACCTGCTAAGCTTGCTAGCATGTGGACATTAGCATTTATATTTAGGGCATTTAGAAGATGCTTTTATCCAAAGTGGCTTTCAGGAAGTCATGCAGTCACACACTGATGGCGGTGGCCGCCATGCAAGGTGCCAACCAGCGCATCAGGTGCAGTTTTGGGGTTCAGTATCTTGCCCAAGGACACTTCGACATGCAGAGCAGGGGAATCGAACCAGCGACCTTCCCTAACACAAGACACTGACTCTCTATAAAGTCTTGTTTATTTATACTGCGTTGATCTTCATGCCGTCCTCCGTAACAGAATACAGGGTTTGGGTGATGGAGCCTCGCGTCCAGCAGCAGTACACGGCCTACGTGTCCATCATTAACCGGAACTTCACGGCTGATCTGTCCTCTCACGACAACCCTGCGTTCAAGAAAGAGGCCAAGGGAGTTCAGAAACTGGTGAGCAGGGAGCATAGAGTCTTCTGATACCCGCTGCTGTTGGTTTTCTGTTTTTCAAAGCAAAAACCAGCAGGTTTGAAGCCGTAAGACTACATATGTTCATTTAGATCAGTTCCCCTGGAAAAGTGCTATTATCATAAGCTAGCATTTAGTCGCTAGCGTCTCAGATAGTAGATAAATGCACCTTTCAGGTTGTGTTTCCACATGTAAACAGGTGACAGTGTATTTCTCTGTCTTTCAGATAGAGAAGACAATGAAGGGCTCGAGTCTTTCTCGTTACTTCAACTCCACCACCGTCTTCGCCTTCGGGTAAAACAGCTCAAACAAAGCAGTGATGCTGTACCGTATAAATGCTGTGTGGATTCTGATCCCGTCTCGTGTTTGTTGCAGGGAGGGGAGTGTTGTGGCTCACTTCTGGATAGTGATGTCTGTGCCAAGCAGCCATGTTGGGAAGGTCACACTGGAGAAGGTCACCGCGAGCCTGAAGAAAGGCCTGAGGTGGTACAGAGGGTCGGGGGAGGAGGAGACGGCGTGCCTCGGCGGATACCTCCTCCACCTCCCCTCGCTGTCCGTCAGCGGTGAGAGCAAGTGAGGGAGGAACAGTGTGTGTGTGTGTGTGTGTGTGTATAAGACAGAGATGAAATGTGTGTGAAGGAAAATGAATACAGGTACATATAAAAAGTGTTTGTTTTTTATAGTTTAATTGCTCTTCTGTCTTTTCGTTCTGCTCCCTACAGACACTGACTCCAAAGTCATAGAGCTTTTGAAAGCCTCATTTGGTATCAAACTTTATTGTCATCTGCTTTTTTTCTCCATAATTTGAAAATAAAACTGTAATTTGCATGCAACTGACCAAAAAACTATTACTATACAAACATTCACAATAAAAACTCAACAGTATAATCTTAATCATCTGGTATCAACGTTGAGGTGGAGGACTAAACAATGTTTTCAGCTGAGATAGCTAACGAAGTTAAAGCTTAGCTAGGCTACAAAGCAGAGCTGCTATGATTAGCTTTAACTATGACAGGCTAATAGCATTTTAGCTTACACGGAGTGAATGTTTACCTGAATGGCGGTCTTTCTAGTGACATACAAATTAATGTAGTTAGCTAGCAATTTATAAGCTAACTCTTAGTCTTGGACTGAATGCTAATGAGCTAGGTAGCGGATATGCTATCTTAGCCCCATACAACCTCGACTGCTTCAACATTCAGACACACACAGGAGGCCTGGCTAAGCTACTGATGCTAAGCTAAGGTTGGACACTTGTCATTCAAGAGAAGGTGATGAGCAAATAGTTGATATTAATTCAAGTGTTTAATTAAATGCAGATGTAGCTCCAAACATAAATTCTAAACAAAGCATGCTGCTCAACATGCTGCCGATCACGTCCCACCACCTTTCACAATCAAATCAACCAACTACTGTAACACAACAATACTGCACACAGTCAAAGCCGAGCTTATAACTCACAGTTTCTTTGGCATCCTTTCCCCCCCCCAAAGACTGTTACCGCTACCAGAAGGTGGTGTCCAGCGGCCCCGTGGCCCTCCGAGGCCCCAACACGCAGCGCTCCTCCTGCCTGTGGCACCTCCAGGCCGCCCCCGGCTCCCAGCTGGAGCTCCACATGGAGTGGCTGCTGCCGGAGTGTCGAGACCGGCTGCTGGTGTACAACTCCCTCACCCCCACAGATACCCACCTCGTCACATCGTGAGTTTTTTCCAATCAGAGATGTATCAGGACAGCAGATGTTGTTGGGTCTCATCACTCTGAACCATTGCCTTGTTTTTATCCATCAGACCAGATGAGTTAAACTATCTTCCCCACCGTCTGTCTCTCTGTCTATCTGCCCCTCCGGCCTCTCAGTGTGTATGGCTGCAGCAGACATGAGCGCGTGGTTCGTGTCCTGTCCTCAGGCGAGTGGATGACGGTGGTTTGGAAACAGGGTCTGTACAACTACAAGGACCCCTTCTCTCTGTCGGCGCAGGCCTGGTACCGTCAGGGTAAGACCACAGACTTCTTTTACAAGCTCACGCTTTAAGCTAAATGCTAACACTAGCATGCTCATGATGACTGGTAAGATGGTAAAATGCTGATGCTAAGCAGGTGTGATGTTCACCGAGTTCGCCGTTTTAGCTCTGAACTCAGCTGAGGCTTTGCAAAAAAAAAAAACCCAAAACCCCAAACTATATATTCATGTAAATGCAGTTCTTCACATGAGACCAGCTGACCTCATTCTGAGTTCGTTAACCACCCTGCTGAGCCGATCTGACCTTCATCCTCATGACTCTCACCTACATAGACTCTTTGTTTTCGTGTTTGACTTGCAGCAGAGCTCTAAAACTTTCCATTCACTCTAAAAGTGGGTTTATTCTGCCGCTGCACCTCCTCCAGCAACCCTAACTCAAACCACCAGCAGTCAAAACCTTTAAAGGTTAATGTAAAAAAGACAGTTTTCGTTTTAAGGATAAAGCCTTTTGACTGCCGTCCTGTGCTCTGCAGTTAAAAGATAATCGATGCCACAAAGTTTAATCTGTTTGTCTCTGTGTCAGACTGTAACTCCACCATAGAGCTCGCAGCGGTATCAGGGATCCAGGGGACGCTGAGGACCCCCTTCTTCCCCAGCTACTACCCCCCTGACACCAACTGTAGCTGGAGCTTCACTGTGAGACACTCCTTCATCCATACGTCCTTCACTTCCTGACTGATTTCATTATATATCCATGAATTCCTGGTTATCGTCCCACATGTGATTTCAGATGCCCGGGGTGGGGATGGGCTTGTCCCTGGAATTTGAGGGCTACGAGCTGAGCCGAGCCAGCTACAACCAGGTCTGCACCCAGGGACAGTGGATCATCCAGAACCGCAGGTAGGCTGTGCCGAGATGAATCTGGCTCGGTTCTGTTAGAACTGAGAGTGACTCGGCCTCGACGGTCAGATAACCTGCAGTCAGATTACTGTGCAAGCAGCAGTCCAAGTCTCACTAGCTGACTTCTCTTTCTACTAAAAAAAACTTCTGAATTTCAGATAACCTTTTTTCTCCCCAAAAGGCTGAATCTAATTCCCCTTTGCGCCTGTCTGTCCCTGCTTTCTTTCACCTGACACCAAACCACATGCAGGTGGTGGCAATAAATAGACATTTTTTTTTTTTGTATTTTTACTGCTAGGAGACTCCTGTGCAATTGAGGGCAGAGAGATCGGAAAAAAGCAGTCGCCTGATAAGAGCAATGTCTATTTATAACCTCCACCTGCGTGTGTGGTTTTCGGTGTCAGATAGGAGGCGTCTGTGCATGTAAAAAAAAATTTTCCACACCAGGTTCAGGTCACGATGTGCAGACTTTTCAGTTGGTTTCATGATGAAATGAAAAGATATAAAATAACAGATTTTACAGTAAGTAGATTAAGTTCTCATGATCTCTATTTTATTATTCTATCCCGTGCTGAACAACAGGGGGCAGCAGCGTGTCGTATGGACCTCCTGTTAGATGTCCATACAAACTTTTAGAGCATTAAACATCTCTGTATATATTTAATCAATAAAATGCTCTTCAAACCAGTTTCTTAAAGGAGGACGCAGGAGGTGAAGCAACATTAGGAAAGATGTCTGTGTTTCCCCTTTTTCCTTAAAGTGTCTTATTTTTAGTCTTAGCCAGAAATCTCCACTTCAGTACCTCTTAACTCTCTAGTTTCACTCTTAGATTATTTTTGTTGCCTCAGTGTCTGAAGAGTAAAACAGAGTTTGTACGGGGTAAAAAGAGAACTTAAATGAGGAAGGCTATCACAGCACGGCCACACCCTGCGGATGTGAGTGAAGCAAACTCCGTCTTCTAAGCAGAATAATAATGACCCAGGCACTCCAAACTATGCAAACTAGTCAGGGAGGAAGCTGTCAGCTGGTTCGTGAACCTGCGTGCGGTGATTCAGGAAGTGTGGAGGATTACCTCAACACACTGACAGCTAGAGAACCACGTCTGACAGGCTGTATTTGCTGCAAACGGAGAATTTTTTTTCTGACAAAGCAAAGTTTGAAGGACACATTGTTATTTCCCAAAAAAGCTGACTTTATTTTCAGTTTTGTTTGTCGAGTGTGAGTTTAAGACCCCAGCAGTGAGTGTGACATTTAAAAAAATGCTAAAAAAACAACCTTTGACTCTTAATATGTCAAAAAAAGAAAAAAAAAAATTGTTGTTCAGACTTAGTAGTGAGCTTGGGAAGTATACACGAGTTAAGAGTTTAACGGCCGCTCGATGGTTATTTAAACCACTCGTCTCAAACCTGTGTGGACGTCCACCAGAGCCTTCCTGTTGTCTCCGCAGTGAGACATAGTCGGTGTATTCATGTGATTTGAGTCCTTGTCCTCAGGTTGTGCGGCACCAGGGGCCTGCAGCCGTACAACGAGCGCCTCCTCCTGCTCGCCACGACGGCCACGGTCGCCATGACATCAGAGGTGTCGCTCACAGGGCCGGGCCTTCAGCTGCACTACAGCGTCTTCAACCTATCCGATCGTGAGTTCTGGACGCAGAACAGTTGAGATCACTTAACTGCTAAGTCATGGTCCTCTTGGGTTTCACTTGCAGTTTCTTGAAATGTGTTTTTACAGCTTGTCCCGGTCAGTTTCTGTGCTCCACTAACGGCCTGTGTGTTCCTGCCTGTGATGGAATCAAGGACTGTCCCAACGGGCTGGATGAGAGGAACTGTGGTACTTGTTTTAAGTTCATTTCACACATAATTACTCATGCACTGGTTTATATTGAAACAGGAACACATTGCGCACACAGAGCTTAACAAGTGAACGGGCCTGTCAAGCCCAGATCACGCGGACGTCGAGGATTTAACTCTCAAATGATGTTGAGCTTCTCCTCAACACATCAGCGTGCTGCTCACGAACGCTGGCTGGTCGAAAAAGTCTGAGCGATGCTGATCTGATCACCCTGTTCTCACTAAATCTGGCGAACTCATTTGGATGCCAGACAGTATCTGAGAATATGAAAAACCTGCAAGATTTGGCAGCTTGTCAAGCTACGATCCTGCGCCTGGTTTTGCTTTTTTAGATGTGACGACTGGCGGGTCATTAGCCACTAATTAGGTATTATTTAACAAGGAGTAAACACGTTTGTCAAGTGAGAAAAAGATTAAGAAGGAACGTTGTATTTTCCTGCTTCTTCTAGGATTTAACATGATTGTGAATAATAGAATGATAATAAAAATCAGAATAAAACCTCTCTGTGTTTCAGTGTGTGTGGCCAAGTTCCAGTGTCCAGAGGACAGTCGGTGTGTCGACTACTACAAGGTGTGCGACCAACACCCGGACTGCCCCGAAGCAACGGACGAGATGAACTGCACAACTGGTAACACACACCAACGGGCTCCACACAAGCACATCACATGCCTTTTCCAAAATGTGCCGCCTTAATTGGTATCTTTGAGCTTCATTTTTCATTAATTATACAGACACCTGACTGAATAAAGCTCGGTGTGTACGGCACCATCAGAAATGGAACATTAAAGATATAATGTGTAAGATTTCATCCGAGCCTTTTCTATATGTTTTGCTGTTTGCTCAAAGTAACGGTGCCTTTCATTTGATGGCCTGTCACTAAAAAGAGAGTCAGAGAGCGAGGAAGAACAAGACGTAAACGTAATGTGAGTCACACATTTCAAAATGACCTAGCCATTAAGCATTTGTGCTTTTGTTGGTTGTTTAATGGTGTATCTCCCACCGGCCAGGCGTTACTTTGAATTAGTTTGAAGCTCGATCAACCTCTCATTGAACTAAGCACTCACCAGAGAGAAACCCCAGCACAGCAGAAATTACATATTGTGCGCAAAACCAAAATCATTAACCAGTTCTCCGTCCTGAAATCTACTGCATTGAGGCTCTAATAGCAGCGAGTGTGTGTGTGTCCAGGTGTGCAGTGTACAGATATGACCTATGTGTGCGCCGATGGAACCTGCTTGAAGAAGCCGAATCCAGAGTGCGACTCCGTCAGCGACTGCCCCGACGCCTCCGATGAGAAACAGTGTGGTGAGACGATAAAAACACCTGCATCGTGCTTCATTCTTAAGCTTAATGTTTACCTTATTTTAAGAATCAAATTGTGTGTGTTAATATTTCTGTGTGTGTGTGTGTGTTCAGACTGCGGCCTGCGGCAGTTCTCCAGCCGCATCGTGGGAGGGACCGACGCCACGGAGGGGGAGTGGCCGTGGCAGGCCAGCCTGCAGGTGCGGGGTAACCACATCTGCGGCGGCGCGCTTATCTCCAACCAATGGGTGATTTCCGCTGCCCACTGTTTCTATGACGACAGGTAAGAGCAGGAAGAGATGGGGTGAGAGTGGTGATGAAGGTGTTAGAATACACCTTCAAAACAAAAACACTTTGAGCAAAACATCACTGCTGAAGATGTTTATTCATTGACTTTAATGAGGCACTTTAAAATAAGTCGTGTTTATATTTTCTAAACGTATTTTATGTGCGGGCCTGCTTCGCTCTGTAAGGTTCAGCCTGTTTGACTCAGAGCCATGAGTGTATTTATGTGTTTATATGCACTCATGTCTTAAAAAACGCCAGAATCTGAAGCTGGCTGGATCACGGCCCAAAACTATAGCTGACACATCCTGTAGAGGATTAACAATTCTTCTGTCTTAATGCTCTTTGCGTGGTGATTAAGAGCTCGTGCAGCAAAGAGAGAGTGTTTAAATATCAGTGGATGTGGATGATTTTGTTCTAAAACAAAAAGTAAGTTTGTTGGCAAGAGTCAAGAACTATATATACAACAATCAAGATACCGTACTGTAACACTTGTAACTTCATCTCATGCAGTCTCTACTCTCCCTCGGTGTGGACCGTCTACCTGGGTAAACTCCTGCTGAACCGCAGCAGCCCGACTGAAGAGGTGGCGCGAGTTCAACGCATCCACCTTCATCAGTACTACGACGATGACACCCACGACTACGACCTGGCCCTGCTGAAGCTGGACCGGCCCGCCTCCCTGCAGATGGCTGGACATGCTCGACCCGCCTGCCTGCCCCCTCCCACCCACCAGCTGGAGCCGGACCTGCTCTGCTGGGTCACCGGCTGGGGGGCTCTCCGCGAGGGAGGTGAGGACGGGAAAGAGGGAAACGGGGGGTTGGAGGATTTGGAGAGAGGATAGAAGTTGCGTGTTGATCGTGGAGGTAAACAGAAGCATCTCAGCTCTCCAAGTGGTCCACAGCAGTGGCTCCAAATCTGTTTTGGCTTTATGTTGCATGTTTAAAGTAAGTAAGAGATTGTTTAATTTGAATAATCGGTGGAGTCTGGTGTGAGGTAAACATGGAGTGAAGCAAAGCAGGATTTGGTCGCAATCCAAAAATCTGTGTCACCTTTTTACGACTTCAGGAATGTTGAACAGGCAGCATGTAAATCCTTTTTGAAGTGCCGTCCCCTACGTCGACAGGAAGTCACTGCAGCATCACAACATGTAGCATAACTGCCAAAAATATGGAAACTTTTTTAGAGGGAAATATATGATTTTGCAAACTTTATTCAGATTTAAGTTGCGTTTTAAAATCGCATCCGTTAACTATCCACAAAATTATACATTACGTCTTTTACTCTTCTGTGTCTACACAGACATGCTAATGTTCGTTTTGTGAGTTAGTTCTGCGAACAGTTAGCGTGTGTAAATATATATTGTCTCTGGTTATAACTAGGATACGTTGGAACTGAGGAACAGCTGGTTCAACTGGCTTTCTGACATGGCAATGAGTCACATAGATTATAGGCCTCAAGATACACAAACTAGCGGCAAAATGTCAGTTCTTCCTTTAAATGCTAGTTAAGTCCTGATAATTTATGTTATTCTGAGTCATATAAACTTGAAATTCTTATTTAGGAGTCCAACATAAAGAGGCACATTTGTCTCCTGACCCCTCGAACAGGCTGCAGCTCAAAAAGTTAGGAACCGCTGCCATAAAGTACCTGCACAATGCAACACATAAGCAATCTAAAGACTTTCGATTTGTTGCAAAACTTAAATCCAACAAAAGAATTCCTCAGGACTACTTTTGTAATTTCTGTTTAACCTCAGGTTTTCAGGTATGCGTGACCTGGAGTTAGACGCCATCGTGCCTCTTTACGAGACAGTTTTAAGTTAAACAATGCAGATTTATTAACACAAACCCTTTACGATGAACATTTATTTGGTGCTTTTGACTTGTAGGTTTATCTTATAAACGCTGATGTCTGAGTGTGTTTTGCAGGATTAGCCGTTAACTTTTTCCACTGGGTTATCTTTCATGCAGGATAACAGCCTTTTCACACAAAGTGATTTTTACATGACTTGTGCAGCCTAAAAAAAAAAAATAAAAAACCCTGACGTCTTCAGTGGCCCTTTGAATAATAAGATAAGAGGTCAAGATGTGGGCTATTAAGATAATGGAACAAAAACAAATGAAATTATCATCATAAAAAACACCATTTGAATCAAAGAGGCAGCAGAATAAAAGAGAGATGTGGGCGGGAACGTGTGGGTTGCGGTTACGAATGACGAACCGAGGCTGCTTGAGAAAAAAGCGTTGGAAACCATCTTCCGGCACCGAGAGTTTCATAAAGAGCCACAAGATCGACCTGGCTTTGTGACTATTGTGAGAACAGCTCGGGTAAATGTGCGTTTACTAAAGTGCGATCACGACACTTTATTTCCAGTGAAGTGGTTTCTTTTCACAGAAAACATGAAAAGTGTTACTACCCACCTTTTGTTTACTGCTGGCGTGAACATCAAAAAGTGCAACTAGAGCCAAGTGGGATATTTTTGGAGCTACTTTTGAACCCTGGCCATCACATATCGCACCTTTAAGATGAAGAGGTTAATGCAGACTTTGGACGTTGTCTTGAAAATATCAATTATACATTTTCTCCATCTTTTGGCCTAAGATTGTTCCCCCTTTCCCCTCCGTCCTCCTCAGGCAGTTCCAGTAACGTGCTGCAGAAGGTGGACGTTCGCCTGGTCAGCGAGGAAGCCTGCGTTCGCTCCTACGGCCACCTGGTCACTCCCAGAATGCTTTGCGCCGGTTACCGCAGTGGAGAGAAAGATGCCTGTCAGGTACAGAGAAACACAGACAGACGGAGGATATTCAAAGCTGCGTTATGATAAATATTGTACTATCCAAAATGTATTGAATTACTCTGAATTACTCTGAGAAGCGTCACCTGACTCCTCAGTGCCTATCACCTCCGTAGAGTTTTTTTTTTTAGCATCTTTAAACTGTTTTAAGTGAGAAAAATGGTCAGCATAGTGAAGCATTTAGCCGCTAAAAGCCCTTATATTGCTCGCAGCTTTACAACGTGTCAGTGTTGAGGTTGTGCTGCCCCCATGTGACAGAAGAAGAAACTAATGCAGGTTTAAATCAAAGCACATTTTCAAAGTACAGTTGTATTATTCCAGGTAAAGTCGTTGTACAGTTTCATGGCTGATATAACAGACTAAAGCTTAACCTTCAGTATGCTCTGTACTGTTTGGGTGGAGTCATCAAGTAATATGTAGTCTCGCTCTCGTTCTGTCCGGCTGGAGGCGCAAAACTGGGACAAATTCAATGAAATAGAAGAAAAAACGTATTTCTGCAAAACACAGATGCTGCGTCTCAGTTTAAGTACATGTATGTTGGCTGCATCCTGGAAGTCCTCAGGGTGGAGAATTACTGTCCCCCAAACAGAGTACAGGCCATCTAATGAGTTTTAAAAGCCAGACATCCAAGCACAGTGATGTCATAGTTGAGTCGCCAGTATTGATCATCAGTCTTGCCAATTATTCCGTCATTTTGTGCTTTGATTACATTAAAAAAATCTTTGCCCTTTAAACATTGTCAGGGAGACTCCGGCGGTCCCTTGGTTTGCCAGGAGCCGTCGGGTCGCTGGTTCCTGGCCGGGGTGGTGAGCTGGGGCAAAGGCTGCGGGCGTCCAGACTACTACGGCGTCTACACTCGCATCACCAGGCTCACTGACTGGATCGAGCAGATCATCAGCAGCCCCTGAGACATCGTGGGATCATCATCGTCACCATCATCCCTAAATCAATATCCTCATAATCACCGAAGCTCTGTGCGAAGGAAGATGTTATCCACGTGAGGATGAAAAAAAAAAGCAGCGGCAGATGGTTTTGAGACTGCAGCAAGTTGGCAAAGCATGAAAGGCTTCCTAAATCATAATGAAGCTAAAAATAATCAACTCTATTTATGTGGCACTTTGATTGATTCAGCTTGCAGTTAAAAGAAATATGTAAAAAAAAAACTTAAAATATGGTAAACTGGTAAAAAATAAAGTGTTTCTAGCTCCCTTTCAGACTGAATCTTATATTTTAAACATTTTGAACTTAAAGCATTTTTTCCATAATAAAACATCTGTTTTGAAATCAAGTTTGCAATTCTTACTTTTGGCTTCGAGCTGAACGCTCACCTCAGATTTACACAGTAAAGTGTCAAATTTGATGTTAAAAGTAGTATAATGCCTTTTGTGGCTCTAGAGGCAGCTCCAAGATGTCTGATACATTTCCTTCAGTTATGTCGCTCAGTGGCTAAGTTGCTTTGTGGGTAATGTAGGCACCAGGTGAGAGCAGTGCCATAATACTGTTGGACTCTTTATTGGACAGTTTGAAACCTAATGATCCTAATCGATACAGCAGAAACAAGAGATACCACCTTTTTTGTTCCTCGCATTCTGAATCTTTTTTCAAAAACCTTTTAAAAATGACTAGCTCCGTTGACTCAAAGACGGCTACAAAATGGTTTTAAAAGCCATCATTTCTGCTTGAAGATCCATCCAATAGTTGTTTAGATATTTCAGTCTAGATCGTAGAGGTGTACCGACCGATCGGGCTGACTGAACACTGACGCTTCCATCAGCCGAGTCGATACTTTCTGCTTTTGGGATCCGATTCCATCGGGCCGGTGGATGCAGGTGTAACTTTAATGTTCCATTTCACGAGCTGCTTTGGAGAAGGGGGGGGGTTATTTTCAGGGTGTATGAATCAATGTCCGGAGAGATGCAATTTTTCTCCTCAGCTGAGTTTTATTATCAGCAACAACATTATTCTCAAGGGGATCTGGGAGCAGGTGCCCGAGCTCAGCATCCCTGCCGGTGCTGCTGGATGCTCATGAGTCACTGTGACCAGTAAACAAAACTGGAATGGTGAGAATTAGTTCTCTGAAACTGGTATCTATCTATCTATCTATCTATCTATCTATCTATCTATCTATCTATCTATCTATCTATCTATCTATCTATCTATCTATCTATCTATCTATCTATCTATCTATCTATCATTCTCTCCTCTTCATCATCTCGTTAACCTTCCCTCTCTCTCTCTCTCTACCATTCATCTTTTTCACTCATGGAAATGGAAATGAGCCCCTGATCCTCTGGGGGATTTTTCAATATTTGGAAGTTCCCATTTTCACTGTAATTGGTATTTTATAAGGCTGTAAACCATAATGACAGTTCTGCTCTGTGAGGCGTAGCGGCAGTCCTAAAACTGGCCTCTGGGGGCCCGAAGAAACCCATCCATCATGGCAGCTGACTGTGCAGCAATGTTCAAAGCTTGTAAATGACCTTCGCCACTTTTTGTGGAGCACGTTTGGACTCATTTTGACTTTTAAATATGAATGTGTTATACATAAACACAATAGATATTATAATTAATTACATGAAAATAAATAACAGCACAGAGGTACACATATAGAGAGATATAAACATTAACAGACAGAGATTTCAGGGGAAAGGATTTCATTATTATTCAGGAGTTTATTACAGCTTTTCTTCATTAAACTGAGGGATTTAAGTAGGAAATGTAGTTTTAGAGGAAAAGGTGAAAACTATGGGAGAGATTTTAAACATTTCTGCTTGTGAATTATGAACTTTGCCTCTACAATAATCAAGTTAACCACATTTATTCTGCATCGTGAACAATCCTATCCTTAAGGTTAAAAGAGTAAACAGTTAACAGCCCCCCAAAATATGAGAACCCTCCAGAATCTTTGTGATATTTCACAGCCTAAAAAACAGGGGAGATGTTATCTGTACTATTCTTTTCAAAAGGCACAAGACATATGGACATTTGTTAACCTAACTTCTATTTTCATCTTGTTTGAAATACAGTAATTATAAGTCAAAATGTATTTGATGTTATTTTAACAGGACTTTGAGCTCTTAGAGGTTCAAACAGTTTTCAGGCTCTTCCTTTTGCTGCCATTGAGGGGCGCCATTCAACACCAATAGCCGGCGTGCACCAAATGAAATATCTCCATTTTCAAGGTTCAAGTGTGATTTATTAGTCATTTTTACAGCACAGGGTTGCATTATTTAGGCTATAAACACGTGTAGGCCTACATAAACATGTATAAACCCCATGAAATGATTCTGTGATCTGCGTCTGGATGAATGTAAACAGCAGCGACGTGACGGTCAGCAGCTTCACATTAGAGGTTTGATTCCTGGGAAAACACTTAACATCAGTGATGTAAACAATCCACTGCTCCTCATACCGTGGGAATAACGTCCAGCCCATTTGCTCTGAATTCAATATCTGCAATAAACCAGACAAATTCTGCACTGCCTTGACAAAGCATCCATCACTAATGTACATTATAATTAATGAAGGAATGACCCAGGTGGGACTTGAACCCACAATCCCCAGCTCCGGAGGCTGATGCCTTATCCATTAGGCCACTGGGCCACAGGAAGAGAGAGAATTAAATACTATTTTTGTTCATATTAGGCCTGCAAACGTAGTCCGAATACCATAAACTGAGTTATGAAATCAAGAAAAGGAGGGAAGAAAACTGTGCATCTTCACGTCAGTGTCTGTTGTTGGTGCCAGACTGATCCACCGAGCTGACGCTGTAGCCTGCATCAAGAGGAATAATATACATCCAGACTTCCTGTTGACAGTGTCACACACATTATGCCCCGAGGCCTTCAGATCAAGAAGGTTTTGGTGTCTGTTTACCCACAAAAATATGGCGTTTTGCTCAAAAATGCATCGCTATCAACTTTGAAAGATCACAGGCGATATTTCCCCAGGAGGTTAAAGGAAGCCGGTGCTGCGTCTTGTTTTTCCTGCATAATGAGCCGTTTCCCCACTCAGCCTCGCAGGAGCTGAGGTTTTCAGGTCACGCTGAAAGAAAGCAGTCCAGAGGAGAGTGCCAGACGGAAGGCCGGTCGAGTTAAGGAAGTGGTCTGCAGCTCCCTAACCCGTCAGACGTTTAATCAATCATGTGGCCAAGCAATCCCATCCGCAATGTGCTGTAGACCAACCATAACAATCGATCTGTGTAGTTATCAGGGAAGAGGAAGCATATAAATGAGCGCGGTTCCAAAGTACGGAGCGGAGAGCCAGGAGGAAAAGACCAGGCAGAGTTTGGCGTGGGATTCAAATCATGGACGTCGGCCATCTTGCTGCTCTTATGTTTTGCTTTTGCCCATGAAAACTGTGAGAGGGACAGATGGAGCTGATTCCAGTCCAGCCCAACAGAACAGCAATATGTATGTATGAATGCCTCGTCTTAACTCAAATCTCATTAGACACCGACCACAATATTTACCTAAGGTATGAGCAAACAGACGAACACTGAAACATTATACACGTGAGAGCCTGGAAATACATTTGTAGGATTATAGAGTCCTTGTTTTGTTAACACAGCTACAAATCTACGAGACTTGAGGCTTTGAATGGCTGGAATCAGCTTGTCTTCCATTGCGAAGTGGAGAAACTGTTGCTTGGGACAAATCAAAGATGATATCACTTGGAAAGCTGAAGCCTTGAACAACATGCTGTGGCCTACTTTTGTCGGCCAGAGACCCTGATGACCGTCCACAGATGTTTCTCTGGTCAACTCAGCTGTTTGGGAAACGAATGGAGGCGCCTGACTGTCTGTTTGATATGAAATCTGACAATTTAGAAAGGATAAATTAAAAGAAATTGAATAAAATAGTCATGAAGAGCCTTTTAGGTCATTTTAATCTTTTAAGGTAAATCTTAAAATCAATTCTAAAACCAGCGGAGGTTAAAACAGAGCTGATGTGATCATGTCGTCGAGCGCTTGCTGTTCGTCTGGCAGCTGCAGGCGCGAGACAGTTTCTTCTTGGTTTTAACCTTGAACACAGTGAGTTACAATAATGGAACCGAGATTGTATATATATATTTAAAAAAAAGCAAGTATGACCTTCTTGAGATCAGGCAGAGAGAGAAAAAGTCGACATTTTTGTTGATAAAAAACATTGTTGAACCACAATTTCCATCGTGTTGTTCAGAATTAAAGGTCACTATCAAATGTGACACCCGGGCTGCAGGTTTGACATTTGCAGATAGTGACGACGCTTTTGTGTAGAAAAACAAGATTTCAGAATTGTTTTCACGACCAGCACTTCATTTATGACGGACAGATAGATAGTAACTTCTCTGTTTCGGGTAGAAGAGCTTGTCACGAGATACACAAAAGTTAAATGCTTTTGCAACGTGAAAGCCTTTGCTGTGTTGATCTTCCCTTCACAGTGGTCTTGGTTTCTTGTTGAACCACACAAACCAGTGTAGGGGGCACCCAGAGTTGAACTGGGGACCTCTTGATCTGCAGTCAGATGCTCTACCACTGAGCTATACCCCCTGTTTCTTTCACACTCATTGGGTTGAGTGTGACTGAGAATGGATCACAGCTGTCAGGAAGGGGGTTGCTGGATATTAACACATTTTTTTAGTGAGAAGCAGCTTCTCCTAATGACCTCTTCTCCTTATTCTTCTTCTTCTTCATCGCGAGTCCCAAGATTCATGTATTTAGGCCAAGTATGAAAAACGCCCAACTCCTCAGCATTTTGCAAAACAGCCTCTCTGACCTCAAACACATTGAAGGAGTGGGTCTGAAACACCAGAACACAATTTACATTACACAACTAAACAGACATATCTTACTGCTAGCAGCTGGGCCAAAGTACACAACATCATTCAAGAGCTTTAGGGAAATCTGACATTTTAATAATCCGTTTTGAATAAATCCACGCAAATTATGCAGCCGTGCTCAACGAAATGACCTGATCTGGACTGGATCAATAAGTGTGAGTGTGCGTGCGAGTGTGTTGCAATATCTGGCAACCTTGGACGTGTTCAGAAACTCCCTGTTAGAGGTCAACACATCAGATGTGTCTTCATGAACGGGGTCAACACACAAGATAGATTCTGCTCTGTGTTTCCAGTAATACTGTAGGTAGAGCTCAGGCGTGTGTGTGGTGTGTGTGTGTGTGTGCGTGTGTGTGTGTGTGTTTGGTAATAACTTTGTCTACAGCAACATGAAATCCACTTAATCTCCATCCAGTCGTTTACTCGGCGTCCTCAGGGCTGCTAGATTAAAACATCTTCACTGAACTCGCTGAACCATGAATACTGGCCTTGCAGTAGTGTAAGCAGCGTCCTCGCACACCAACAGGATTTACAAAACAATTTTTCACAGTTATGGAAAAAAAAACAAAAAAACTAGAGTAGATGTCACGGATGCGGGCCCGAGACGCACCACATTTATCATCGTAACTCAAAGACAAACACAGGAGCCGCCGCTTTATATGTCTTGACGGAGGCTTGTGAGAAAGTTAGATTCACAGCTGAAGTAGTTGTGAATCTTTTATCATCAAGTAAATTAAAAATTGCCTTTTAAAAAAAACCTCTGTATGTGTCACAAATGTGTCACAAATGTGGGTCATGTTCATTTGATTCAAGGATTTTTTTTTAAGAGAGAAGTGGAGATATTGCTCTAAAGAACTAAAGAATACTAAAGAGGAGTGAGTTTTATAACACAGTCTCGGATCCGCTGGGTAAATGTGGTGGTAAGTGTGAATATTACAAAATGGCCTAAAGACCCGAAGGAGCTGCACTTTCCTGTCATACACAATAAATGTCGTTTTGCTTTAAACATGTGAAGTCGAGTGATCTCTGTGTGAAAGCAACTTGTCACATTCATCATCTTGGTCAGCGGCTCGAGCTTCAAACGGTGACGCTCTTTTATAACCTCTGATCAGACTTTCAAAGTAAAAGCGTTCAAGTAAGGATTAATTCGTCATACACAGCGTCTGGTTGGACTTTCAAAATAAAACTGGTTTTGACATATTATGACTTGCAGAAGGTTCAGCTATATTCAGGTGATGACAATCTTGTAACGAGACATCAGTTACATCACTCACATACATTATCTTACTTATATTACATAAATTAAAAACAAATCTGGTGCCTGAGTCTCATCTGAAAGGTTTTAAGCAGTAATAGTGAATTTTCTCCTCGTGTTGATCTCAAGAGTTTGATCGTGGGAGCATTTGTAGGGTGACCATACGTCCTCTTTTACCCGGACATGTCCTCTTTTGGGGGGCTGTCTCTCCAAGAGGCCTGGTTAAGTGTCTTTTTGGGAATTCAGAATATGCGTTAACTGAGTTAGAAGCACGTAAAAAACACTCGACCTGACCCGAAAAACCCTCAAAATTTTGCCGCGTAGTAGTGTCCTCTTTTTGGGGATTCAGAATATGGTCACCCTAGCATTTGTGCTTATTTAAGTTTTGTTAGCAAACATTAACAGCCTGGTGTACGGTCCAGTCCAGAGCAGAAGTGAGTGTTCGGCCTCAGTTCCTTTCACTGTCTGTCATTACAGCAATGATCCAGCATCCAGTGCAGCTGAGGGTCGTGTTAGCGTGAGATATATCTTGAAAAATTGGACAAGTGTAAATGTAAAGCTTTCCTGGCGGTGCAAGATGAATAGGAAGGGGCTCGACAAGCCATTCTGTAGACAAATGAGCGCAACCACTTCTACTTCAATTCGTCCAAACGTTGCCAAGCTGTAACACTCAGTGTGAGTGCTGGACAAACCGTGACGGACCGATGTTGTCATCCATATTGAGCCGATCCGTCGGGGCGGATAAAAACAGCAGCCTGCACACATAACTTCTCTGGACTGATGAAGGCATTGCTTTTCCCCAAAACTGACAGCTGTGAAGCCCCAGCAGAGGGATATTATTCTGCTTTATTCAGTTTTTTAAAAAAAAAAAAATAAACCCAACCACTAAGTCAGGGGTCGATCTCTGACTGACAGTCAAATGGAAAGCAGTTCAAGATCGATTCGGACAAACAAGCAGCTCAACTGGAACAAATGGAACAAAAACAATCTGGATGTTATACTTCAGATTCCGAAATATAAATGTGCACTACATGTTTCATCATAATAAATTAAAACATCTTTATACACTTACAGTTATTTATGAATAAAACCTTTCACAGCTGTTACATCCATGTAGATTTCCTCGATTTAACATGACCTCGCGCTGCTTTTGATTCGCAGCTGTGGCCTCAGTTCTGCTGCCATGATGAAAAAGCCTTGCAGCTTGTTTCTATTCTTCTTTTTTTTTTTACAAAGCACTGTTTCATTTTCCTCCCTTTTCTCCATCCCTCCATTCTCCATGCTCCCCTGGGCGCCTCTCCCTCTCATTCCTTGCAATGATGGGTTAAACAGCTGAAGGCGGTGTGTGTTTTCGTTGCGGTTTAGATTTATCTTGGGAGTAGTGGTTAGACTGGGAGAGAAGGAGGACGTGGGAGGAGGGTGCCGAGTGTGTGCAAGAGGTCCAGCAGGGAAAAAAAAAAACAAGAGAGAAGGAGAAACAAAAGAATGACCCAAGACAGGCAGATAAGGAAAGAGGCGAGCACAGACTTTCTGCAGGCTATATGTATAATGTCTATGGTAATAAAGCGCCGAGGTCGCGACCCTCGTCTGTGGTAGCCTCAAACAACTTCCTGCAAGTAGAATCTTGTCGTGAAGGTTACTTGTATTGAACTTTCTGAAAAGCGAAGACACGATACTGAATTTAGAAATGCTATTCAGGATTCAATACCCACATTCAACGTAACTTCTAGGTGACTGACACTGGCAGGGTGTCTTCCAAATTCAAAACAAGGCTGTGTTCCTCTGAAGACTTCAAGGAGCCTTTGGTGCTCGTCCAGCCATTATTACATTTTCGAGCTTGAAATGAGGACTTTGAAGGTGCTAGCCTCGCCGCTGAAATGGGACACTGCTCGTGTATACATTGAAGTTAATGGGAATCAGGTGCTCATGGTTTCCCTCGTCAGAAAAGAAGACAGAAAACGTCGTGCGAAGAGTGGAAGACGGCTTCTTTGAGAGCACGTTCACAGCAGAACGGAGGGAACGGATGCTTTGCTTTGAAAAGTAGTTAAGCGCTTGCATGGGATTTTGCCCCGGGAAAAGGAAAACACAGCCACCTACACACACAAAATTCAAAAAAGCATAACCCAAAACTTGCATGTGGAAAAAAAAATCACAACATAAAAACCACCAGAGAGGCACACACACACACACACACACACACACACCCACACACACACACACACACACACACACACACACACACACAAACATGGATGAGTCATCATAAAATACACACTGTACTTTTGATGTGTGTGCTGCAGCGAACGATGGAAACAAAGATAGAGAAACCTCATTATGTTCTCTGACTCTGGGAGTGAACGCATGAAGTGCACTGATTAGTCTGACCCACATCCACTCCCTCTCAAACTGGCTTTAAATCGAATCTCTGAAGGGCTGCAGTTTATCTCTATATACAGAAATAAAGCGGAGGAAGAGGAGGAAATGGGCACAACAATTCCAAGCAACTGGAAAGTTGGGTTTAGCGTTTGTAGCATTGTCAGATTGTTTTTTTAAAAGGTCACGATGAAGGTTCACAGCGTGTATAGATTTGTAAAAATGGATCCCATGGCATCGCCTGGCGTGTAAACCTTTTCTGTCCCCATACAGCTACAACAAAATATGAGACCAGCATTTTCAAATTTGATTTGTTGATCTGCTGTGCACAAGACAGAGGGTTCAACAGTTTATCACCAGAGGAAGAAGAGAGGCTGAGAGTGCTATGAAAAGAGAAGGAGCTTCCCAAAGAGAGAGATTAAAAATTGATGCGAACAGCTTTAAGACAACTTCAAAAATATGTTGAAAAAAACAAGTAAGACTAAAAGCCTCGACGCAGCGGCGGGCTGTCTGAGGGGTGAATAAAACAAAACCAATCCGCACGTATCGGAGCACCAGCACGCCGAGAAGTGGTGATGAGTTGGTGAAACCAGCGCTGCCACCAGATCTGTAATAATAAACTGTCATACCAGAGGCTAAAATATGGTATATTATGTTAAGTCATCACAGTGACAAATAGACAACAATGTGTAAGTTCACGTAACACACGTTTGAGGAGATTTTCTGCCCATTATTGTGTTTTTAAAGCAGACAGAAATAGCTACGATGCGCAGAAGGTGTCAGTCGAACGATTTTTTAAAACGGCCTATCACAAAATTTAGTTACAAGAGAGCAAGACAGGAGGCACCGGTTACGGCCATAAGCTAAGCTGGTTAAATAGCCCTTAATAACTGGACCTACTGGGGCATTATGAACAACTGGACTGGAACACACTGAAACTTCAAACAACACGCATGATTTTCTGGAACGAGGTGAGTGAGAAGAGACGGGTTAACACAGACGTGTGATCCATATTTAGCTTCCAGTCACTTTGGGATATGAATAACAATGAGACAGTGTAGATTAAAACCAATTTCAAATGTAAGCATTAAGTGATCGTACAATATGGCATTCACAATATGGCACTGGGATTATTGATTGTGCGTCACACAGAGGAGAGATGTGTGAGGAAAAACACAAAAGAAGACCTGAGGGACAGTCATATGAGTCAGAGAAAGACAAGACCGAAAAAAGGTGGTGACAGCACGGCAAAAAGGAGAAGGTAGGGCAAAACCAAAAAAAAAAAAAAAGGATGAAAGGGAGGAAACACGAGAGAAGAAGAGCCAGAAGACAAGAATCAGCTATTCTGACAAAGACATGAAATGAGGGAAAATAGAAGGAGGATAATGGGAATGAAACAGACTCACTGAAAATGACCCCAAAGCCACAGAATAGGAAAAACTCCTCAGAGGTGAGCTCCAATCAAACCGACAGCATGACGGCCAGATGAAAAGAGCTAAATGATGAGAGGGAGTCGGTGGGGGGGGGATGAGAGAGAAGAGGAACCGAAGATGACAGAAGGACGGAAGAGGAGAACATCGGATTGTAAGAGTAAGAAAAGAAGGAAAATGGTTGGTGGGTAAAAAGATAGAGGGAAAGAGAGAGAGACAGATGAGGGGGTGTTACACTTTACAACGTTCAGTTAGACAGATTTAAAAGGCTTGATCCTGCAACCGCAGCCTTATTGTCATAGTTTCGGCCAACATTCGTGGAAATTTACCTGCAATCTTTCTAATGGCCAGCAGGGGGGCAACTTCACTGGTTTAGGTTCATAAAACAAGTTCAGTTGTAAGTACATTTATGAGAAAATGACCCATCTTAGTGACAATAAAGGTGTGAATGCGTTAATGTGTTGCTACGTTGTGGTTGATAAGTCGCGCGTGTTGTCTGGTCTCCTGGCTCCGAACAATTCCAAGATGGTGGCTCGAGGTTTTAAAACGATATGTCCACAAACCAGTGGGTGACGTCACGGTGGGTATTTATTATACAGACTGCAGAAATGCAGCCATTCATTCAATTAACACAAGTAATCGAGCTGTTTTTAAACACGTTATTAATTCAGATATAATCAAAGCACTAAATATACTTGGAAGGGAAAACACAAGTATGTACATTTCCTCGCGGGGAGAAAAGGTCTTTGTCTTGTCTTAAAGGAAGTGTTGCGTTAAAGATAGTAAAAGTACTACTCAGAAATGCCTCTCATGCTGTGATCTGCAGTCGTCGCCACCAACTGTATGGAATAAAGTACAGCTGTTAATGGAGCTTTCTCTGCAGTCATCAGCTTTACATTTATTCTGGACACTTTGCTGAAGGCAGTGAGGTGTCTAAAGGTCCGCTGGTATCAGCGTCTCAGCCTTAATGCCTCCTTTTAAATGTGGTGGAGTGTTTAATTAATTGGTTTGTTCTCTGTCTGACAGTGTTATCGTTAAGCCGCTGTTCATCAGCGGCAGGAAGTAAAGCACGGAGGGTCTTATCTGACACCCACGGGTGAAGTTTTGTCCCCTCTGCCAGGCAAGAAGCCTATTAATGCTCAGATGAAGGGAGACTTTGACTGCGAGCACACTGACTTAACACTTTATTGAGTGTTTCTGTGCAGCTGAGTGTAAAAAAAACAACAGCTCAATCTGCTGGTGTGTGTTGACGCAGAGAGGAGACGATTCAGTCCTGAGATAACAGGTAAGATAAAGTGGATTTATCTTTCCCTTTATCAACCTGACTGCAGCAGCGGTCTGTGGAGGTGACCTCAACTCATTAAAACAAAGTTTTGAGTCTTTTTGAACGCAGAAATATTACACACGTCTTTAATTGTCTAATTCTAATAGTCTAATAACTGTAAACGTGTCGTGATTCTGCGTGTTTATTTGATTTCCTGTTTTATTTTGAATTTTTTTCCCCTCGTGCGTCGCGTGTTGCTTCTCCGTTCCTCCCATTTTGTGATTTCCCGCCCTTTTTTCTGTATCTGTGTCTTGTTTAGCCGTTTTAAAGAGCCCTTGTGAGTGTTTATAGTATTTGCGCTCCCTCATGTCATTTGAACTTTGCTTTTGTTTGTACTTTGCATTTTTGAGGTTTATGCTTCTTGAGTTTTTGGACAACTTAGCTTTTTTTTAAATAAAGCTCTCCCTTTAGTTCTCTATCCTGCCTCCCCCCGGTGTTTTGGACCTCATCTATTCTTACTAAATTCTGACAGAACATGCCTGTTGACACATTAAAACACGTTTTAAAGGCCATGCAAAAAGTTTAGGATGCAAGTGGTTTAAAGACCATTGCAGCCAACTTCTGGACAAGCTTAATTCCATTACACTCAATATAAGTGTGTGCTGTCGTAGTTTCGGAACGGAAAATCATGACGCAACATGTGTATGAATCTTCTTAAAATAGGAATCTTTAATTACATAATTCTCCAACATAAACATACGTTATAGGAACTTAAACATAGAAAACACTGTATATGAAGTGACTCCAGTGATTTAAAATGATCTCACTGCTGCTCATAAAGAGGGAAGAGTGTCAAAGCATGCAGCTCAGTTTCAGCTCCGCTTCACATCCCGGCTGTACATAAATTGCAGTTTGATTAAAAGTAATAGTGAAAAGTTACAACTGAGGCATCCAAAAATGCATACAAACTCGATATTCCTGATATATGTTTACTGATTCAAGCGAAGCGATCAGCAGGATGTTCCAACATTTATTCGCTGACTCGTAAACACAGATTTACTGGAGAAAGGGGGGCTGTAAAACGCTTCCCCTCCCTCAGCATGTTGCGGTAAATGAAATGGAAACTAGTAGTAGAGAGTGAAGAGGTTATGGAGGAGACAGAAATGTTACACCAGTGGTGACAGAGACTAAACGAGAAGCAGAAATCTGCGGACATCCATATTTTAAAGCCGCAAATAGCTTCCATTTCCAGTGGCTGTGAATTGTTTTAAAGGCATGCCAGGGTTTTTATTTTTTTTTATTTCATGCATTTCTACTCTCAAAAGCTGCCTGCTGATTAACATATTATATGGATTAAAGTACAAAAATGCACCACCAAAACCTCTAAGGGGTTGGTTGGTTCATATTATAGGCTATATTTCAGGCTCCGTTTTCAATGCGACAGGTTGTTCATGCAGTCCTGGGTTGGACATCCTTAAACTATTTATTCTACAGGGCTGATGATGAAGATGCAGATTGTATTTCAATTTAATAGACTCCATTAACTACAGCTATGATTCAAGTTCAAGATGTTTACAGTCATTCCGGTTGTATAAGTACTCTGAGCCCTCCAGGGCCAGGAGGCTCCAGAAAGCTGTAAATAGAAGTTAAGACGGGGGAGAATAGCAATATTTGTCTTGGAGACAAGTAATCTAAACAAATCACACAGAGAAAAAGAAATTGTGTATACGTCGGGGCAAGAGCTGCTTTAAATCAGAGTCATTCAGCGTCACTGTAGATGTGAAAGTGTTTGTGCGAGGGAGGAATGCATGGATGTAGAAAGACGTGTATCTAAAGGACTCAAACTATAACATCCGCCAAGACTTTGACATTGGAAAATCCGCTACAGCCACATTACGTTCAGTGACATTCAGAATTGAATCAACAATATGGTTAACCTCATGTCAGTCCTGGAAATGCATGGGAAATTAAACCCCAAAGTAGACCAACATTGTGAAAGAAGCATCTGTATAACAGTGGATAACGTTTTTGAGCGTCATTACTTGTTTCACTGTCGTAACAGGAGCCATTCAGTCCAATAACATCTGGAAAGTCTAGAAGAACTGAATGATTAAATTATTTTGTCCCCATTCAACTAAACCAGAAGTCTCTGGTGCACGCGCTCGAAGGGCCGCACAACACGGAAGATCCACGTATTTTCATAGCCGGGAAGTCCTGGCTTCAAAACATCACAGAGCAGCTTTCACAGGAATGAACGGAGCTCCAACTCCAAGGCTGTGTCCTCGGCCGCCGTCTCAGGATGTCTGTTGTAGAGGGATGATGGCGTCTTCTCACAGATCGGCGAATCCAGTTTTCTACATTTTTTTTGCCATTTTGTCAACAACAGTGGTTGCAAAATTACTTTTTTGTTAACTTTCCTGAATGGAAGACACGACAAGTCCTCCTGCTTTGGCAGTGAAGGTCAGCATTAAATATGTAAGTTGTGTGGAGAAATATCGTCGAATATGAATGTAATTTCTTTTTTGTTTTAAGCACCTGAGCTGATGTAAAGAGAAGAGAGATAAACAGCGGAGAGTAAATCTAACAAAGTGAAACAGAGGACTATATATTTATAATGCATGTATGTGGGTTCACCTTAATGCAGTTCGGATGCTCAGAATCTCTTGTCTTTACGTTTCATTCCTCCCAGAAGCCTTCCATCCACTTGTGTTATTACAAGAGCTGAAGATCAGACGCTCGAGGCGGAATATATACTCTAGTCTTTGTGTAACACACACATTTAAAAAGTGAGCCGGTCTCGAGTCAAGTGGAATTAAAAAACAGGAATGAAGTGTTTTTCTCTGTGTTGGACCTTCTCTCATCTGCCGCTCCGCTGTAATTAGCTTTCCAGTTCAGAGAGGTAGCTCTTAGCTTTTAAATAATTCAATACTGGCAACTTTCTCTCTCACATACAGAGAGCAGGAGAGACACTGCAGACACAAACAGTACACACTCTGGCCTTCTCTAAATTGCATCTTTACACACAGACAACAGATAACACACAAACACACACACACTGCTAACTCCCCCCGGTCTCCGCCACCATCTGTCTCATCTTCCTCCATGTCGAGTTTCCACAGATGGGACCCAAAGGTGTCGCGCAGAACTGGGAGATGATACAACACCACAATAAAAAAAAAAGAAAAGAGAAAGCAAAGCAAAGAAAAGAAAGCTGTTGAGAGACCAAAGAGGAGCAGTGAGACGGAGATACACACACACACACACACACACACACACACACAACAAAAAAGGCGACGCGACAGGAAGTAAATATAAAAGTTTTATACTCACACAACAAGGTACCAGATGGATTGTGAACACTTTGACAACGCGGAGTCGCTCGGGGGAACACGTATTCAGCCTCGCTTACATCGCTCTGAAATGTATTATTACAATACCTACAGCGAATACTCGTCCACAGTGGTTTGTGACGACTGCGGCTCACAGCTGCACGAGGCGAGATGATAAAGGAGAAAGACTTGTATTACCAGGGACGTAGAAATGACAGCCCCATGTTTCTGTGTCATGTCAATGTGTGTGACATCAACTTTCAGAGGTGGAAGCAGCCACATTATGAATTTTAACCGTCATTATAGCTGATTTTACAGCAGCTGGTGAGTGCTGTTGGCATACGATGCGCTGCGATCGACACCAATAATGAAAATAGCAAACGAGGCAGTTTTTACAGGAAGTCCCAAATCTCATTCTCAAGACTTGAAAGACACATCCGCCCCAAATCCTTCTGACTTATCTCCCCTTCTGTCCTCACAACGAGCCCATCAGCTGAACAAACCCCAGATCAGATGAACAAAGACGTGGGAAAGTCACATCTTCTGCCAAGTCATGCGACACCCTGATCCCGCCTGGCCCGCTGTTATAGATAAATATGCATACGTGCACAGTGTGTAGCTGGAAGCACATGAATGAAAGTGGAACTGGGAGGAAGTGTGGACTAACCTGGAACATGTGGAGGACAAAAAGAACAACGATTCAGACACAGATTCGGGGGGATGAAGATGAAGAGCATTCCGTTACCCTTTCAGGTCCGTCAGCTAACCCCGGACTGGAGGGCTGTTTGAGTGATGCCAGCCTCTTTCTCAATAATCAGTGTGATTTTAAAGCCTCAACACTGTATTCTAATATCTCAGGTGTTTTCGTATCGCTTGTCATTTCGAATCATCCTCATTAGAGTCACAGCACACAACAGAGCCTCTGAAGCTTTGTGTTTTCTCTTGAGTTGGTGCTGAATTCCCAAGAGGAACGCTACGTTTTTAATGTCAGAATGAAACTGGAAAACATTTGCGGTTTTTATGAAATGTAAAAACAATATTTGCTTTTGGTTTCAGGCTTCATTTAGTACCACTGGGTCAACATTTTCCAGCAAAATAACACAATCTCACTCGCATCTCGTCAGATACGGCGCCTACTGACTCCCGTGGCGTCGGTTTTGCACGTGAAGGGCTCGGCAGCTCTAATATGTTATACGCGACGTGCATCTGCATCTGTTTGCCAGCGGGGCTGAAGCTCCAAACTGCTCCTGTCTCCGGTGTAATAGAGGTGTTTTCTTTCCTTCAAACCCGATGATGTAAACGGTGCAAAAGACCCGACAGCACCGGTAACAGCTGCTCAGTGGCTTGCAGCTGGAGACTGTGGTTTGCAGAGTGTAAAATGTGGGCGACTATGAAGATAAATCAAAGCTGAAACAGAGACTGTGTATATGTGAGAGAGCACCGCCAAAGGCTCCTGTTCACATCTTGTGGGGCTGAGCGTGAGCCGCTCCCTTCTCATCACAGGTTTTTGGGCGACCGCAAACTTAAACAAACAGCGTTATAATCACACTTAGCTGCTCAGCTGTCAGCAGCAGTTCTCTGCACCTTCCTTTGTTCGTTGTTCTAAATGTGATGTGTTGGATTATGTGTGGAGGTTTTGTGCCTTTCTGCCCTCGAGTTGCCAGTTTGGCACAAATCAAGTAAGGAGTTCTTACACTACAATTTTCCCGATGTTGCAGCTTCATGATTTGGTTGCAAGGGAATATAAATTACACTTACATTGCACACACATACAGTCAATATAATCATTGTGAGGGTCAGTTATATTGTGTTTATTAAGATTTGACGAGGGCTAAATTCTCTTTACAAGTTCTTACTAGTCAATCAATACTGTACTCTGTGTTTCTAACACATTCCTGTATGTGCATGTTCATCATTGTGTATCTAATCTAAACCAGATTAGAGGTCCCAGATGTTAAGTCACTGAGGTTGCTAGTACTCACCGCATGCTTAAAATGAAAAATAACCTAAATGCTGGTTTTAATATTTGCTCTTGACCCAAATACACCTCTTAAAAAGGTGCGTAGAAACCCAAACGTCAGTATTTAATGAGTTGGTAATGAGACTCAACTATCTTACAAATTCCAAATAAACCAAACAACCTACAAGTTTTATGTGTCCCAGGAATTCACGCTCAACCTCACAGAGACAACAGAGGTTTAAGAGTCATCACACCAAATAAAGACACTATTCACTCTCCAAGTCGAACTTTAAAACCTGCAGATTGATTAATTTATAAGAAAGTGCATATAGTATTGTAGTAAGAAGCTTAGTGGTGGTGACTTTGATATCATGTAACTGTGATTTAGTTTGTTGTTTGTCTAACATTCGCTGCTGAACAAAACGTGTAAGTATCATAAACTTATTTTCTGTTGTAGTCCAAAGTCCCATTGTGTGATGCTAGGTCATAATATTTAAATTGTTGGTAATAATGTCTGCTACTGTGTCTTCTGGGATGTTTCCCCTCGTCTTTATTGCTTTGTTAGGACATTTGGTCTTCACAGTCTAAACACAACCTCCTGCCACACACACATATTCCACTTTTCTTCTTCTTCTTCACCTCTGTAGCATCTGGTTGGCCGACAGGAAACAGAAAAGGCAGAAAAGCAAAAAAAAAGCCAAATCCGGCTGTGAAAAGGAGGAAAAGTGTGGGTGATGGACGGCCAGACAGAAGAGTGGGAGGGCTGCGAACATCAAGGTAAAGACAGATCATGTGAAATTTGAGAGAGTAAGAGAATAAGCCTCAAATATGAATCAGGAAAAATGCCCTTTTCTCTCTGGCTGCCATTTTATAGACCTGCGCAGGAAAAGAAATAGGTTTGATGGCAAATGTGACCCAACCTCTTCCATTCCATAAGTCTTTCATGTGGATGGACTTGGAGTCGGTGTTTCCAGGTTGAGGACCCTCCACAGAAAAACGCTCCAGGAATTCACAAAGGCAGCAAGTTGGTGAAGTGCAGCTGGTAACAAACGGTCTTTATGAAGCGGCGCTTGCCGTATAATTAGCTCTTTTTACCATCACAGCCGTACTTCCAAGTGAGAGCGGTAAGTCAAGTAGGCTCCAGGCCGAGACCACTAACAAGTCTACATATCAAGTGGAAATCCCCCATCTTACACCGTGTCATCAACTTGTCTTTTATGGGTGTTTGGCGCTCTCTTTTTTGATCAATCCCTCAGCCAGCTTCCAAACAACCATTATGTTTGACTTACTACGTCCCCATTTGGCTTTAAAACAGCCCTCCGAGATCGTCAGACGAATTTGGTTTCAGCCATGGGTATAATAAGAAAACTACTACGTTGTCACGGCGCATCTACATGACACCACATTTACTGCAAGTTTCTTCGACAATACTTGTGAATACTTGTGACGCGCAGCAACACGCTTCAGGATCGTCTTTACTCCACTTAAAATACGCTGCTAGTCTATTATTTTTGACGGAATCAAGTTGCAGCAGATCAAGCCGAGCAGGAAGTAGGACGGCAAGGGGGAATCTGGTCAGTTTCCAAAACAAAACACCCTGCGTAACTCTGTGACAGACGAAACAGAAGTGATTCAAACTAGGTAAACCACTCACCCATGGAAGGAGCGCAACATTGATGGAAAATTGAAAAACTAAAACGCTGCCGGTGGGGTTTAAACAGAGGATGGAACAGAACCAGGTCCAAGCCAGAACACAACGCAGCTGTGATGAGAGAAACCCGCTACAAACGGCTTCATTCAGGTTGAATTTGATGCTCAGATCAAGTTGTATCTTTTGATTAACAGCAGCATCTTTTGTAACGATTTAGTAAAGGCAGGAGGTCTTTTTAAGGCCGGTGTGCGTCACATGGTCTTGTGATACAGAACGTGATATGACACGTTTTAGAGAAATGTCACTACGATGCGTATGACATGTGCAAGTTTGACATATAAGCGGTTTGCTTTGCAGCCCAGAGAGGTTCTTAAAGACCTGATTGAGGCCGAGTCCACACGTACACTGGTATTTTCTAAATACACTTTTTCAAAAAACAATTTCCCGCCAACACCAACGGTATGAAAACACAAATTCAAGCTGCCAAGTGCTCGCCAAAGCAACAGGGGGCGATATAACCTCTACCGTACAGCCACGTCGGCCAATCAGACGCCTGACAAACAAACGAGACAAGCCCGTCCACACATACACACTGAAAATGGCCTGGAAGGAGTTTTCCAAAAGCTCAGTTTTCAGTTTCTGTTTACATGTGTATCGGAGGTCAAAACCAAAGAAAAAGCTTTGTTTTAAGAAATGCCCGTGTACGTGTGCACAGGGCCTGAGGCTGATAGAGTTTCTATCCCACTTGATGGATGTTTCCCACTTCTTTAGTTTCTATTCACAACCTAAACATGCTGAACTCTGAGCTTCGATTTACACACATTCTTCTTGTAGGTACCGATTAATCAATACAAAAAAAAAAAAGAAGAATGAAGAAAATAAAAATCACAGCTGCATTTCGTTTGGTTCTGACACCAAAAGAAATGTGCATGCAGCAGACGGCTGCTTTTATACCTCATTATTTTACTCTGGTTCACGTGCACGGGCTCAGTGGGTGTCAGGACACCCAGATGTTAGATCCGGCGCTGTCTGCTGGATTAATTTCTCCCACATCTGGAAAAGAGCACCGCTTTTCCTTCTTTTAAGAGTGATTTGTTCCTCAAACTTATCAGACGGCATGTCAAGTCCTGTGAGTGGAACATTAACTTTAATAAGACCAAAATAAATCCGTCTGAACTTTGTCTGTGTTACACTTTCTTATCCTCTCCATCACATTATCCTGACCGGGTCTGTCACAACGCAGAGAGAGAGAGAGAATCAGATGAGAGCGGAGATGACAGTGAGTTTTTTTTTTTTATTAAATAACGGATATAAAAGAGCTTCTTGCAGCGTGATTTAACAACCACGGTTGGGAGTTTATGAGAGGTGATATAATGTAGTTATTCCTGGCATGCAGAGCTGGAAGGGGGACGGGACACACCGATGGAAAAGCCTGTGATACTGACCAGAGTCTGAGTCATGGACACAGAACCGCAGGAGAGAGAGAGAGAGAGAGGGGAAGAGGGGGAGGGAAAGAGGGAGAAGCTGACCTGGATTTCTGTTTTGGAGTGGTGACAGTTTCCTCATGCTGCTTTTAAGCTCCCTGTTACAAAACTTCTGGATGGATGTGCAGCAGTCTCTGACTCTCTTAAGTAAGAATGATGGATGTGGAGTTTAGGGAGGAGGAGGGAGGGAGGGATGGAGAGGAGATGGGGGAGGAAAGACTGATGTTTGATGTTGTCTGATGAGGGAAGGAATGAAGAGGTGTGTGTGTGGGAGAGAGAGAGAGAGAGAGAGAGAGAGAGAGAGAGAGGGAGGGAGAAAGAAAGAGAGAGAGAGAGAGAGTGCATGGGAGTGAGAGAGGTTCAGTAGTTCCTCCTCTCAGCCTGACACCGGCAGTCTGTGTTTTTTTTCCTCCTCCTCCGCTGCGGTGAAACTCCATCAGGTAAGAAAAAGCAAAAAAAAAACAAAAAAAAAAAACCCAACACACACTGACAGCAGCGACTTTATGACAATCCATCTCACGTCCGACACGATTCTGCAAGGTAATCCTCCGGAGGTTTTAAAAAAATTAAGAGAAGAAGAAGAAGAAGAAGAAGAAGAAGAAGAAGAAGAAGAAGAAGAAGACGAAGAGCCGGCGGCGCGTTTGCGTGCGTGCAGAGACGTGCAGGGATTGAAGAAGTTATTCACAAGTCGCCAGCTCAGCAGCAGCTTTCCTAATTTCTCTTTTGTAAAGTTACCCCCTAAAAATCGCCGTGCACGTTCTCACGCGCAATCTCACTGACACGTTTCTGAAAGTGCATGTGTGTGTGCATGCGTGCGTGTGTGTGTGTGTGTGTGTGTGTGTTTATCCGGACTGCAGCTGCATGCCAAACTGATGCTCTGGCGTTGTAGACGTGGCTTCTTCATTATGACTGGTGCATGCGTGTTGTGGTTATTATCAGGGAGTGTGTGTGTGTGTGTGTGTGTGTGTGTGTGCTCGCTTCATAAGTCATGGCAGCTATGATGGGGTTTCCTGGGGGAGGGGGGAGGGGGCTGATAATGTAACGTGGAGGTTATGATTTCATAAATCTGGCATCAACTCTCAGCTGCTGTCACACAGAAGTGTCGCGGAAATCAGGTTACCTAACGCCTACACACACACACACACACACACACACACACAACACACACACTCAGCGAAGTCTGTTTGCAGGATCTATTTTTAAAACAAGGATGGTGAGAGGATGGAGAAAGTATTTCAGTGTTTGTTGTTGGATTCTAATCACAAGTCAGTAGCTCGTCTCTCCTGCAGATTGACCCACATTGAGCCCTGCAGCTACAGCAGGCTGCATTCAGTCAGAGAGAGCGGAGAGTGATGGATATACTGATTGTAGACACGTTTACACAAATCGTGTGGATAGTGTTACATCATCAGGTTACCACAAAAGCAGTGCTAAATATTTGACAGGGCGAATTAAAGTAATTATGTGTTAGTAGGTCAATAACACTTGCATGGCGACCAAACGTGTCACAGTCCTGGATGGAGCAAGCTTCTTTTGTAGTTTATAAAAATGAGAATTTAAAGACATCTTCATGCTTAAACGACTGAATTGGTTGATTGGCAACATGACCTATATCGCAGCTCCCATAACAACATGACCGTTGCTGTGAACCAGACATTTGTTGGAGGCTGTAAGTTTGATGAGAGTTAGGAAAACTTTGTGGTTTGGCTTAAAATACTGAGGCTACTTATGCAACTTCAGTCACGTAGCTTCATCGTGTACGTAACTTCAGTTATATAATGTACGTGACTGAACTTAACTACGCAAGGGAGTTAACTCTGTTGACTTTCACACACAAACTGCAGTCTATGAGAAAAAGTCCTGTGCTTGTTTGACCCAGACATCCTTCCTCGATCTCCTCCCTGTGTGGTCTTTGTGATACGTCGCTTGACTTACTCCTTTGCTTGCGTAATTATAACTATGGCCACTAGAGGTCACCACTTGACAATAAAAGTGAATATGGATCCTAATAAGTTGAGTTAAATTCCATTTTTATAAAGTCCATATCACGGATGTTTTCTATGACCGAGCCTTCGGAGATGCTTCTCATTCAATTATGCATTTTTTGAAAAACTATCTTGACAGTCATGACACGCAGGGGATATTTAATTTTTGCAGTACCGTGGTTGACCACTGGGAAAATCTTGTCAAAGTACACCAACTCTCTCAACCCTAACTTGTGTCTCCTGCTTCTGGCAGTGACAGTAATCACACAAACACTTTCTACGTGCTTATGACTTTCATAGACTGCACCGTACGCCCATTGCCGTGACCTACTCTGTCATTCTCCTGCAGCTCTGTTGAAACAAACTTTGCTGGTTGATGTAAAATGCATCAGTACCGGTGCACCAGCGTGGGAAGGTGACCAGACGACAGATGTACGAACTATATACTCTGAAAGAGAGATTTATCGAGTTGGCTTGGAATGTAAAACTCCCACACTGCAGATTTAATACATCTCCTGCGCGTACACAAAATGCATGAAGCATTAATATCTTCTATACTCACTGCACTGTGCATGACTGCAGCCGTCTTTGCGAATACATCAGTGTCCTTAAAATAAAGCGTCCTGCCGCCGGGGTAGTTAGCTGTGACACACATCAATGCTTGAGCCTGATACTGGTTTCCTGTAAAGATAAACCAACTATAATTGTAAACTGTGGGAAAATGCAAGTAGCATGTGGGTTTGTTTGAAGCCACATGCAGTGAATCCACAGAAGATTTTTTTTTTTACCGGGGTGCAATTGTTGTTGTGAGCACTTTCAGGCTGCAGCAACCATCCTATTGTGACACAAACTAAACTGCAGCATTTGAATATTTCATAAAGTAGACGAGCAGAAATATGAAGTTGTTGCAAATTATCGGCAGATTGAACCTGATCTAACTTCTCCAACATGTCGTGTAAGTGAGAATGGATGTTTCCCTCTGACACCTGGCTCGCTTTGATAGTGAAGCTGATTCATAACTGTTGCGGTTTCTATTTCATCATCAGTAGTCGGATGAAAATAATGTGGAAGAGCTCCAGTCGTTCTATCCTCTCACAGTTACGCTCCATCCATTATCTCAAATCCCGTTTACATTCACCCGTCGCTGTAAAAGGCCCCTGGGAGACGCTCTGTTATCTCTCCCATCTTACTCTATCCTGTTGATGTTTTTCTTCGCGTTCTCTCTCACCCGCCTGTTGTTTCAGTTCTCTCGTTCTCTCCGTCGTTTGCTTCTCTGAGGATTTGTGTTACACGTGTAGATCTCGGAGGCTGGATGTGAGGTCGAGCGGCAGGAAAACAGAAAAGTGGGAGGAGGAGATGGAAAGCGGGGAAAGATGATATACTGTCGAGTGAAAAAGGCAAAAGAGGGGAAGCCAGAGACTTTTAGAGATTTATCCCACGATTGTTTTTTTTATCTCATTGTTTTGGTTTGAAGAGTCCTCAAATTCCACTCTCATCAACTTGCTTCCCACGGCAGCCACCAGCTGCCTGCAGCGAGATAATCACTGATAAAGCCGCTGTGTGCGACCTCCCCAGCGCCGAACAACAGACAGACACAGTTAGACACTGGCTGGTGAACACACTCGAGCATCTGAAGAGTTAGATATTCTTCTCAGGAGCCGATGAAAACTGAGTAAAAGATAAAGATGTGAGATGACCAGAAATTCCTCTGAACTAAATGTGTAATATGTCGTCTTCTTGGAGTCTTTCTGCCCCATGTAACCAAAAAATGAACAGATGCGGCGTTGACAATTTGATGTTATTGTTGTATGCTCATCTTTATGAAAATACATTTTATTCTGTGACAAATCTGTGCTCATTGTCTAGTTAGGTCCAAGCGTAAAAGCTGCTTGGTTAGGGTAAAGAAAAGGTCATATTTTGGCTGACCTCCTTCTGTCGGCACAAACACGGCTGGAAATTCAGGCAACTAATCTCCCGAATGTCTCCAGAAGTATGATCGATGGTTTCAAGTGTAGAAATGTTGAAACATTTGTCGTCTCAATTCTGTGTTTGCGTCCTTTGGAGGAGCATTTGAAGGCCAATCATGTCACAATGCCGCGTGAAGGCTGTCCCAATCTAAAGGCTCCTTCAAATGCGTCCTTCTTTGCCCTGTTTTTAGAGGATGCACTGCTACTATCCTTCGTGGCCTCACATATCCCAAGATTCTTTGTGCGCCCGATAAAGAAGAAAGAAAGAGAGAAAATGGCGACATCGGGTGGCGCAGATCGTCACTTTCACGGGCCCGGGCGGCAGAAATCGTGACGTAAGGGTAAAACATCTGGTGACGCAACCAGGAAGTGCTCCAAAGGCGAGACCGTCCAATTTAACAACAGCTGACGCGGTTAACAAGGTCTCTCTGAAGGACTCGCTTTCAAAGACCTCAAAGGTCGAGTCCTACGAAGGATGCAGACCCTGAAATGAGACACAGCAACTGTCTGCAACAGTGTTTTCTGACTTGGAAGCTGTAACACCACAAACACTCACTGCCGTATCCTGACAAAAAAGAGTCAACTCATATGTGTAATGTCAATATAAAATGGCATGTTTGGCCTTTTAGCTGAAGTTAAAAGGAGTTCCAAGTGTCTTCTTTAAGGTAACCAGGTAGTGTTCAGTGCGGCTTTTAGAGCTCTTCACTGGAAACAGCTGTCTGCTGCAAACAAAGCAAGAAGAGCGGTTCAATGGAACCAAAACATTAAAAGATGTGAGCTTGAAAACCAAAATTATACCGTCAACCACTGTAGAACTGAAGCAAGTCAGGTAATAATTCTGAGTGGCAGATTTTAGTAATCATGGGATCTTATTGTGCTGAGAGAAATACTGAAACTCAATATTTACAGAGCCAGTTGGATTCTACGCCACGTCATGGTCTCGTGTGACTCAGTGGTTTGAGTCAAACCTCCTCCAGCTCCCACAGGATTATCCATCCTGGAAACACATGCACTCAGACTACAATAAAGCATTCTGGGTAAAATCACGAGACACTTTCCATATGTTTTGTGTTGTTTTATAAATCCACCATAAGTGTCTTCGTAACCTCAGATTATCAGTCAACAAAGGTTTGTTACGTCTTCAGACAACTGAAAACTTGCCTTTTTTTGTTTGTTTTGTCGAGTTTAAATGATTCTTATTTGCCTCTAGTTTCTATCAGTCAGTGCGCAGAGAGAAGTTTGTGTGTATCTGGATCAACAGAGAGGAACAGTATGCCAAGAGTGACAGAATAGCTGCTGATGTTTTCACACTCAACATCAAGACCGCTTCACTCCCTTCTTTTTCCTTCTTCAAAACGTTCCAGATATCTTTTTCTCTTGGCTTTTATTTCTTAATCCAAGTCCTCTGGATTACACATAAGAACTGTTGTCACATGATAATCTCTCACATGTGGGTTTGAATTTTATGCGATTAAAACTTAAAAGGAAAGTCAAATGGAGAATACACCATCAGATATGTATAGCGTGGTGTGTTATCAGTGTGTGATGTTCGATGCACGCCACGAGTTACACACTTTCATTTGTAAACCAAAATTAGTGTGTGTATGTGAGCTTTTTAAAACGTGTGTAAACTCGCTAGAATCAGACTTCTCTCCTTTCAGCAGTAGACAAGTTTTCCTTTCGGTTTTATTTTCCTGGTGTGTCCTGTTCGACATCCCGACTGCTTTGTTACGGTGGTTACCTTTTTCTGTATCTTTTATTTCAGTCTCTTTCAAACTCAAAGCCAACTGAATGATGTGATTAATGAGAGGAGCAGTGATTAATGTGTCCACCCACATGTAATGTTTAAATCACAGTTGGTAGGAGACCAACCAGTGACTGACGCAGAGACGTTTGACCGGGGAATGAATGCCGACGCGACCTTTCTCACCGAACACAAAGCAAGATGTTCGTGGGTGCTCATGGTTTCCTAGATTTCTAGAAATCTTCGAACAGCAGCCAGAGTTCAGATGTGGAGGAGTTCTATTTGTCAGAGCTGTAAATGTTGAGTTGGCTACCCGGGTTGTAAGCAGTGGGACGTATCCATGACTTCACCTTTACTCCGTATTCACACCACAACATGTCTCGGCTGCATTGCACTCTGGTCTATTGAGATAACTGTCCTGCAGAAAAATGGTATCCCCACATGTTTTTTAGTGCAAAAAGACAGTTTTGCATGTTTATTCATAAGAAATGCCATCAAATCTTTATGATTGCTGTCAGTATCATAAACTCTGCTGTGAGTGTGATGGAAATATATTGTCTCTCCACAAGAATGTGAAAAGAAGAAAAAAATGTTGGCTTTGGGTTGACGGTTTCCACTGTTTGGCTTAAGCTTAGCTTGTTTTTGGAAATTCCTCTGAGAAGGAGAAACTGTGTATTATGTGATGGGTTTGAGAACCATAAGTGTTCCTTTGCTACGCCTCCATTTCTCACTTCCTATAACTCTCCTTTTTCATTCCCCTCCCAGGCGTTGGCAGCCATGTTGGCGGTGTGTGCGAGGCTGCTTTTGCTCCTCCCCTTGGTTTGCTGCGTCCCCTCCCCCTCCAGACCTCCATCCAGACTCTGCAGGCGGTGCTGCGACCACTCGGAGCCGCCGGCAGCCACGGCCCAGTACCAGATGCCTGAGGTCCGCACCGTCATCAACATGACCATCCTCAAAGGTATCCCAGAGTGTTGGTTAGCCTCCAGAGCGCTGCTGACCTGAAAGCTCCTGTCTGTTCTGTTTGCGTCTTTATTCCCCAGTTTGTCCTTTTAGTTCTTGCAGGATGGAAATCCGCCGTGTTTACATGTGTGTCTTTTTAGATACTGTCCATGAAGCGATACTAATGCTTGTGGCTGCACGTTCATTCACAGAAAAAAAAAAAAAAAACATTCTTGAATATCTGTGTTACCATCTCCTGCTTTCAAGCTTCGTTTCCTTAATCAGGTCACTTCTTCTTGCTTTTCCCAGATGGCTGTCTGTCTGGCACGACTTCTATTTAATCAGAAGAGTAATCATGAATATTGTAATGGAACAGTGGCGCTGAAGTGTAGCCATGCATTCACGGTTAAATGCGACTGAGACAAAGAAGTGAAACCGTCTTTGATGAGACACTCGACAGATAAAAAGAACCTGGAACTGCTTAAAAACAAAAAAAAAAACAACCTTGGTTCAAGATTTTTTTGAAAGAAGGAGGCTGACAAGTGACAGCGTCGCTCATAGCTTTCAACAGTCTGTGTCGTCGAAAACCCACGTCAACGTATGAATATATATATACAAGTAGAGCGTCCACTCGAGATCAAACCTCCAAAAAAGATGCCTTTTTTAGCTTAAAGATTCACAAAACCACATAAAAACCAGAACCACATCCTTTAATCTGCTTGTAGAATCGCATCACCCTCTCAGTATTTACACAGATACACTTATCAAGTCAAATCTGTGGCAGCTTATATGAGATGATATTTAGTGTGTTTGTATTCTGTGGCCTTGTTCTTACGTGTTTGTTTGGTGCAGGTGTATGTTTTAAAGCCCGGAGGAAACAGGAAAAAAAGTTACAAGACAAAAGAGATTAAAAACTACAAGGATTTTTCTAATATCCAGGAACCACACTCCTGCAGCCGGAGAGAGGGATTTGTGAGAACATGTGTGTCTAATATCAGAACCAGAGCGGCCAACTCAACCAGAGCGATCCAAACGATGTGTCATCACGCCGCTGTTTTATCTGCTGGGTCCTTTGATAAGTGGACAAGCCAAGTCTGTTCTGACCCGCGATCAACCCCCGAATCAGTCCAACTGCTGAACCGTGAAAAGAAAATCTTACTTTCCTTCTCTCACCTCACACACATGCAGGACGAAAGCATGGACACTCAATTTTAGGAATTTCGTACTGTTGCAGTGATGAAATCAAAGTTATGTTTTAAAGTCTTGGACACAGTTTACATCACAGACTCTCTTTGCATCTGCAACAGTAATTTTTTTTAATAGGCTATAAACTAACATCTAGCAGGCTTTGGTAAGAGTTGTGTAGGAAATACATATGGGGAATGTTTGTGAAGATGCCGCCAAGACGTCGGCAAAGTCTTTCCAATGAGCAAATGCTCGGAATACTACATCTCTCCGACATAACTTCAAATCTTCATGGCAACGTCTGCATGACAAACGTGTGCACTCTGGGTCCTACAGTATATATATCCTGTATGTCCTATATGTCCTATCGTAGGAAACTGGACTTGAGTTTCTTGAAGAGTTTCCGTCCAAGATGCTTCTTTAGTTAGACTAACTGGAGGGGAGTTGCAGGCTTTTAAACCCTGTGTTGGAGTGTCCTTACATACCTGGGTATGAAACATCTGATTGACACTGTGTAGACATGTCCAATAAGAAGACAATAACAACAACAACAACAACAACAACAACAAGTTCAACCTGCTGCCATCTGGCAAGTGATGCAGAAGTTTCCTCTGCCGGACCACCAGACTACAGAGCAGCTTCTTTTCCAAGTGTGGTTAATTTCATCCCCTGCACTCCACCTGAGTTCAGCTTTTGTTTTATTTTTTGAGCTTTATTATTTAGTACGACTATTTATATAACAGAACAGGGCTACAACTACCATTAAGTTGTACCATCCTGGCTGTATTATTCAATAGGCTAAAGTAGCGACTGCACTTTTGCACCTTTTTATTGATTCAGTTCATTCTGGCTCAGCATTGTTATTTGACATTCAGGTCATATTTTTATTTGCTTTTGTTGCAAGCAAGCTGAAAAAAAACATTTTTTCAGAACGCTTGCAGTCCTCTTTCTTTGTTCAAGGTTTTCTAAAAGTTGAAAACAATAAAATAAATAAAAAAAAGTAAACTTCTGGGAGATATCAATCCCTGAGGCAGGAGCTGGAGTTCTCTCTCAGGCAGACTTTCTATCACAGCAGCTATTCTGACATAAAACAGTCCGGTACATACAGGTGTGACCAGTGATGCTAGTTAAGAGTCAAGGTGCTGCTATTGTGCATGTTTGCTCATTAGAAAACCTCCGCTACACCAAAAGGAGCAGAACATTAATAGTCAATAATTAAACCTGTGTTTACCTTGTATTTCGTGTCAGTGTTGCTGCTGTGGAAAAGGATTATTGTTGCTCTTCTGTACAGTTGACAGTGCTGCTGGGTTGCAGCTGTGCGATGAGGACGTGAGGAGGTGTCATCGGGCGCTTTCACCCGGCCCTGAACCCGCTCATGTGGTAAAAAACTACACTAAGGCTACGTTTACACGATGACAGTCTGAACAGAAGACGCAAAAGTGGCGTCTTCGAGTCACTTCAGATAAAATGTTTTGTCGTTTTTACCCGCAAGCGTCCTCGTGTAAACGGGGTCTAAAGCTGTTCTTTGGAAAGAAATCTAGCTGTGCCCTTGCACAAACACACAAACACACACTCCATCTTTTTCTCTGAACTGCTCACTTGAAAATAGTGAAGTGTGCTTTAAGTGTGCGTATGTGCTGTGTATGTCATGCATGTGCGTGCTGGAGAAGTGTGCGCTGTTGGGTTCGCTCCCACAAAGCTGTGGTGATTGGATTTGAACGGCGTGGCCCACAATCAGCCAGTCAGCCGATCTCGGGTTTTAGCGAGCGGGGAGCCAGATTTTTCTCGACAGAAAGCAGAACACTCCGTCATGGACACAGACATCACTTCCCCCACACGTTCTTCTTTTTTTTTTTTTTGTTGACATCACACACATCATCGGCTACAGGATTAAACTGTATTTTTAAACACCCTGCAGACATTCAGGAGGTTCCACTTGGCTTAAGTACAGTTGAAATACAAAATGCATGATCTCTTGTTTGGGATTTCTACATTTGCAGTCCGTTACCGGTAAATGACAACATATGTTAACCAGCAGGAAGCCTCTGGATCCAATTTGAGTCCTCAACATGTCAAGTCAGTGTGTCTTGCTTTTCCTTTTTTAGCATTACAATTTTAAAATGTTGTGATTTGGTATAATCCCTACCTTGCAGAAAACCTTTCAGTGTCCGGAGGAAGATGTCAGTGTGTCTTCCGAGTCTGTCGTTCCCCAACTGCTGGGTCACACTCTGCTGTTTTGACACATATCCAATCTGTTACGAGCAAGTGGGTCAGTACAGGAGAAACTCAAAATGTAGAAACGTCTCCAGAGCAATGAGTTTATTTCAAAGCGCCATTTCTCCCAAAGAGTCTTTGTAATGCTGCCTGCTGTCGTATTACTTTTAATGCTTTTGTAAATGTTGGTTTGTAGTCATGACTCAACTCTTTCGCTGCAGCGCTTCTTACGAGTGAGAAGTAAAAGTGCTGAGAAGACCCAGTTAGCATTTTCTGTTATTTATTTATTTTTGCGTCTCCTCACAGCAGGAAGGACCTTGAATCCGCAGACAGGTGGAATGAATGAATGAATGAATGGAGAAAAAAGAAGTGAATTGGTCTGAAGTTGTACAACATGTTTACTTGATGCCTCAAGGGAAACTGTTGACTCTGCAGACCAGACAGGAACCTCTGTTCTTAATTTCAGACGTGCAGCTGCAGAAAACCCATCTTTTCTTTTGGTACTTTCTTTATATTTTAGCTGAATGTCAAAATCCCTCTGGACTGATTGCAGTACATTCAGATCACCTGTGTGCAGAGACTGCCTCCTAATTAATGATTGCGAGCAGCTTGGGGCGTTCTCCGCATAGCTAATGAGGGCGTGACGACGCCCCTTTTTGTGAAGGCTTAAGAGAGGCGAGGAAACATCCAATCTGATTCTGATTCTAGTTGAGCGACTGTTCAGCTAACCTGCATTAAGGCCACCTGTAGTGCTGTTTGTGCAGTGTTGGCCTGCAGGTTTCTTCTGTTTATCTTCACTCGCCCTCTTGACACCCAAGTCCCTTTATACACCTTTTCAAATTTCATTGAGGAAACTTTAAAGGGGGGTAAAAGGAAGAAACCTGTTTCAGTTTCAGTATCGCTGAAGAGGCATTTTGTCATTATTGAAGAGCTGTTTGTGAGATCCGGGATTCACATAGATATATTTTTAAATATTATGTGGTTTTGGACTGGCTCTCAGGCATTTCCTACCAGCATTTTCCTATTCTTACAAAGCTATTTATATGTTTACAATATGACAAAATACTGTAATATTACTCAAAGGTTTGTGCTTGGTGCTACTAAGTAAGCTAGTTAGCTGAATGGCAGGGGCTGTGTAGTGTTGTTGTAGCTAACTTTATAGAAATGAACTGCCTCATCTTTCACTCACGTGTATGAAAGCGCAGGACATTATCATAATAAAAGTAAACAATGAACATGGCTATTGCTAGTACTCACTGCTGCTAAGATAGCATTTTTGTTTCTTTCAAATGTAGTTTTATGACAACATTGTGTTTAAGTTCTAATCAGATTTAGACACAGGAACCACCTGGTTAGGTTTGGGAAAAGATCACGTTTTGCCTGCTTCGGTCAACGCAAACACGGTCAGGGAAGTGATGGGGTGTCATTAAAGTCACCCGGTTTTGTCATCACAAACACAGTTGGAGGATGTCCCAATGTCTTGTCTTGCTAGCATTTTATCCCAGAGACTGGACTGTTGGCTATAAGTGGATGCTTCACTGTAACACTGAAAGGTAAAGAGAGGTCACAGTCTCACACGGGCACGAGGCTCGTATTTGATTTTCAGGAGAAGCGGTTCAGCCCCATATATGGCCGTCGAGCGTAGAAGTGCTGCTAAGCTGCTGTTTGTGGAAACTGCTTTAACTCTCCTCGGGGCTCTTTGTGTGGACACTGGTCACAGCTGGACTGATCATCGAGCATCTGTCCAGGGCATCGCTGGTATGTTTCGCCTCAGATCTCCAGGAAGTGTCGGGGTCGGGGTGAACGAAGGGCAGCAGCGTGGCTTCTTCCTGTGTGGTTCAACCAAACCAGAGGTGTTTTAACTCATGAGCACTTAGACCGAAATATATTCATGTTTGAAGCTTGACAGCCATGGAGGGTGCAAGTTATTTGGGAAGTTTCTTCAGTCCAACCAGTACAGAAGCGCGTGACCCCTCAACTTAATGGCAAAATTACTAAAACTGTCACCAACATCTCCTCCAACTATTACTGGATGTTTTTGTTTCACAGTTGAGTCTGTTTATAATTCAGTGAGAGTTTCTTTTAGCTTGTGGGCCTGTTTTTTTTTTTTTTATTGCAGCTGCTTCAGAGTGATATGGAGATGAAGTCCTATAAGCGGTGTCACTTGATTTTCAGAGCAGAGAGGGTTTTTTTTTGGATACTTGGAACAATAGCAGCACTCAAAATGTTCACTTGCCCCCGCAACATTTCAGTTAGGAGTGGTGACAGGAGGATATACATGAGCTCATTCATCATTTTCAGCACTTGCTGTCAAGTCGGGTATAATTTTAAAACTCAGGCGGTGTTTGGTTGTTGTGGCGTCGAAACAGGATACAGCAAGGAGGAAGGATATATAAAAAAAGGAGAGCTACTGAGGGCTTAAACATCCAACAGACTATTTTAATACTATTAAAATTATTTTTAGAGGCGTGTGAGAAGTAGAATACAAAGTGTAGACAATTTGAGGGAGCATAAAGAGGGATACCTTCCTCCTGTTTAGCAAAATGACAAATGCCCCCGTTAACCCTCTGAGACCCCACATAGTTGTATACGACTAATTTGCATCATTCAGGAATGATTTCAAAACTTTTCAAACATAATTTGTAGCTCCTCACTCTTTTTTTTTTCCCGGTGAAAGCTGGCAGCCGTACGTCTCCAACAAAGCTTTTACAGAAGCTGAATAATCCAGCCTGGAGCTCAGGTGTCTTTTGGGGGACTTTGTACAATAAATCCATAATGATAGATCCAATATAAAACTTCCTCTGTGAATATTTTATCCACTTTTCAATGATGAAAACGGACGCCTGAGAAGTAGGTAGAACTTCATTATTTAAAAGCCGACCGACCGGGCTGCTGTATTTGACGAGTTGCCACGACACACTGGACCTTTTTTGAACTGTTACTGAAATTCCTGAATTCAAACCTCCCCTTTCAAGCCTTGCCCTCCTTTTTATGATGCCCTTTAGTTTTATAAGATCTTCCCTAATAATTGAAATCCAATGTTCTTGCAGTTCCTAATGGTCCTTTTAGTGGAGGTCACTAAAGGTTGTTAAAGGATTCAGCATTGACTCGGCTTTCAAAGTTACTGGCATCCTGACACATTCCTGTCAGAACATTTTGTCTCTCCGTCCAACAGGAGCACAAATTAAATTAGAGTATTGCTTTTTTTTTTTTTTTTTTACGAAATTGCTCCAGATTTATAAGTGGGATTTGGACTGTGACATCCGAAAGCCCTGCTGCAATTTGTTTCCATTTCAGGATCTGTTACTATTTATCAAACATGGAAAGTCTCATGTCTTTGTGTGCATGTCAGAATGAACGGCTTGTTTTTTTTGCACCAAGAGCTTTGATCAATACTAAGACCTGATTTTTATTATTTTTTTTTTTTATTCACAGCTGCACAAGTTCACATCCATTAATCAGAAATATTCTTCATGTGCTCGTCTGGTTCAGCCAATTAGAGATAAAAAAAAAAAAAAAATCAAGCAGTCTTTGACAGTCGGTGGGTACAATGAGGACTAATTTCCATCTCGGCTGACAAAAGGAGACAGCTGTGTTATCACAATGAGCAATCTATTTAATTCTCCGTGAAGGGAAAAAAACACATTAAGAGCTTAAACTGTGGTGGAAGAAGAACTCTGAACCTTTCCTGATACATTAAATGATTAGATTGTTAACGTCGCCTCATTATGTCAGTAGCCTTTTTTTCTTTAACTCTAGCTGTTTGAAATGGAGCTAGTTTTAACTACTTATATTTACAGTGAGGTATTTTTAGTCTAAATATATAACGGTTGTGCCTCTCCTGAGGGTCACAAGATAAACCTGATGGGTCATGAGATGATTCACCTGTTGTGCAGGGTGAGGAGACTGGCTCCTAATTAATGATTCAGAGCAGCTTTGGGCCAATCAGGATGTGACGACGCCCTTTTGTGAAAACTTAAGAGACATGCTGAAGACCTCATCCTAACCGATTGTCAGCCAGAAACTCTGGAAATTTCTGACTGATTCTGGGAAGTTTTGAGCGCTTTGCAACCAAGTTGTGTGCCAACAAAAATCACCATTCATTAGGGCCAATTTACAAGAGAATGGCTTTCCTTACAATCACCTGGGACCTGTAGGTTTCCATAAGTTGGTGATACTGGCCACAACAAGTCAAAACATTAAGGAAATAAACATATATAATCTTTAACTGCAGCTTTGGCTTCATGGACAGCGTTTCTTCAATTTGACTGAAATCATTCCTATTTAGAGGATTCCTACTTGAGTTTACAAAGACCTTAAATAAAGTAGATAAGATGTGCGTTTACATGTCCCAAAGGGTCCTTTAGTAATCAGGAGGAAGCAGGTTTGATTCAGAATGTCATGCTGAATCTGGATCTGCATGTTGAAGTATCCTTCAGCAAGATGCTAAACCCCAAATTGCTCCTGATGAGCAGGTCGGCACCTTGCATGGCAGCCACCGCCATCAGTGTATGATGACTGAGTGAGTGTGACAAGTGTTTGAAGGCGCTTTGAAAAGGAGCTATAGAAATGCAAGTCCATGGTTGGTTCCACTCGCTGTCAAGTATTCGATTTAAGCGTGAAGTTCCCACAAATTCATTGTATGTCTTATTGACAAAACAAAGCATTTATTGAATAAAATGTCAACTTTAATTGGCAGTTTACCAGCCAGAGCTTCTGACAGTGGAGCCTTTATTGGGTGAAAACGATTGTGGCATATTAGCATCCATGTAAACACAGCTAGCCTGTTTTTTTTTACATGTGAAATGCTTGTCTGATGTTCAACAAGTACGATTACTGTAACATTTGATGGAAATAACCTCAAATATTCCAATACCACAGTACTTCCCCTGCTGGAAAAACCAGGATAGACCAGCACCAAAACACAACATGCTGGACTTGCTGGTGACCGGTGCTGGTCTGTCCTGGTTTTTCCAGCAGGGTCAGTAACTGTACAAAGAGTCCAGACGATGCCCCTGATGGTTCTGTCTTCACCACTCACCTTTGTTTCTTCTTGTCTGTCCAGGTGATAAAGGAGACAAAGGTGATAAGGGTACACCTGGCAAACCCGGCATAGAGGGACCCCCCGGCGTCAAAGGACCCGTAGGCCATAAAGGCAGCAAAGGCCAGGCGGGTGCCCCCGGAGACGCCTGCAAGATCCCTCACTCCTCCTTCTCCGTGGGACGCCGCAAGTCCCTGCACAGCGTGGACTACTACCAGGCGCTGGTGTTCGACACGGTGTTCGTCAACCTGCACGAGCATTTCAACATGTTCAAGGGCAAGTTCTACTGCTACGTGCCGGGGATCTACTTCTTCAACATCAACATCCACACCTGGAACTTTAAGGAGACGTACCTCCACCTGATGCACAACGACAAGGAGCAGGTGATCCTGTATGCCCAGCCCAGCGAGAGGTCCATCATGCAGAGCCAGAGCGTCATGCTGAACCTGGCTCTGAACGACGAGGTGTGGGTGCGACTTTACAAACGGGAGAGGGAGAACGCCGTCTACAGTGACGACGTGGATGTTTACATCACCTTCAATGGATACCTCGTGGCACCTGGCATCCAGTGAATGCGGGACCGGTGGAATAACGGGGAGTGGCAGGAAAAACTCCGGGTCGGATTTATTTGGTCTTGTTGCCATGGATACTGCTTTTTTTGTGACAAGAAAGGAGAACTAAACAGAGGACGTTTACAAGTTTGGTGCTTTCATTAAATATTCCTTTCAGCCTGGAGAGGAACATACTGTGCTTTCTGAAATGAGGACTCGCCAAAAGATATCGGAATCAAAAGGAAAAATAAAGCGAAAAAGGGTAGCAGAGCGCACAATTAGGAAGGAATGTTGACTTACTTCCTTTTTGAACTAGAAATACACTTTTGGTACAAAGTAAATCATTTTTTCCTACTTGTGTGCGTTGCTACTATACCTCCTTGGTTCACTCCTTTCAGGGACTTTGTGTATCAACACAAGTTGTATCAGGAGTCATAAATCTGTGCAATCAGCTTTTGAATTTGTGCCATGGTGCTTCTTAACAGGAATGGAGAGTTTGTCTGATTAAATGTGTTCGGCAACTGACGTCATACTGTTTTTTTGTTGACAAATTTTTCCTTTGTGTCTTTCAGAAGTACACTTGGCCTCAAAGGGTTAGTTCTCCCAAATTGCTGATGTCTTGCCATAGAATTGGCGTATAACCCTGCTACTCAGCTCTGAAGAGCTGGAACTCCACGTTATATTCAGTCTAATCAGGTTGGGAAGGGTCTTTCGACTCACTGTGGTCCCCCTTCTGTTGCCCAGTTGGCTGCAGAATGGTTTATTGTCAGTGTCTTTGGAATTTGAAAACAAATGTAAATGACTAGATATTTTATATTTCAACCATTGTTGCTTGTCAGTTAGTGACCATCTGGTGTATCCGCCTTGATTTTGGTCTTCAGATTAGGTGTCTTGTGTTCTGAAAAGCAAATTGTATATGTTGAGTTCAGGGGTTTTTTTCATGGGTTCATTTTATGGTCTACATTTGCCCTTGTGATCGTTCTGTACTGAAGAAATGGTGCCAGTAAAAAATGTTCAGTGGGAGTGGAGTCTCTAAAAACTCCTTTTTAAGCGTCCAATCTGTAGAATTTACTAGGATCTGTTGGCAGAAATGGGACATATTATTCATAATTATAGTTCCATTGGTGTATCATCACCTGATGCTAAGAATCATTGTGCTTTTGGTACCTTAGAAAAGGCCACAGAGGGAGCAGGTCCTCTTCCGTCACGTTGCACCAACATATTTCTACAGTAGCCCAGAATGGACAAACCAAACACTGAGATGGCCTTTTGCATTTTAAGTGTCCACTGTAGGGGAGAGTGAGGCGAGGGAGACTGAAAATCCTTTACACTTGACCAAAGTTAGGTGCATGTCTGATGTTAAGAGGCAAAACCTTCCTTTTTTTTGTTGCAATTTGGTGAACTGACCCTTTAAACACAAGTGTATCCCAAAATACCAAAAAGGAAACTAAAGGTGCTTCTTTACTAAATGCAGGAATTCATTAGGGTTCGGATGATTTCAATATAGATATTCTTACTGAGTCTTGGAACTGCAGAGCAGTTTATGTAAATAGTTGTATCATAGCTTCTTAACGGCCTCTATCTGTGCTGCCACTCATGCTGCTGGGGCTTGATTGTGTGTTTTTTGTAAACAAAATTTCTTCTTTCACGAACAAAGTCTCTTTGTTTTGTATCTCTTGGCAACAAAAAGACACTTGATCATGAATAATTAAACGTTTTTCAGAATCTCACATGAAATTGGGAGCCTGTATTTTTTTGTTTTCCATTTAGATGTCAAAATGTCACTTTTTATTTTGTTCTTTTTGTTTTTTTTAAACCACACTGCACATCATCACATTTCTGCTGGGACAATTTTTCTTCACCCTCCTGAATCTTTACAAATGACACCATCTGGCTTTAGGACCTGGCTTTCAATTAAAGTGAAATATGAGTCAAACACGAAGGTTTGACTCATAGCCTAGGTTGCTTTTTGGCGAGAGTTTCACTTTAAGCCACTCAGGGGAAATCGTATTTGAGATTTAACCCCCCCAAAATTGGCCCAACGCTCTAAAATAAACAGACAAACAAACTAGTGAACAAAACCCATCTCAAACTCTGAGACAGCGGATGGCTCTGCAGCATGCCAGCTCCATCTGTTTGGCCATATCCCTCCCATTAGCTGTAATGCCGTCCTCAGGGAGGCTTTGCTAGAGGAAAAGCAGACTGCAGCGTTGTAAATACTTTAAGCCTTGAGTGGAGATCTGAAAAGCTCTATTGGGGAAACAAAGCAGGACATCTGAACAGTTTCCTGGATCATCAGGCCAGACCGGTGGAGACGACGTGCACGGTACACAAGCTGTTGGTTACTGGTTGATTTAGTTCACCTGAGCTGTGAAGTTTGGCCTCGTTTTAGGTCTGTTTAACGCTAGTTTTGCGATTTAGGACAGAATATTAGGAAACTGGTGAAATGAGGAAGTCGAGCGAGAGGGAATAAATTGACAGGATGAGAGTTTTAGCAGCTGAGGATAAACACAAAACAGATCAAAGTCAATTAAATGCAACAGCGGGGACAAAAATTGTGGAAGCGACAGTAAAAATGCATCAAGAACACACAAACAGAATAAGTTAACGCCGGACAAATGACAAAACATTTAAAATACAACAACAACACTGGAAAACAAATGCACACTTAAACTTTAAATTCAGTTTTTATCTCAGTTTGTCACCCAATTAAAAATAACCTGCTGCACTTTAACTGAGCACCTTCACAGCCAGTTTCAACGATCAGCCCCATTAACTCAACTTTTACAGCACCGTTGAAATTAACTGGCCGATTGAGACTGTTTCACTTAATCCTGTTCAACAATAAACTATCAGGTGCCATAAATCCTCTTTCCAATTATCCCTGCTGAGTGCAAAACACCAACAATGTGTATATCCAGAAATATCCAGCGCTGTCTTGGTTTTCTCACGCATTTCGGTGCTCAGCCTGCGGCCGGGCGATGAATGTTTTCAGGCCGAGAGCTGGTGAGCGTCCTAATTTCAGACTTCTTTGACATCAAAAAAAAAAGAGCTTTTTAACAGTAAAATTGCTGCGTTTTGCACTTCTAATGGTAAAAATGTAACAAGAACATTTCCGACACTGTCTCCAAAACATGACTGTTGTGAGCTACAGCTTGTATTTACAGATGTACGTGATAACAAAGAGGCCACTGAGTTTAGTTGACCTTATATTCACATTTATCAATGAACTGTGGATCGTTACATTTTGAGAGCTTGTAACCAAATGTCGAAGCCTCAGAAACACCCACGGTCTCATGAAACAAATCATTATGTTTTAATGCTCCGTCTCTTGTTGACACGCTGCACCTACTTCAGCTTGCAGTTGGTAAAAATGGGTCACATTAACTCAAATAACCTCAGATATCTGTGTGATTAACTCCTCATTCATTGTGCACGTGTTCACGGTATGGTAACAGCATAAAATACGACCGACTCTTCTGCTGTACGCCAATAACTTTGAACCTCTTCCAGTCCAGACTTGTGCTGACTTCTTTAAGGTGCTTCTCTCGATGTAAACACGAGACTTTAAGTGGAGGAGCTCTTTATACTGACAGACGTACTGGGGGAAAAAAAGGGCTGAGAGCGTAAAAGTCAGAGAAAGAACCAGACCTGGATAACGAGAGCAACATGTAGAGCAAAGTATAGAAACTTAGAGGAAAGTGTTGCAAGTTGTTAAAAAAGGAGCATATCAGATCTTTCGAATGATACTCCACTGTAAAAAAAAAAAATACAAATAAAAATGTGGTCACAAGATTTACAACTCGGTAGATAATGTCGTTATCAGCACTTAGATCAGTGTCAGCACCGTGAAGCCTTTTGCATTCCAGCATCTCACTAACTCTGCGGTTATGTAACCGATAAGGCAGAAGGGGAAATTGGAGGGTGGAGCTGGCGTAGTGACGGGAAGCTTTATGATAAATGTTATGAGACAGGTTAAAGACAGTTTTATTTAAGTTTGCAGAGTTTGAAGGCTGAGCCCCGGCGGCTAACAGCTGTTCTCAGGGCCGACTGAACTGAAGCCTGCCTTCTCGTAGATTAGAAACAGGAAGCGAGGCGGAGTGCCAAGGCAGCGCTCTCCTAATTACAACCACATGACCTCTGACCACACTCATCTGTCAGAGGGAGACAGGACCGGGCGGTATATGGAGGAAACGGAGAGGAAGGGAAGGGGGGGGGGGGGAGCGAAATGAGTGGCCGGGAAGGAAAAATAATGAAACTAGAAGCTGAATGAAAATATGCCCCGCGGATCAAAAGACGCAGCCCGGTCCCCGACAGTTCCTTGAAATCACAGAATTACGAGTCTTTAAAACAGAAAAACTCCAAAGATATAAATCTCAGATCTGCTGTTCCTACATCTACAATCCACCGCTGCTGCATAACTGGAGCAGACAGGAAGGCGTGCTGAGAGAGCCAGCTAAGCTTTCATACAGCCTCCAAAGTAAGCAACATCATTTCTGAGGGCTGCAGAGTCATACCCCCTTTTTAGATGGTGTGTGTGTGTGTGTGTGTGTGTGTTACCTAATGGAGACACATTGAGGTCATTCTGAGTTTTATGTCGGCACCAGTCTGCAGCAGTTTTTTCTTTCTTTGCCTCACAATTGGCAGTAAGTGATGACGTTTTCTTGGCACGTTGGCTAGAAGTGAAGGGTTTGCTCAAGATTTGTATATAAAATAACCCCAAGAAAATCATAAATAGCATAGATGCATAAAACTAAAGTATTAAACAAATATATCCAGAATTCAAATGTGACTCCAAACCTGTAGGGAGCAGCAGAACCGCTAGCTGCTGCTCACCATGTTGCTTCTCTTTTGTTGGAGCTATCTTTGGCTGCACCAACTAGCCGCTGTTAGCAAGTAGCCATGATGCTAAGTTGTCCGATTAGCTTACTGGAGTCTGCCCGCACTGCCATCTCAGATCAGAGTGACTACCATCAACAAGGTCTCTCAGTGAACTCAGCCGAACACCAGACTGGGACGGAGGGCTGGTTTGACGACAGGTGATACGGTATGGATGTACTTTGTCGCAGCTCTGGCTCCAGGGATGATGAAGACGACGTGCATGGACAGGAGAAGAAAAGTGTGTAGCGCTGGAATTTCCTGGAATAATTGAGAATTATTTGACCAAACCAAAGAAGATTGTAGGAACGGTAGAAAGACAAACCAAGAAGGTTTTGGTGAGTTTTATTTAGTGTCAGAGTGTTACATGATGAGTTAGCATGGTGGTTAAGCTCACCCTGGTCTGGTAAAAGACAGGAACTTGAATTCAGAAGGTGCACGTTTGTATTTTTGTTTTCAATGAGGAAAATAGGTTGAATATTTCCTTTTCTTGACATTTTGCGAGTGTGCTACATTTCCAAAGCGCTCTACAGGTTCTCTGGATAAGTGAACACAACAAACCGACTAGGTGGCTAGCGTGCTAATTTCAGTCGAAGCCGAAGCAGTCGGAACTGAATTAGCCTCTTGGACGAGAGGTGAAACGTCTTCAAGAGACTGAAACGAGTCCTGTTGCCTACGACACAGCACTTAGAATAACTTCAGTAGACATCTTTGCACATAGCATCCAAACTGTTACTACAAGAGAGTGTTGTGGTCATAATACCTTCACAGTCAGAGTGTATTAATATCATACTGTCCTGTTCTCTGACAGAGCGAGGATACAGCGGTCAGAGCGTCTGTTGATACAATCGCCTCGGTTCACATTCAGAGCCTTAAAAGATCATAGCACTCAAAGTGGAAGCTTGGCAGCTCAGTCGCCATGATGTCAAGAACACCTCATAACCTCGGTTATGTAAAAACCAATAAATCCCTTTAAAGATACAGCGACACTTGCAGCTTAGAGTTTCAGATATTTACCATCTTGGTTGATCATTCCTTTAAGACAGTACAATGAATTATGAGAGCTGACAGAAACTCTAAAAACCCATTTCACATAAATGATGCATTCAAGGGATCCACGTCGGAGTATAGATGTTGGAAATGCCAAATATATAAAGTATTTGTATGTTTGAGTTATTTAAAAAGTTGTACTTAAGTCCCAGTTCGAGGTTGACAATGAAAGTTACTCAAATCACTTTAAGCAGAACGTCTTAATCCTTTAAAAGCGACAGTGAATAATGCGATCCAAATGCATTTTCCATTGCAGTGTCTCTCCCTCATCGCTCACTCTTCTCCGTTTTCCCTTGTAAAAGCCTCACTACCTAATAATTGGGTAATGGCTCTTCGGAGAGCGCTGCCAGGCTGCTGCTGGGTGAGTCAAATATGAGGGAGGGGGGGAGAGAGGTACACGGCAACTGGCAGACGATCCTCCACGCTCGGTTGGTTTTATTTTATCTCGCGGTGAAGGTCACGAGTTGAGCAAAGACGAGCAGATTCGGGTCTTTGCAAACGAGGTAAAATCTCGTCTTGCGCCAGCAGAGCACGCCGGTCAACAGAGGACAGAGGCGGAGAGAGTCGTTCGGAACACGGTTCAAACTTTTTAAAGACAAAATCTGTAGTCAACGCATGTTCAAGTCCACTGCTGCGAGGCTGGTGCTGCTTGGTACACGTGTGAGAGATGATGGATGTCATATTATAGCAACACATCTATGTTTTCACAAGGCGTAATGGAGGTCAGTAAGTCAGCGACATGTGCCACGCTGTATCCTGTCTGAGGATTATCTGTTGTTGATGTCAGGGTTTTTTTTAAATCTGAGATTCTGAGGGTCACATCAGGAAAAGGACTCACCATAGCTGAAAAGTACCTTGGAAAGCCTTACAGTTACAGCGATGTCCACCAAGTTTTTTAACAAGGCCTCAAGACAACTCAGGCCAAGTTTGTGCAGACGAAACAGGTTGTCAACGAGACCTCAGGATGACTCCAGCCATGACAAAACAAGATGTGTTTAACGAGACATCGGGACATCTATAACTGTTGTTGCTGGTCAAAACGGTTATTTTAAGCCAAAACAGGGTCTTTTCCTAAACCTGAAGAAATGTGTTAATTTCGGTGGTTCTGCAGAAGCAACTTTTATTCTGGCGAGTGGGTTCCAGTCAGCTTGATGAGGAAGAGTTGTTCCTTTTTTGGTCGTCATTGAATGTCAACCTGTGATTGAGTTGTGTATTTTCTATCACTATTGCAAACAATCCTTGGCAGTCTTGACATCAGTTTGCCTAAAGCACGTTAAAGATGTGGAATTAAACAGAGTAAAATGTCTAAAAATGACCTCTGGCCAATTTTATTCGAGGTACCAGGGCGTTTTCATTTTGTTATTTGTGGCCGAAACTTCCAGAGAATCCTCAGATGACACGTCAGAAAGTGAGGAAGGCAGAAATGACACACTGTGCCTTTAACCAGAACAGAGCCAGAACATATGAATGTTTTTTTCCTCATTGATCTTTGCTCAAACAAAAGAGTGAGGAAAGCTCCAGAATCTTGTGATCACAGTATTGTTATTTCTGCCGATCAACCTCAACAACTGCACACCGCTGCACTGCATTACAGTATTTTCTGTTATAAACTGTGAATTTAAAAACCAGGCCAAGGTTTTCTGGAGGACAAAAGTTTCTCCCTGTGCAGATTTTACCGCGAGGTGGGGAGGGGGGGAATGCTGCTGTGCTCTGACTTATCTCTCGATCAGAGGCTAATTTAGTCGTTTGGTTTCCCGAGCCAGAGAAAGGCGCTGACAGGGCGATCCTCCAGGAGACGGATAAGGTTTCTCCTCTGATCCCGGCGCTGATCTGCCCCGGTGCACTTTTTGGGGCTAAAGAACAAAATGTCAACTCCTGGAGAGACGCCCCAGGTCAGAGCTCTTATCTGCTCCCTGCACAGTGTGTGGTGCGGCGCTGTGAAAAGAGTAAGCTGATTCTTTGGACGATACTTGGAAACGTCTTCTGTGGAAGGGGGCGGAGTATGTACGTGCTGCCAAGTGCTACAGAATACATATGCAGGTCATATGAGGATAGTGGAACTTGAACAAAGGGGAGAGTTATACACCAATCGTCAAAAAGGCTTTCGGCAGGAAGATCTTACCCGGTGTCCTGATCTTTCTAATCCTGTGAGAACCTGCAACGTCCCGCTGGAAATAACCTACCTGAGGTCATCTGATCGCGGTCCTGTGTCAATCTACAGCTCGCTTACTCTTCCTAATCTTTTGTGTGCAATGGAAGCAGCGGTGGGAATGCACAACGGGAAGGAATGTATCTATTTTCAGTCCCGTCCGGCTCTGAGTCATGGCAGCGACAACCTACGCTACGTAGCCCACAGCTGTGTTTCCCGGGGCATCGCGGGCCAGATGGGATATATAATTCCAATGTTCCAGCTCTGCCCCGGGTCACCTCATGTTGGATGCACCCCGAATACCTCCGCAGGGAAGCTTCCAGGAGATATTCTCATCTGCTGTCTGAACCCCAACACATTTCTCTTGTCACTGCGACGAAGCAGCAGCCACACCGAGTTTCCTTTCGAGACGCTGTATAAATTAGTAATGGGTGAAAAGGTATGAAGGGTGTGAATCTGAATAGCAAACCAGCAGATAAGCAACTGCTCCTTCCATGAACCTGAGGCACTGTGTTGTAATTTCCTTTTGTTTGACTACTACTGAAGGATGACCATCTTTTTTCTCTTAAAGTGACAAAACTGAAGGTTGATAGCCGACAATGGACCAAGACGCAAAGTGGTAAAATGCAGAAGGACCAGAGAGGCAAGAAAAATGTGGCAATCGTATCTTTATAGTCTTCTCTCCTGCTTTTGTGGCGTAAGATAAGTTGGAAAAAATGTTTTTAAGTTCTTTATTTTTTTCCCACTTGCGTCTCAGAACCTTCTCCAATGGATCCTAAGTTTCCTTAATTGACTGACTTCATGCATGAACTTTGGTCACTGTGCTCAGATTATGAAAAAACGTAATAATCAGGGATCCTACATGGTCCTATTTACAGAGAAATTATGACATTTTTCTTCATGACTTCTGCTTTTGCCAGAAACATCTGCCAGGCCCGATAAAACCGTTATGGAGGGCAAACTTTGGCCCACAGGTCCCAGTTAACAGCAGCCCTGCTTTTAAAACCATTTTCCTCTCACGGCTAAAGACAGCAGGCGAACATAAAGATGAAGTTTAACAAAATTCTAACTCAATTTTTGCTTCTTCAGAGGTCAAAAACTTGAAGAATTGAGGTCACAGTGCCGAGACGCAACATCACTTTTACATCGACACTTCTGTTAAGATGACACAGGGCTTTTTGAGCTCATCCATCAACAAACATTTTTCCTCCTGCTCCGTCTCTTGGAGTGGCTCTCTTCTGCTCTGTCTGTGGTGCCGGACAACACGGAGACAGCAAAATACAGCCGCTGCACGGCCTGAATGACCTGCTGCTGCTGCTGCTGCTGCTGCTGCTGGTACAAAGCCCGCCACAACAATGACACTCACACACACATACAAACACACGAGCCGGCAAGCACTCATTTAGTCATGCATACTTACACACACACACACACACACACACACACACACACACACACACACACAGTGACAGGCTGTCTAGCTCCGTTTTTTTTTTTATTTTTTATTTTGGTTGCAAATTACAGAGTAGTTCGCCCTAGTTAGTCCGACCCACCCTGTGCTTTTCTGAGAGGCTGCTTTACACACACACACACACACACACACACACACACACACACACACACACACACACACACACACACACACACAGAGCACCATGCAACACAGGAGCAATACCCATCTATTCAGCCCAAGGCCGTCTGTAATCTCTGCCATCCAGCTCTGCAGCAGCTATCCAGAGTTTTCCATCTGCGGGAGGTTTATATGAGTGACTATCATTAACACACAGGGCCGCTGGCTCTCACCAGCCTGATTTTTCTTTCCTTGCGGTGTCATTCTTTTGCCAGATTTCAAGGTAGACTGTGGACATGTACAAGAAATTAAGTGTAGGAGGGAGGGGATCACCAACTAAATCCCTTCATGTATTTGGCAACATGCTAGACAGTAAGAGCAGCGGCCCACATCATCTCAACGCTGCGTGGAGTGTATTAGAGGTTTTTTGAAGGGATGCGAGTGACTCCCCTCTCGAGGCATTGTGGGATCGACCCACAGTGTGAGAAGTGAGTTAAGCATTGTGCTTAATTTGAAAGAATTGGGTGATTAAAGATGCAGAGATTAGCTTGGACATGTCTTCCACTAGTTTGGAATAAATATGGAGAAGATCGTCTGTTGCCTCTAAGATTACAAATTGATAAAGAAAGGCACAAGGTAAATTGCCATAACTGAGAGTCTGCCAGCTCTGGAGGCGGGAGTCGGGTGCAGAGCCAGACCTTCTGGAGGAATAAACAGCCAGAGTGGGAGGAGCGTTCAGAGATGACCTTTTAATATCTGGGATTAATGGTGGATTTATCTTCAATCCCATTTATCGACCTGACTTCAGCAGCGTTTGACGGAGATGCCTTCCATTGTTGGTTTGTTTATGTACTGAAATGAACATGCCTGTCTGGAGCTGGAGGGGAAATGTACTTATTATACTTATGTTCTTATGTTATTGTCATAGCTACATATGAAATAATAAAATGCACCGTTATCTCAAGTAAAATTGTATTGCCCTTGTACTGATGCTGCATGTCTTCTTTGCTTTAATTACAACAAATGTAAAGTGCATTCATCACGTAACGTGTGCCAGTTTAAAATGCTTGAATAAGTTGAGGCATTTTCAACTATATTCTGACTTTGAGGCCGTCATTCTCACGGCATCACTGCAAACTACCGCAGTGTTCCCTCACGTATTGTGTTGCTGCAATAAAGCGGATAACAGATTTACAGTAGGATGTGCCAAGAATGTTACAGAACATGCTGCACCGCTCTGATCTGCCACACACTCCATCATCTTCCCTGCAGGGGAAAGTCCTGTTTCTGTTTCTTTGCCACGCTGGAGTCATTTCCTCCTCTCTTTTATAATTGAATTTTGCACTTCAGTCCATTTAATTTTCCGTCTGTGCCCCATATGTCGCTGGGTTGCTGCAATTTTTGGAGAGAAGATCTTTAATTGAATGGTCGTTAGCTGCTGCTGAGATGGCAGCGCAAGTCATCAGCAATTAGGAAAAATACAAAGAGGATATTAGAAGGTGATGAGATTAACTTCATTGATTGCTGCTGACTGGAAAACGGATGCATTGGATGCAAACTGCTGAATAACGATGACAGCGGAGGACAAAAGTGATGCCAAGTTTATAAGAACGAACCAAAAGACGGGTGTTAATCATGCAGATGTGTTGTGCTGAGTATAGTTTTCCTTCTGATTCTCACAGATCTACAAATTCACAATCCAAGATGTCCAAATGTGCACATATAGATTTCGTTAGTGCTTTGACTGTTTGAGTGATGACATGTCGGTCCTGCCTCCAGGACTACCGTAACAATCTCCGTAGATTGTGGCTCTAAATATCAATTTCAATAATGCATCGCTGTCGCTTTCCGCTTTTATTCAAATGCTACCTGCGAAGGGAACTTGCTGTTAGAGCCGCTTACTCACAAAGCAGCCCAGCTAAACACTGCCTGGTGGATTATAGCTTTCTGACGAGTACGTCTGACGGAGCTTTTTATTTAAACTTAACGGGCTCCCAAGGCTTGCAGGAGGTGATGCGACTTTGATTTAAATAGCGCACCGCATGACACACTGCACAAACTGGGGATCTGTTATAAAATGTGTGAAATAACTTTACAGTGGCGTTGCTGTTTTTTCCCTTGAGAAGCCGTGGGAAGCTGCTGAAAGAGGAGATAAAAGCAACAGTTTATCTGCTAATTTGAGCGAGGACGGAGCAAACCTCTGATCACATATCAAACCTGATATCTAAAGGATTCTGGGATATATTCCGCGCTCAACAGGAATCCTAATTATTATTTTACTTCAATGTGATGGAAGTTTTTTTATAATTGAGCAGAGCCGAATGAGAAATGCAAGTTGAATGAGCAATTTGTGGATAGTCTCTCCTCAGATGTATTAGAGACAAAATGCAGGATACATGATCACTTTCATAAATTACTGAATAAAAACAAATGCTGAAGTTTTGATTTAACTAATCCTATGATTATTTTGAAGTAAGTTAATTTGCTATATGACAGGAACGGTGCACAACACCTCAGCTATAGTTAGAGTTATAAGGTATTTGACATCTGTAGAAAAATAACACTTTAGTTTGAAAAACACTTGTTTGCACACAGTTGCCACATTGAACAGTAAAGAGAGCGACATTAGCATTCATTTTGGGGGTTGTGTTTCTGGCTTCGGGATGAATTTAGTCCAACAAACACTCTCCTTCTGCTCCGTTTTGCTCTCCAACTCAGGAAATGTTTGGTCCTTTAGCTGCTAAATGATCACATGCTAACATCAGTCGCTAACTCTCTGCTGCTGGAAACAGTCGTGATAAGAGTGGTAAGTGTACAAAAACCAAAACAATGTGCTGAAAAGATGCTAAAATGCCTCACAGAACTAAAATGGATGAATTATGAATTATCTAGTCTGCTTGAATTTACACCAAACTTTTCATACAATATGTTCCTTTTCTTTATTTCATTTGAAGCTGTTGTAGTTCATGATGTTTCTCCATCGTGGTCACATTCACACATCTAGTGATTTTATGTGAAGTTGCCCCACGTGACTGTAGAGAAAAGGTCACAGGCAAGGCTGGATAACAACTGGGGAAAATCGTTTTCAAGCAACCGTTTTTTAAAATCCTCGTCCGTGTGGCAATTACTCTGCTGAAATTTGGTTAATCACACACTTATTTGATAATCTGCGCCACAAAAGCACATAAAAACTGAAATTGTAGCAGCCCTAGGGGAGCTCCTGCTGTTATAGCCAATTTGAGGCCCTGAGTATAAAATGGTGTTTTAATACCTGCAATATCACGGCTGCTATTAACTTGATGTTGTGGCTCAGGTGGTTTCAGGGACTCTGGGTGAGCTGGGTAGGTTGAGTGTGTGTGTGTGTGTGTGAAGGTGATTCAGGCCTTTTCACAGGATCGTCCTCTTAAGAACTTTAGCCTGACAATTCATATCTTTTAATTTCCAGTATATAAATGTAATGTTTGGGCCTGAGGGGGGAATAAAAGGAGAGCTCACTGTGTTGTGTTGGTCAAGTGTTTGATTCCAATCACCGGGCAACAGGTGTCACTGTCTGCTTACTTTATTTTAGTTTCTCTTCATTTTCTCACAAGAGCGACAATCATACATGTCCACATACTTCACTGGCGTCTCATCATGGTGTCTGAAACGTCTTGTTCGGCCTGATGTTGACCTGAGAAGGAAGGCTGAGTTGGTGAAGGAAAACAAAAAACATAAGGGAAGCTTTTCATCATGCTAATCCCCCATCATGGATCCCTTGAACGCACCACGAGGAGAGAGGGGGCGCTTCTGAGGGAGCGAGGAAACGGGTGTCTTCTTGCATCCTTCACTCCAGCCTCTTCCTCGCATCTCTCGCACTTTCTCACTGGGAGGAGCTAAGACGTGAGGAGACGGGGGGATACAGCCTCTGGATGCATCGACATCGTCCGCAGCATTTAATAAAATCTGGAAATCTTGACATCGTGGTCGGCTGAGGAAAGAACACAAATTGTTGACCTATCATGAATATCCACAACTAATGTTATGACAACCTGCTGAGAAGTTGCTAAGAAATGAACAACATCCATAGTCCTTATAATTAGGCAAAAATAGAACCAGCTAATCTAATAAATGGTGTCTGTTATGTTTTTTTTTGCAGCGCTAACATTCACATCTGTTTCTACCACTACGTGCATATTCATGCTTCTCACTGTCTGCCTGCAACTATGTATATTTTATGTTTGCACGGTGCATGCAGCTGTTTGCATTCACCCAACGTGTGAGAGTCTCCAGACATTTAAAGACTTTTTGTCCGTGCCTCATTGTCTCCACTTGAAGCGTAGAAAAACAACGGCAGCGCATTCCTCGGTCTGTGCGACTGGGCCGGGAACTGTTACACCCTGGTCCATTGTGGCCGCTCTGGCACTTCAGCTGGACCTGAACTAAGTGTTTTGGAGATAAAATCACTGCCTCCTCCCCGCTGAATGTGTCATGGTGGCGTCATGGCCTCAAAACACCCTTTTTTTTAAAAATTTTCCATTGCGTTTTCCAAAGGTGAAGATGGAAAGATGGACTGCTGCAGCTGAATTTTCGAGGTAGAACTTGAACCGTCACACGTGCAGCTGATTTCAGTAATTCCTCGCCATATCGCTGTCATTATAATCTTGGCACTGACGTCTCCCTGGAGGACATAACGGTTTTACAATCACTATAATTTGCTCAATTCAACGACTTAATGCTGGTGATTAGAAGCGAGGCTCGATTACCAATCAGGCAAGATGGCCAGCTGCCCTGAGGGACCCCACAACCCCAGGGGCCACGAAAAAGCAGGTTCACTGCAGGTCAATTGGTTTTCAGTAATCACATTGATTACATACAGCACTTGCAAGATGAATTTGTTTGACATTTCTGGCCGTGCACTGTGTCCTAACAGGAGAGGAGAGTCCCTCTGTCCACGCCGAATCCAGTAAATATTCACATCTGTTCAACAAACCTCAGCCAGGTGAATACTTGCTGTCTTCCCACATTTTATTTTCTTACCAGAAACTTCCCGCTACCTGGCCGCTCTCCCTCCAGGCAGCTGCCACCTTGTTATTGCTTTGGGTTTTTTTTGTAGTTAAATGCAGGAGTATCATTTAATTTGCCCAACTCGTTCATAAATCAACCAATCCTCCACGCATCTCAAGAAAGCAACATGAAGAAATAGAAACTGGGTGTCCGGCAGTTCGAAGTTTAACTTAAATCTGCACACTGCATCCCGTTGAGTCGCTTGAAGTCAAAGAGAACCTAAAGAAAACATTGCAATCAAACTGATTTTGTAACGTATCTTAACTTTTAAAGAGTTAGATGAGAAGATGGATACCTCTCTTGGACTTGCACGCTAATCTATGAAGCTAGGGCTAGCAGCTGGTTAGCTTAGCCTAGGATAAAGACAGAAAATGGGAAGAGAACCTAGCATGTATCTGTCAAAAGCTAAAAATAAAATAAAGCTCTTAGCTCAGAAAAAGGAACACTTACCACAGTGCATTTGTTTCAATTCACGCACAGAGGAACAAACATCCTTGTTTTGACGAGCAACTACGAGAAACATCTATTTCTTGCTGGAGACTAGTCAGGCACATCGCCCAATTAAATGTAAACCCTTTTGGTTTTTGACAGAGCTAGACCTGATGTGTCCTACAGATTTAACAGACAGATGTGAGAGTGGTGTACATCTTCCTATCTAACTCACAGCAACAAGGAATAATACCTCCTAAAATATCTTTTAGTTGCTTCAAGAGCAGTATCGAGTCAGATTTGTGCTGCATTAATGCATCTTGTCTTACAGAGTGAGAGAGTCAAAATCAAAGACAGTAGGACAGTATCCTAGATCATATTTAGCATATTAATACAAATAAAGTGAATTAATTTCCCTCAGTTTGTCGGTTAGTTTAAGATAATTTGATTCGTTTATTTCAAGATTGCAGTGCTGGTTGGTTTGATGGGAACTCCGTCCAGCTGTGATTGAACGTCTGCAATGTTGAACTAAAACTCTTAATTGATTAATTCAAAATAAACAGTTGTGCAATTATTACAATGCACACTCACTCACACACACACACACACACACACACACCTTTCCAGTAGGAGCTTTCTATCAAATCAATCCAAAGCAATATGGAGTGTGCGCAGTGATGCGTCCTAATGAGCTGTAATGATGTGTGCTGCGGTGCTGCCCTCTAGTGAGATGAGGGATGGATGATGCAAATCACCGCAATCTAGCAAACACTGCAGCACATCTGCACATCTGCACACGCACACACAGGCGGCTCTCCAGCACCGCCCGACACCTCGACAGATGCCTCGAAGTCACAAAAACAAACGGAGCTCGTTTTTTTTTTAAATTTTAAAATTAATTTATTATATGTCTTTGTCATAGAACTCATTACTTTTTGTTCATGGTTAACATACAGCCATTCATATAGAGAACAAATGAGCTTTTTTATTCATCATTTTCAATTAACTTAGAAATGTACACTCTTCTTTGTGACCCCCACAGAGGAGAAAAATATCCGTTTTTCAAAAGTGTCCTTTTTCCTCATTTGTGTTTTTCTCCCCCGCCTTTTTTTTTTTTTTTGAGGGAAAAGGCCCTCTGCCTCCTCTTCCTCCTCTTCATCTCCCGTTCTCTCTCTCTCTCCTTCTCTCTCTTTCGTTTGGATGAACGGATGTAAGAGGCAAAGGGAAACACCTGAACACACTGGCACAATGATGAACACAGGCAAAAAGGGCTGATGTGCACTGGGAGCTGAACACCGAGCCACCAAACAACAACACACCCAGTCTTATTCTCCGTCTCATTCACTCACACGCACACGCACACGCACACACACAGACACACACACATTCAGTAAGCTACAGTGCAAACACACACTCTCCCGCACACCGAATACAGAGACCGATCAAAACCGTTTTCAAAATAAAAGCACACAAATAATAAATGACCCCAGAAAACAGATTGAAGCCCCAATCATGATATAAAAAATAAAACTATGCGACCATATACAATCATTATCAGTGCATGGGAACAGAGGGGAGGCAGGGGATACAGGTTGTGTTACTGTACAATGTCACAAGATGTAATCGGGTATGCCTGCATGGCAAAAGTAAAACGGGGAAAAAAAAACAAAGATGTTCTTGCTTTGTGTTCTCCTGACAGCTTTTGTGTTATGGATGCCTGAACAGGAGTGGTTTGACTTCGAAAGAATGTTTCTTTCAGCTGCTCGGGTTGTTTTTGTACGTCGGGTGTTTGCACTGGTCGTCACAGATGAACCCGACGTGCAGGCTTCAATGCGTTCCACTCAACTCGTTTAGGTAAACTAACAAAGCACAGACAAAGTGCTGCAACCTGCTCCCTTTCACCAGGATCTCAATCCAGATTAAAAAAAAAAAAGCACCCAGACCGCTTTGTCTAACCTACTTTTCATTATCCCTCTCACATTGTAAACCTATTTTTATTCATTTAAGCACTACAAAGGCTGTGCAAAGAGAGGAGGGCCCAAATCTGGCAACTTGGCGGGAGGGTGGAGAGGATTAGATGGATATGACCCTGGCAACCGGCCCTGTTGGTTAATTGGCTGCAGACAGCACTGTGCCCCGGGGACATGAGACCGGGTGGCAGCACCATGCCTGGTGCCAGTCTTCTGCCAAGGCCGTGTTGTTGATGTGAATGTGTGAAAATGTGTGTGTGTGTGTGTTGAAGCAACATGGTGTCTTGCTAGTCATTTGTCCTTTTTTCAAGGACAAGATGGACGGAAGGCGGAGGAAGTGTTTGTGTGATATGTGAGAGGACATGCAGGATGCCTCCTAGTGGTTACTGTGTGTGTGTGTGTGTGTGTGTGTGTGTGTGTGTGTGTGTTTGTCTGTGGACAAGACTTCACTAAGCAGCAATTAGCCAGACGGTCATAGCTGTCTTAATTACAGAATTGTTTTAAGTCTGGACCAACAAGTTTCTGCTTAAGGTCTGTAGAGAAGCAAGTGTTTAATGTTGAGTAAAACTTTGTTTATCTCATTTTTGGATAAAATTTCATTAACGGCTCAATTTAAGCGTGCAAATCGGAATATTTTTTAGCTCTGCGCCCATAAAAGTTCTTGTTTTATGGAGTAAAGATCATAAAAAGTTTTTTTTCCTTCCTCAACACTACAAACAATCCATTCCTGGAGATCTGTCTGACTTTTTTGCACAACCACCGTGACTGATTTTGTGTTGCTGCATAATGAAGTCGTCTCGCAACAAACGCCAGTGACTGAATCAATTATGACCTAAACCTGGCATTAATAAGCAAAATCATAACCCTGTTTAACTGTTACATCTTCTAACAACATAAAAAAATCAAAAGAATCAACAGATACATCCCCCAAATATATATATATATATATATATATATATATATATATATATATATATATATATATATATACATCACATACAAATATATGTATATATATATATATATATATGTATATATATATATATATACATACACATACAATATATGTATATATATATATATATATATATATATATATACATACACATACAAATATATGTGTATATATATATATATATATATATATATACATACACATACAATATATGTATGTATATATATATATATATATATATATATATACATATACATACAACAACAAAACTAATACAAGATAAAACCACATCCCTCCAATAAGGTGCAATTCATAGTTTTGAAGGCAGATGTTCTACCTGCATTTCAGCATGCAACTCAAATAAAAAGCTTTTTCATTTTTTTTTTTTTTCATTTTTTAACATCTTTGTCTATTTGGAGGAGAAAAAAACAAAAACGTCAGTGATGACAAAAGGGGAAAACAAAAGCAGAACACAAAAAGCATCAAACCAGCATCACACTCCCGTCAGACAGACACAGAACATTAAACAAAAGATGTAGGCAGGTTTTTTTTTTTTTCCTCCTTCTTCGTGTGTTGGGTTCCTCTTAGGTCAGTGCTCTGGCCTGAACCGGTTCCGAGTGGCTGAACGACGACAAAAAAATGGTTTTCTGGTCGCACAATGGCGAGCCTTCATAGCGATCGCATAACAGCGGGGGTAACAAACAGAGCGGCTACAGTAGTCTGACTGTTTGACCAGCAGAGGACACGGCCACAATCAGACCACAGTTTGAAAGGATGGAAAAAAAAAAGAGGCTGTACTGTGTGTGTGTGTGCTGTGTTATCTGAACGTGCCGTGTGTGAAGGAAGGCGAAAGACTTATGAATAAAAACCACACACACGTTTTGCAAACAAAAAAAAAACTCAAGTGGTTACATGATGCTGTTCCCGTCGTGTGGAGAGGATGATGCCATCAAAACAAGATGGCTGCCACTGTATGACGTCCCCCCCCCCTTTTTTTTTTTTTTTTTACAGCATCCGAGGAGGTAAAAAAAAAGACCAGGTGAGGTGGAGTGGAAGTATATTCTCGCAGTAGGCTGAGACAGTGCTTATGAGCTTAAACACACACACACACACACACACTCTCACATTCGCTCACACACACTCACACACCGCCTTAAAAAGACATTAAATATCAAGCTGCCAAGTGGATGAAGTTACAAAAAAAAGTACAAAAACAAAGTTAAATAGGAAAACAGAGGGGCCAAAAAAAAAAGATTCCTCCCCTCTCCCTCTGTGTTTCACAGACTCGCACCAAACGCTTTAAAACTTTTAACAGAAACAGAAACGATCGGCTTCACACACACACAAAAAAGCGTTAAGTGCAAAACAAAAACCAAAAGGAGAAATGAAGGTAGACGCCTTTTAAATGTGGAAAAACCCGATTGTGTGGATCAGTCGCTCCCTCTTCCCGTCCCTGTCTTTGTTTCTGATTGCGACGGGGAATTCAAGCCCCTCTGGAGGCTCGCTCTCGCTTTCCCCCTCGCGCTGCCATCCCCCTTTCATTTGCCTTTTTCTGACCCCCGCCACCCTCTCTCTCTCTCTGTCGCCCTCGCTCTGGCTCTGCCTCGGTCTCAGCTCAGGTGTAATGGACGGCAAGTTTCAGAACATTGCAGGTGGGCTTGTGTTACAAAGGAGGTAACACACACACACACACACACATGCATTTAAAAAAATAAGACACAACATGGACAGGAGTATGCGGACAACTGAAAATCAAACCCATCTGTAGCCTCATTGGAAGGCTTTTCCACAAGATTTTTTTTGGGAACTTGGCTGCAGCAACTTTCATTGAGCCCCGAAGAGCTTTAATTAATCCATCCCAAAGGTGTTGGGTGGGGGCTGAGGTCAGGACATCGGCGCAGGCCAAGTCCTCCGCACCAAACTGGGGAAAAACCTTTATGGACCTTTGCTTTGGCCACGGGGGCATCGTCACGTTGGAACAGGAAAGGGCCTTCCCTAAACTGTTACCACAGAGTAGGCGCAGCCTAATGCTGCAGCTTGTGGTCGTATTTTAAAGACCTTGACAACACATGTTCACAATCAGCTTCTTGCACCGTGAGTGATGGGATCCTACGTCAACGCAGAGCGAGGGGAAAGTTTGACAGTCGGTGCGGATTTTAACAATTGAGCATTCTTGGCAAGAGAGCAAATAAGAACATTTGCAGACACAAACACTGAAGTATAAATCCGAAAATCGGCCATTTTGCACGGCATTGATTACCCGACAAAACCGAAAACTTGTTGCGCAAATAATCAATGTCACGGAGAAATACTCAAGATTCAGAAGCCGAGCATCGCGCCTCGTTAATCTAATGCGTAATTAGTCATTTTTCCTTGAATGTTGTGCTTCTACGATGGGTGAGTGAGCTATGTAATTAGAATGTTTCGTTGTTCGTCAGCTTATATAGGGTTGTTTTATTTTGAAAATTCACTGGTGCCTCACTCGATCTGCTCCGTGCAGCTTAAACCGGGAAAAGCAAACCCCCTCACCAAACCTACACAAAGTCATGTTGGCAAGTGTTGTCCACATACTTTTGGCCACATCCTGTTGTCTCTCTCTCTCTCTCTCTCTCAGACACAGAGACGCTCGCGCCTTCCCTCCAGTTTCTGACGGCATTTGATCTGCAGCCAGGTGTCGGCCCGCCCGCCCGACGTCTCCTGCACGTATGTGTCAGTGCGTCCATCTGTCTCTGCAGCGCCACGCTGACTTTCATCTTTTTTGATCCGCGGCGTCACAACATATGGACTCCTGGACGAGTCTCGTCCCGCGCCCCACCCCGAGGCCGACAATCTGTCCTGGAACACATTCAGAGACGTGTTACGAGTCCTGACTCGCAAACACTCACCTCTCCCCCACCTCCCCCCCCTTTTTTTTTTTATAAATAAGGAGACACATTTATCAGCTGAAGACGTGACACGCTTACGGAGGAGTTTCCCAGTCTTCATTAACACAAATGTTTCCGCTAATTCATATTCAACACTGCTTCTAAAATGCTTCTTAATTTGATCTGTTTCTTTTTGCTAAATTGGGAGTCCACTTCAATGTGTGATAGGGCAAATCATTTCCCATGCAGCTACGCGACTTGGCTTCTCGTACTGAACAGAATTGGACCGCGCCCAGTCGAAATACTCATTAAAAAGACCCATAAACAAAAGGATTCAGTGCTCAGTGTAAAGAATCCAACACTGCGAGGCTTTTTTTTTTGGTTTTCACCAACACTCTTTTCGCTGTAATGCTGTCACAGGTTAGCTCATTCAAATGTTCTCATTGTCCTCTCTCCTGGTTTCCATCCAGGCGGATAGTTTTGGTTTGATTTGCCTCCACTCCCGGCACAATGGAAGTGAAAACTTTTGTTGTTTTCACAGCTTTCTCTTTCCAGGAACAGGAATCTCTGTTACTCTCTGCACTCAACGGTTCCACGGAAAACTGGACGGGCACCAAATGAAATTCCGTTGAATTTTTCGACTGACCTCCATTGTATAAAGCCGGGAGGGGTCTCAAAATCTGGGCAGCTAAAAACCAAACCTGGACACTTTCGCAAGTGTTTTGTGAATTTGGGTGATCTTAACCCTTCACACCATTTGTTTCAGTCTAATACTAACAAGTCCAGGCCTGAATTCCAAAAGCCAAGCACAAAGACGTACGTGAAAGAGACTTGCACTTGTTTTTGGGGAACACTTGTGCTTAGCAACAACGAGTACTTTCCAATCGGCGGTGACACATCGCTGCAGCTGTCGGTGTTAATGTGATTGCTCAGCTTGCGGAATGTGAATGCTTTCCGTCGCTCACACGGAGAGAATAACAACATGTTTACAGCCAAGACGACAATAGCAGCAGCTTTCTGTCGCTGCGGAGGCGTGAGCCGGTTCCTATTCCAAAAAGAATGGAATTTCTCACTTTGATTTGAGGATTCAAAGCACGATCCGTCTGCAGCGAAGTTTTAACTCGCAGACACGTGTGATGGCGAAAGTTTTCTGATGGTGTCTGTGCTTTTTCGGACCCGTGTAGGAGCCACGGGAAGAAAAGAAATGATTTCAACAACAGGGACTCCAGTAAAATGACCCCTCTTTTCCCTCACACACACCCGCCTCCTTGATTTCCGGCCTGCCTGCCGCTAATGTTTCTTGGAAAAGATCAATCGGTGGAAGCCACAGGGCTGGAGGGGGGCCAGCGCCGTGAAGGCATGTTAGCCCTACAGACAGGCAGCCAGCCGCTCTGCAAGCACAACAACAGATGGGGGGTGACTGTAGTAGTGGTGGTGGTGGTGGAGCTGCACCACCAGCCCTGGAGACACACATCTGTACAGGATACACACACGTGCTGAATACTACAAAACATGTGTCGACGGTTAGTGTGTGTGCCGAGCGGAGGGGTCGGGGGTTCTGAGGCTCTGACGGTGACCGTTTCCTAGACAGATGTTTCTGATTTTCGTGACCAACTTCTGCATCTTCAAAGTCGGCTCGTCTTGGGACGCATTAAAGGGGCGCTTCACCAGTTTTACTCGGCAGGTTAAGGAGACCTCGTCGGCTCTTGTCAGCCTGTGAAAAGTGTTTTGTATCATGTTTCCTGTGGCTCTTGATTAGCTTTTGTTAAGTGATGTCATAATGATGTCATTTCACCTTTTGGCTCGCGGACTGCAGATTTATCACAGATTTAAAAACAGGTGGCAGACATGTGCAGTTAGCTGGAAGGGAGGGGGGTTTGGAGGTTGGAGTTACATTGTGGGAAATGTAGTACAAAGTGTTTTTTTGGAGGATATCTCGACCTCTGCTGCAGCAATCACGATCACTCTTTTCCTTAATATGCGTCTGGAAGTCCTAAATCACGAACGGTGCTCTTTTAAGCCTTTGGGCACATAAATCATGTGCAGGAATAAACCTGAACGTCTCGATAAATAAGCAGAAGTCAGGGAGAATATAATGTGCAGCAGTTGATGCCTGATGCGCCGAATACACTGGAGCAGGCGACCTGCGCACGGAACATCGCAAATGTTTGTTTAGAAAACACCGCAGAGTCAACATTAACCTTCCAAAAGGGTCCAAGTTCATTTCCTGTTGCTAACATCGATAACTGAAAGGAAATAAAGACGGCGCCCGGCTGTTACCTAGCAACGCAACTCCAAATGTGTCTGCGGTGGAGTCGCTCTCATCTCGTTTACTTTTTTTTTTTTGCATTTTACAGTTAATTTATTCCCTCTGTTCCAATCACCTGAAGCAAAGGAGCCGAGTTCATCGCAGATGATTTTTGTTGGTCGGAGAGCCCCGGAAAAAAAAACAACCTGATCACATTAAGAGCCGAGCTCGTGTCTTTGGTTTGATTCCCACGTATGTTGTTGCTTTATTGAATTTACGACGGATCATGACAAAAGTGACAGCGGGCGCCGTGCCGGTGCTGCAATTAGTCGGGCTGTGCAGCGACAGAGATCACAGGTTTGTTTAGGCGCTATACCGTCTGCTGAGTGGACACAACCTGCCAAAGTGTCCTTGAGCAAGACACAGTCGCTCCTTTCTCTTCTGTTTATCAAAGACTTTAAATCCATAATGAGCCCAGCGAGGCGGCGCGCACACACACGCGCACACACACACACACACACACGCGCACACACACACAGCTTCAGTCGTTCAACATCACAACCGCGTTTTGACTTTGTCGCCGGTTTATAGATTTCCTTTTACAGGGATGATGAGCTGCTCCCTTCATTCGGACGGCTTTCATTTCATCGCCGCGATGACTCTCCCGCTCATCAAAGTGAAAAATCAAAGCCGCTCGGTCAAGCTTATTACCTCCCCCCTCTCAGCGTGTCGTAATCACGCCTCATCCGATACGACTGTCACTGGGAGCAGCGGCGGAAGGATTATTCCGGAAATGTCTCTTTTTTTTTTTGTATTCGAGTCTCCATTCATCAAGCTGTGGCTTTGTCTGAAACAGGACTCCCCCTTTTTTTTTTCTTTTTAACTGTTTTTCCTGCTTTTGTTCAATCCAACAAAAAAAAAAAGAAATAATTGCTTGTTCATGTTTTATTCCTGGCTTATTAGTGTTTCTGTCTACCTCTCTGTTCCTCTTGCAAATTGTCTGCTTGCTGCGATGAGTCAGTCAAATCGATGAAATAAAAGCGGTGTGTGTGTGTGTGTGTGTGTGTGTGTGTATGCATGTGTCACTATTCTCAGCTCTGCAGAGATGTGACATTTACTGATAACGACTGTGCAGTGAGATGCTTTTGCATTTTTAAAAAAAAAATTTCCTTGGGTCAGGTTGCGCAAGTACAGTTAACAAGGCGATCTGGCGATTCCTCCCATCATCCTCCTCCCTCCATCATGCTCTCCCTCCACCTCTGATGCTAGTGGGGTCGGCTATCTTGGTCTGATGACCTCAAGCTGTTTGGGAGCTCAGGAATTCATCAAGAAGGACGGTTGCCGTGGCGATGGCGGGGCAACAGGCCGAGTGAAGTAACCCCTGGCTTGTCTTCCAGCGAGGCCAGACACCCTTATCTGGCGTGAGTCACTCCGTCTGTCACGCGCACACACACGGTTTAAGTGCAAAGCGTACGTACGCGTATGCAAACACTCGCGCCATGTTTGCCAGATGTGCACCCTGATTGCAGAGCTGGGAGTTAACTCTGGTTAAATGCCTCTTGGCTGGGCTTAAACACACACACACACACACACACACACACACACACACACACACACCCCAACCCTGGATGGGATTGAACAACAACACCCCCAAGGTTACAGTTTCTGAGATTACGTTTCGCTATAAAGCACAAACTTGCTTGTTTATTGCGTGTAAATGAGAGGATGAGCTTGTGTTCTGCTGCACAGGCAGCGAGTCTGCACATGGTTGTGATTTGAGGCCCTGAAATCAGAGAGAAGGAGGAGAGTTCTGTTTGTTTTTCCTGCGATCAAATTAGATATTTCGGTCGGTTTCATGTGAACTGTCGCGACCAGAAAACAGTCATCGGTGCTTTATTGGCTGAATAAGTGCAAAAAGTACTTTTTTAGCAATAATTCAGGAGGGAGTTTACTGCAAACGATTGATTTCATTTCATAGCTTGGACACGAAATCTACCGTCCATTACACATAACTGCCTGATTTCATGATTTAACATCTCAAACCTACACGAGCTCCACTCGGGTCAAGTGTTAGCCCTACTTCCCTTTTTCAAATTCATCATCTGTGTCTTTTTGTTCCAAAAATCATCATTAATCATCAGCAGGAAAACCTAATTCAGGAACATACACAAAAAAAAAAGCGCCACAGCCAGCGTCGCCGTCATCTCGTCTCTCGTCTAATGTCAAGTCCTATTTAAAGCTGGTTTCTCCGCGGTCCCTCTGGGGTTTGGATGGGAGTTTGGCTCTCAGCCTCAACGCCAAACCCCAAACAGCTGCTGCTGCAGACCGCTCTGCCATGGAGGCGGCGGCACAGGCCCGACGCAACTGTCAGCGGCCTGCTGGTTAAATCTGCTGTTTTCCCACTGTGAGCTAACAGCCACGGAGAGCCAGCGTGGTGACGGACTGATACAGTTTGGAAAGAAGAGATTCTGCAAAGCTAGTGCGACCGTACTGCTCCGTCGTTAGAGAAAAGGTCGTGAAAAAGGGACTGAATGCTGCGTGTGGAGGTTTTAATTCAAGTCTTACTCAAGGACACTTTGAGCGAGGCGAAACAGTTGTAGTGAGACATTCTGTGCCAGTCTTGTATTCAGGTGGAAATAAATCTACAGCCAACAAACCTTTTTGCTTTCAGATTTTAAAATGCTCTCAGTCCCAGCCTCGCCCATCGGCAACGTATTGAGTTTATTCCCCAAAAACTTTTTATTTCTCTTGGGGGAACCGTTCACACTGAATCTAGCCTGAAGCTGAGGTAAACAGTATCCTTAATAGCCCAGACAGGCGTTGAAGAAGCAGATGGTGGTTGTAGTCAATCTACAATGAAAAGAAAAGACAATGACTTTACTGGCTTTGATTGGTACTTGTCTGTCTGCTGCGTGTTCAGCTCCCTTCTCTCCTTCGCGTTGCATTGTTTAATGTTTCTGCAATGATTCTTTCTCTCTTGACAAGTCTGAGCTGAGCCCTCATGACAACCGCCCACAGAGGAAAAGCGCGCTCGCCAAATCGTCCACAACATCGCCGACCTCTGCCAAAAGATGTGGGGCGTGGGGATTTAGGCACGTAGCCGACATCGACAGCCGGGGAGGAGACAAGAGGCGTGAGCGTCTAAATGTACAGAGGAGCGAGATCTGTGGGTACAGGGCTGCCCTGTCCCGTCCTGCAGAGACATCGGCAGACAGAAGATAAATACACTATTGTTGAAACACTCCCGTGAGGATTAACAGGAAGTACATGCAACACACCCAAAATGAAGTGTGAAAGCCAGTGTGTGTGTGTGTTTGTGTGTGTGGGTGAAGGAAAGTTAGAGGAAGAGTTGGAGATTTAACATTTCAGACAGAGAGGATGACGTGCGGAGAGAGAGAAAGAATATAATTGAATTGAAGAGAGCATGGCCATGTTAATGAGGATTCAAACGAGACCAACACCAAAGACGGAGAGAAAAAGACACTTCATGGCATAAAAAGAGGAGGAAAGAGGGAAGAAAGAGGAGTCATTTTCAGAGAGCGGGTGATTGACAGCCACGGAAAAGTCGAATATTTAACCGGAGGGGACCTGCAGTCGACGCTGACCTCGTCTGATCGCTGCAGCTCCTCGCCTGATATGAACCCACCCACTCATCTTTAAAAAAAAAAAAAATCACCGATCCCTTCTCCTTTTTCACATACTTCAGTTTCCAAGGAAACAAAGTCATCCCAGCTGCTGGCTAGACGGAGAGACAAAACTGAAGGGTGATCTCTCCCCCGACTGGTCTCGATTGTTCTCGTCGGACAAACGACAACAAGCCAGTTCCATCCGTCTCGGATGCCATCGACAGGGGCCATGATTTATTCAGCGCTGTCTGTGAGCGCTGAGGGAACACACACACACACACACACACACACACATACATATTCTGCACGCTCATGCCTGCGACACCCGTGCATCAGCAGGCACTGTGGGAAAAAAATGAACGTCGAGAGAGAGCCTCCCTTTCTTTCCCTTTTCATCACCGCTCTCTTCCTCCCTCATTATTCTTCGCTCTTTCCTGCCTTCTGTCTCGCTCGCGCTGTATTCCCATCTCGCTGTCTTTCTTCCCCCCCCCGACGATTCTCTCTCACCGTCTGTTTCCTCTCGCTGATCGTCTCCCCAGCACCCCCGCCTCTCTCCCTCTACAGCCCAAACCCTCGCAATATGACACAAAGACAGATCACACACACACAAACACACATCCAGGTCTAAGGTGCATGTGAATGAGTGTGAGGACATGAATGAGCGGGGGAAACACTTCCATCGAGTCGTTCCTCTTTCATTTGGCAGTGGGTACTCCAGCGGGGGGGTTTAAATAGGGATTTATAATTTTTTTTTCTACTGAGACCCGAGAATAATATCTGAACCGTGCGTCTGTTTCTGGAAGGAGGTCGCCGACTATGATTAGGAAGACATCTGCAAGGTGGAGAGTGAATCGTGAGCATCGGTCCGTAAACTTCAGTAAACGCAGACGGAAGGAAACAAACAAACAAACAAACAAAACAAAAACAGTCCTTCAATACCAAGTGTCTCGTCTCCACAGGTTTCACAAGGCTGTGAAATATCCGTCTCTTTGCTCCGAAGCGGCCCCGTTACTCTCAGCAGGCTCGGGTGAAGAAAAGGAGGATGGGGGGGCGGGGTGACAGAAAAGAGAGATAGCTTGTTTTCCTCCCCCAAAAAGGGAGGAATGAGGAAATCTATGATTTTGTTTATCCAGTGGTTGCATCCTCTAAGTGATCTCTCCGTAAATCCGTGGTGGATGTTACTCAGTGCTCCCTTTTTTCTTTTTTTTTTTTTTTGACCCCAAAATAATGATTTGATTTTAAAGAGATTTTAAATCCCTGCAACATCAGTGCTGCCTGGTGGAGATACACGTAGTATCGCTCCAATGAGAGATATAGTTCATCAGTACCGTTCCGCCCCAAAAACTCAGTGTTGAGGCCTCACTCAGGCCTGACTAGTTACTTCACTCGTCTCTTTCCCAGCTGAGCTCCTAGCCCTCTGACAGTCTAGACCCTCTGCTGTAAGGGTTCTCCAGGAGGTAGCGGTACCGTTCATAGTGCTCCAGCATGTACTTGGGCGCGTACATGTGCTCTTTGGGGTCCACAGGGGGATATTCCTGCTGGGAGCCATCGAACCAGCCCCCGGTCCTGATCAGATCGCGGATGTAGTTGAGGTCACGCTTGTCCTCGTAGTCGCCCCACCTCGGGAAGTCTCCGTTCTGCGCCGACACCAGCTTGAAGTAGATCCCCTCGGGCGTGAAGCACCAGGAGCAGTGCCACCCGGCGAAGTGAAAGGGGCTGCCCACCGACCACTGCACCAGGATGTGGCCTGTGTCGTTCTCATACTTACGGAAACCGGGCATGGTGTAGTATTCGCGACGCCGGAGCTTGATGCCGTCTCCATCGTAGACGTGGTGGAGCATCCCCACCGTGCAGCCGGACACCACCTCTAGAGAGCCAAACTGCTTCCAGAAAAATCCATACAGTGACTGGATGTGGGGAGAGAGCAGAGCAACACCAGAATAATAAACAAGATTGCCTGTTTTATTGAGCTATTGGACCAAAAACAAATGTGAGGACGTTGAATAGACCAATTTCCTGCATGACACATGCATCACCCATCATCCTGGAGAAAAAAACATTTGTTCAACTACACACACACACAAGCTGACATATCGCTGCTACCTTGCGCATGTGGATGGCGAAAGGCTCCGTCCAGCCATCGAACAGCTTGAGGAAAAGGAGGCCATCAAGTGCCGGGATTTCATCTGCATCGTTGATGACAAAGACGTCGTCCGGTCTCGCGCCCACCACCCTGGACATGCCGTTGTGCGTCAGGAAGGTACGCAGGTAGTCATCGGCGATCCAGCCGTCCTGCCGGCCCCCCTCTGGGAAGTGGTCGAGGAACACGTAGAGGATCTTGTGACGTACGTAGTCGTACGTACCGTTGAGGAGGAGGCGCAGGAAACTGGAGAAAAATGACGAATGCCATTTAGTGCCATTCTTTTATCCAAAGAAACATACAGTCCCATGAATTTGTATCACGTCACAGATATTTGCACCTATCATGTTTAGTAGCAACTGATTTCCACTTTTTCAACTTGTTGTCAAGGTTGATTTAAAAGTTTCCATGTGGAGTGTTTTGTTTTGCATCTCATGCTTTACTGGCACATGCGTGTGGAAACACATGTTTTAACAACAAGCATGTGATCCATGCAATCCACAAGTGTGTTAATTTTACGTAGGAGGGAAATGGAAATGAACACATTTGTTTAACTTTAAGAACCCGTGCAATGCGTTGCAGCATTCTCCTAAACAACTGTAGCAGATGGGGACTTGTTTTAAAACGTCATACAACAAGTTAACAATGACAAAATAAAATGGTTCTCCCGGTCTTCGGAAGCCCCGAGTACTCAAACTGATTTGAAATGACATTGTGCACCTTTAGCTTTGAGCTTAACGGCTACATAGAACATTTTGGATGTGAATGTTGTAAATGATGTCTTTACAAATCCATTTCTTACATTTTAAAACAAGTCTCCATCTACTTCTGTTTTGCTGTGAGGCTCCACAAATGTTTTGTTGACCACAAAACTTCATCCGACTTTCTCCTGGCATGGGAGTGAGCTGATAATGACTGAGTTTTGGTTAACTTTTCCAAAAAACTGCATTACCATGCAACAATAAAGTGACTTTGACAGAAAATTAACAGATATTTATGGATTACACAACTCAAGCATGCTTCAAAAGCCGGCCTGATTGATATTTCATACTGCAGAGAACAGAATGGAAAGCAGTGTTGCCTGGTAGAGCAGAACAAACACATCTTAACTCTGAAGAAATGCATTATGCTGGCAAAATGTTTTGCCAGAGATAAAGAATAACAGGCGACAAAGGTCCTTGTTTGACAAATGACGCCTTCGAGTCAAAAAGCCCACTGTACATACACCAGAGTGACTGGAGGGAACAACTCAATTAACCTGGACAAACGCATCGCAAAAGAGGTTGTTCGCTGAATGTAGCCGCCTTCATGCAGTGTCACATCCGATGATTGAACACACCAATCTCTCCCTCCAAGGCTCCATGCAGAGTCGATCGTGTCGCTCTTGTCATAATCTGCTGTAAAATTGCTCCCGAGGCGTTTCGTGTTGTTGCCAAAGGAACTTCACTGTAATTTTCGTTCAGCACACTGATATTCAAGACGCGTGAAGGTTGGCGGTAAACAAAGATTGTAAGCTGTCAACGGTAAACAGCCAATGCATCGGCGGGGTCGGACATGGAATTTTCTGCAACTTTCCGGTTGCGTACTAATGAATATGATTATGGGGCGTAGATGGAGCTTCACCCGTGACCTCAAATAACATCATTTATCTGAACTAAGACTTGACATGCCATGAATGGTACTGTCTAACACACAACTCTGAATTGAAAAAGATGGGATGCAAAATAACAAAAGAATGCACCCATTTGCAAATGACCTAAATGAGTTCATCTATTTATGTTTTAGTGTCCCAACTTTTTGGTAAGCAGGTTTTAAACTGTACACACACACACACACAGTATTCTCATCACTGTGCTGTGCTACAAGCCCTGTCACCATATCACACACTTTTACGTCTTTAATCCATCTTAAAGTTTGCTGAGCATGAATGCCATTTTACAATGCCATTCTGTCGGGCACAATCCATCTGCCGATGGCCACACGGCAGCTCAGTTGGGGATTAACGCTTACCTTGACCTTAAAGGCATGGCATGTATAATCTCTCTCTCAAAAAAAAAAATGCTGCCTTACCTCAAAGGCCGTCTCTCTCCGTAGGCAGTAAAGTTGGATTCACAAATGAGGAACAGATCGACAGCTTGGGCGAGCTCATTAAAGCGAGCATGCAGCAGGTCAAACTCGTGGTTGATGTTGATGGCGTTGATGACCCTCCGCGGGGTCTCTCTGGGCGTCAGCCGCTCCTTGGTGGGCAGATTGGAGTGGTACACCATGGTGGGAACGCCACAGTAAGGTCCGTGCCATCCGGGCCGACACACACACTTGACCAGCCGCTTCCCGTTGCCCCCCCTGCTTCTGACCTTGGCTTTTGGAGCTAGGGAGGGCTGCTGCTGGACTTCCAGCGGTTTCCGTTGCCCAGCTGCCACAGCTCGAGCACCTTCCCCGGCTCCATTGGCCATAGACCCCCCTGATTTCCCAGAGTACTCCTTTGGGGTAGCCACCTCCGTCCCCTGCCTGAAGCAAAGGGCCCCAGCTTTGGTTCGGACAAAGTACGAGGTTTTGTCGTCTTGAAGCTGGTGAGTGCGGGTGTGGAAGTCTCCCATCATTTCTAATGGGTCTGACAATGTGTCCTTATGTAACACCACATGGTGGTCTCTCGCCGCCAGTGGGACCTCTGGAAGGTCCGGCCCGGCAGGTTGGGCTGGGTGGCTTGGGTTCCGCGGCTTCAAGTGGTCTTCAACTCTTTCCTAGACAGAAAGATGGAGAAGAAAGTAGCTTAGCACCTTGAGAGCCATTTGAAAGCTGATAACAAATGACGAAGAGAAAAAAACATTTAAAAAAAGTAAAATTTTTGCAGTTCCTTCTGCATATTTATTTGATCATGTTGCTGTCCAAAAATAGTTTTGATGATTGGCTTTTTATAGTTCCTACTGACCTTTAACCTTTCTAGTCATATTATATCTTTAAACTGCAGTGTAACTAGGTAACCGGGTGGGTAAAATCAACATCAAACCAATCGTTTCCATTTCTTGTTTCAAAGCCTCCATGAACATGGGCGTGGGAACTTGCTGAAGGTTGCAAATGTATTTGTAAAGTGATTAAGGTATTAGAACACTAATAAAATAGGGTAATAGCTGGATAAGATAAGAGACGATTAATCATATGTGAGTTAATATTTATTAGAATGACCTCAAGACGGTTATAAAATCGAACAACATATGTATCCTCAATTACATATGCCTGATTATTCAACTTTATTTTTGAAGTTTCTGTAGATTTCTTAAATAAAATGACACATGACCTGATACGTCTGATTGATTTTTGTCCTCCTGCAGGTGACAAATGAGTATCAGGAAGTGTGCTTAGCTTGATCACAGAGTGACTGGAGGTTTTCTGAACATCCTGGACACAATATGGCGCGTTACATTTCAGTGTAATCTCCCTATTTTCAGTTTACGTAAGCACACGAGACATTTTGTTTTACAGGACGAAGACACGACTGTATTTTGCTAGAAAAATACAAACAAATTGATTTTGGTTTCATCTTGACTCGTGACTGTTGAGCCCTGGCAGAGGTATACACTCTACCGAGTGCCTTTCAAATACTAGTGGCCAGACTAAGAGAAGGTATGTCACTCAAACACAACAGAACAGCAGTCCTGCAGTAACGACATACATTGAGAGGTGCATATTTTTAAAGGGACATTGACGTTGTGTGTGTTGATGTGTTGAATGGTTTTGCTTTGTCAATCTTTTCTCATCCTGACGAGGAAATCGATAAACGTGTTGTACGGTCTGTGTGATATTTTTCCACTCTGTAACTACAATCAGTGAGCAGAACGCATGCGTCGTTCCGTACAAGGTGCAGCACCAAATAACTACGTGTGATTTTCGCCTCCCAAAACAAAAAAAATTAACTACACTGGAAAAAAATCACAATGTCTGTAGCCGAAATTGGCTTTTTCAGAGCAATCCTTGTTTGAGGCTTGAAGCTTTACAACGTAAGAGATCAGAAAATGTAAGGAGTGTTTCACAGTGTTGAGAGATCTTGTTAGGGGGGAAAATCCAATGCAACAACACCACAGAATTAGAAAGCTTATAACAACTAAAGAAGGCAGTCTCTATAAAAAAAAACAAACACTTTTACTGCAGGGCTGTTGTGCTGCACTTACTGGTGACTTAATATACTGTGATAAAAGTTTACTAGTCTCACCTCATTCGGAGTGTCTCCTCGATGGTTCTCCTCCGGTTTCTCCCACGGGTGAGGGGGCGCCGGCTCCTCCCTCAACCTCATCTCCAACCCTGCATTGCCAATGATCCCAGCACCTCCGACCGCGACCCCACCGATCCCCAGGTCCAGCCCTCCTCCTCCCCCTCCTCCGCCTCCCAGAGAACCCGGCAGGGGTCTACCTTTGCTGTCCGGCTGGCGGAGAACAGGTAGGGGAGGGGCCTCTTCGGGGGAGGCGGGGCTGAGCGGGGTGGCGGCCACGCCTTTCTCCCGCCAGAAGAAGCCGGTGACCATGATGAAGGACTTGATGTTGGGGTACGGGGCGGAGAGCTCGCGCAGCAGGGAGACGTAGTGGAGGGCCTTGTAGTAGTGGAGGAAGGAGATGACGCACAGGCCCACCGTGCACAGCAAGAACACCCTGTGCCGCCGCATTTTCATCCTGGAAGGAGAGGAAATGAAGAAACATGAGTCCGACTAATAACATCAGAAAACAATTTCCCCTTTTGAAATAATCTCTTTATTCTCATCTGCACCTCTGCGAGCGAACAACAATTAACTTAAAAGTAATGTCCTCGGGGTTGTTCAAAAACACACCCACACACCCACACACACACACACACAATCAATCGCCACTCCTTTACTTTGGCGAGAGCAATAGTCCAAATAACAGGAGGAAAGTGTTAGACTCAAGTGCACGGAGCCATGAACCTGCATTTTAGCCTTCAAGCTAGATTGAGTGCAACAATTTTTTTGTTTTTCCACTCAGGATGTTGTTTTCTCCTTTAATCCTCAAAGGCCGAGAACAACTGTTCACTGACTCAAATGTATTTTTGTTTCCTATTCTGATCTAGCAGTCAGCATCAAGATCCATAAATCATTTTGATTCAGTCTGGAACACTTCAAGTCCCAATGTTAGAATTTGCTCTGTTTGAGAATGGATGAATTTACCAGTCAAGACTTTTGACATGTACTTGAATGTTTTAGACCTCCATCTGAATTTGTCCACATCTGACCTTTCCTGTGCAAGTTACAGCCGTTTATTATGATACCATCCCACAAATCACGAGAACACACATACGCTGAAGTTATTTCCAACAACCTTTTGAGAAATATGTCTTCCATTAAACAACTGAAAGTAGTTTGGCTACTGCTCATTTGCCCAGAGGAAGAAACTAAATGAGTTTCCTTACAGATCAATGCTGCAGAACGTTATGCCGTGATCACCTATAGTGTGTACTCCAAAGCCCCTGAATGCCCAAACAAACACATGTGATTCCACTAAAAACCTGAGAAAAGTTGGGGACTGAGAGGATTTAATTGAGTTTTAGATGCAGATCGTTGTAAAATCCATGTAAAAGATCGTTCAGAGTTAGCTCGATCTGGTTATAGATGATCTTACAAGCTGTAAAATTCTGATGTTTCCAGACAGTAAAACAAGTTCTCCTCAACCGGTGCTGAATTTGAAAGTCAAAAGGTGCACAAGCTCTCCTTCCCCTCCTCTCCTCTCTTTCTGTCCCTTCACCTCCCTGTCGACTCGTCTCCCCTTCTGTTTGTGCAGCGCTTCAGTGGCGAGGATGGAATCAGAGCTGACTATGCTACAGACAACTGTGAAAAGAAGAAAACAGGCTAAGAAAACAAACTGAGTGACACGTTCTGTCTGATCGATCACTCCGATCTATTTCCGTACCGACTCACACCTAGACACACACACACATCTTAAATTAACCGCACTCATTCCATCTTTTCACAGCAAAATCACATGCCAAAATATTTAGACACTAACTGTGACAGACCACATGACAGCTCAGCTCACGTTTCCTGCACAAAGTCAAAGTCATTACGCTCCATGGCGACACTACGTGACATGACTGCTCCCTCCGTCTCTTCAAAATCAACTTCAAGCTCCAGTGGGTAACACTATAAGAGGAGGACGGGGTAGATACCATCAAAAATTACACACAAGGTGTCTGACGGAGACAGAGGAGAGGGCAAATCCTGTCAAACAGGTGCTGGTTCCAATCTGGGAGGTCCTGGATCCTGTTTTGGCAGGATCCGGCACAAACTACGCCCTGCCCTCAATCCACCATACTGTTCTGTTACTTTTCAGTGTTTTCCATCTCACTCTTTGGTACTGACAGCCTGCAGCTCCACCACTGTGGTTCACTCACCACTCATCAGCATATTGTTCACGTGGCTGCACCAATTGGCGCACGCGAGCAGAAAAAATGGTGAACGTAAGAAGCATTTATGAGCTAAAGAGCTAAATATTTCCATCAGTAGTAGGTGGAGATCAAATCCGAGCTACAATGAGATTGAATATTGGATTTGGCTTCATAATTTGGATTGAAATGTCACTCTAAATGCTAATTTTACCCTGTACCATAATCACCATGTGCCGACTTGAAAGGAGCTTCTGTGTTGCACTGTAAGTCGACTCCATATCTGAACGAACGTTAGCTGCCGTTGCACTCTGCTAGCATGAAGCACTCGAGCGTGCATTAAGCGTGACTCTCCGACCCGAGTCCTTCACAAAGAAATCCACTAATCATTCACAGGCTCGTAAAGGCGATCGAGAGAAGCAACAGGTCTCATTTTTCACGTCCCGTTAGCTCACATGTGGGCTGAAGTGATTAATGCACCTAAATTATGATTTTTGAACATGTGAATGTTGCGTTTATAGGCCAAAGTTTGGTTTAAACACAAATCTGTAAGAGTTCAGGTTATATTCAATCTATAAATGTTGGAAAAACTGGTTCCCCCAAGTATGTCTGAGAATCAAAGGCCTGCTTTGGGCGGTCCAGTGAGCTGTACATAATGTATGCTAATGATCGCGCTGATTAAATGATTCGATTTAATTTCCATCCTGTAGCTTTTCATCGAGGACGATAAAATACAGAGGAAAGAGTGAACTGAAAGAGGAGAAATCAGAATTTACACGGATGTGTGGCTTCTCATGGAGGACCTGCGAAGTGCGAAGTGTGGACGATACGAGAGATGAGGAGTCGGATAAAATGTACTGATTTCTATAGAGCGGGACGGACCAGACAGTTCTTATCGGGCCCTGTTTGTAAGCATCTGCCTGATCCATTTCACCAACATTTTTCTTTCGGTTGCAATAAAAAAATGGACTCAACAGAGCATAAAATCGGGCTCAAAGCTTTTGAATATGAGCATCTGTCTTGGCTTTGAGTGGGATTTCCTTTTTAGCCAGGCACAGGCAGTGCCGGGTCAAGGGAACGGGGACACTCGATGCTTACGCAGCAAGATTTATTATTGTACCCACATCCATCTTTCGCAAAAACCGCTGGACATCTGAACACATTAAGCATACAATGTGCGGGGGAAATGAAAAGACAAAACACTGAGCTAACGGGGGGAGAAAACGAGCCAACTCTGCCAGTGACCTCCCAGCAGTGCATCGCATGAATCTGAAGTAGCTTGTTCAGCACAACCCACCCCCTCCAACCCGACCCCCCGAGGGTCCTGACTGCTGGATCTGCAACGGGGAGAGGAGAGTGATATGAGGAGTCAGGTCCAGCTAAAGATGGGGGAGGACAAAGAGGAAGAGAGCGAGAGAGGATGGGATGGGAGTTGGTGGTGGTGGTGGTGGTTTGGAGAGATGTGGTCCAGTGGAGGGAGGATGGCAATGAATGAGGCATGAGTTGGTGCCTAGAGGAGCGAATGTCAGGGCAGAGAGGAGACGAGAGGACGGAGAGTGATTGCGCTCTGAGAGGATGAAGCATTTTACAGTCGTGTGCTGCATTAACAGAACATTTTGAGACTGAACAAAAGGCTCAAATTCATTTTAACAGCTGAAAACAGATGCATTAAGATCCAAACAGGAGTGGAAATAGTCAGTCTATAGTCTTGTCAAAGTTCTATAATCTGGAAGTGAATCATCAGAGTTTGAACACGCAAGTCTTGGCTATGAAGTCCTGAGTCAAGTCAGGTAAATTCCAAGTCAAATCGAGTCCCAAACTTTGGTTTTGATCCGCACTGCCAATCACATCAAGTTTCTCTTGTTCGTGAAGCCTCATTGGCTGCCGTCAGACTGATTCAAGATGAATCCGTTGGCAGACTTCGGGAGGATCTTAAGTCAGTCCAAGTCAAACAGAGTAAGTCCAGCTGAAGTCAAGTTTCATTTGTGTTTTTAAAAGGGAAAGTTCATCCTCCGAACAAATGAATGTTTTGGTGCGAGTTCCTGAGTTTTGGAGATATTGTCCGTATACTCTCCGATACAATGGAGCAGGATGGCACTCGGCACATACAAGCATACATTTTTAAATGCAGATCGTTGCATCAAGAGATCGAAAGAGCCAGTGTTGACTGGAGTCTCTTTCCAGAAACTTTCCAGATAATCCACAGATGTTGTTGTGAGCAGTTTCATGGTGGAACTATTTTCTCTCTATCAAACTTCAGCTGACAGCCATTTGAAGAGGATCCGGTGTTTGTGACAGCGTGGGATGTAAACACTGGCGGTTTCCTCCTCGGCTGAGCTGCAACATCGGCTGGCTTTAGTTAGTCAGCCACTAAGTTTTAGAGAGATCCTGACTAACACAAGATCAGCACATAGTGATGATGAAGAAATAAGTAACATCGGTCGGGACGCCATTTTTCCTTAAATGAGATTCTGGTCCTCTTTTTCAGGTCATGTTGTGGGAAGGAAATGTGTCCTACGCTCCCTTTGTCTTCACTCAGCCAGCCCTAATACTGCAGCACTGGCACAAATATGCAACCATCAACGGGATAGAGACATTGTCACGTTGTGTAACTACTCCCATTTTCTTTTTCCGAGATGCTGTGCTGCCCTTTTTCAAAAATCTAAACGAAGCATACATAATACCTCCGTTGACATGAACACAAATCATTCATGGGAGCGAGGAGGATGAGAGGGATGAGGAGATGGGAACAGAAGGGAGAAACGAAGACAAAGAAAAAAGAGGAGATGAGGTGGAAGCTGGTGGTGTTTTGGTGTATCACTGAAGCACTGCGCCACCTCGTCTTCCACTGCCACATCCTCTCTGCGACTCCTTCACTTCCCCGCGATTATCTGTCATCTTCAATTCCCCCTCACATTTGCTCCCTCTGTCACTCCGCTCTTCTCCGTCTCCCCCCACAGCTCGCAGTTAAAAAAGACAAAGAGGGAGGAAGAGAGGGGTGAATCAAAGTCTCATCTCTCTCACAGAGAAACTGAAAGAAACAGTGACGGAGAGCAAAGAGAAAGGTACTTTTCTTTCTTTCTTTTACCAAAAATGCACAGGTGCCGCATGTTAGATTTGGGGATGACCCAAAGAAGAGTCACAGCATAACACAGATAATGATCATCTAATATAAACTGCCATTGCAGAGCAGTTCTCAAACTCCTGGAAGATGTTTACTATCCTAAGATTTTTGCTTTAAAGTGTCAACAGACAACTTTTGCCCCCGGGCATCATCAAAAGGAGTGGTTGCTGGTGCCACTATTGCAAAGACAACTGGATCATTTCTGCTTTCCTTAATATTGCAGAACAACAACAACACAGGAGTTATTATTAAAACGTGAGTCACTCCAATCATCCATCCATCTTCTGCTGCTTTTCTGGGGTTGGGTCACATTGGCAGCAGGCTCAGAAGGTTATTCTGGAAGCCCTTTTCCCCAGCAACACTTCCCACATCCCTGGGGGATCCGGAGGCGTTCCCAGGCCAGATGAGATATATATTATCCCTCCAGCGAGTTCTGGGTCTGCCCAAGGGTCTCCTCCCAGTTGGTCATGCCAAGAAAACATCCAAAGGGAGGCGCCAAGGCGGCATCCTAATCAGTTGCCCCGAACCACCTCAGCTGGCTCCTTTCAACGCAAGAAAGCAGCAGCTCTACTTTGAGCTCCCTCCAGATGTCCGAGCTCCTCATCCTATCTCCGAGGCTGAGCCACTTGTATCCGCGGACTCATCTTCTTTTGGTCGCTGCCCAAAGCTCATGATCGTGGGTGAGTGTTGGAATGTAGATCGACTGACAAACAAAAAGCTTCACTTTCCAGCTGAGGTCCAGCAGAACGGCTGATGTTTCACCAAACCTTTCTGTCAATCTCACGCTCCATCTTCCCATCACGTGTGAACAAGATCCCAAAATACTTCGGCTCAACCCCCAACCAGAGGGGGAACCCCGCAGTGTTCCGGCAGAAGACATTCAATCATTTACTCTCTAATAGAAATGGATCGCCAGTTTAACTTCCTATTCCTGGGTGACTGTGCGCCCATTGGCAGACAAAACTGTACAGGGAACCAATGTAGATGCAGATGGTTTCATTATTCTATAACCATTAAATTGTGCGACTAACATTAACGGTGAAGCAGAAAACTTGTCTGCTGATCACTTCGCATTAATGTTCTCGGCAACGAACAGTAGTTTTACTGCTTCAGGTGTTTGTTGAGCGTTAAAACATACCTGGAATGTTTAGCTGTATTGTTTTTGTGGATCAGGTGTCTTTTGCAGAAGAGGAAGAATAACAAAAGAAAAGCTGAAGCATCAAGGAACAAACCGCCAGCCACCTTTTAAACAGGCGTAAATACATAAAAAAGATTCAAACTTTCATTCAATACTGAAAATGTTTTAATTGTTTGCTTAAAAAAAAGCAGGAAAACTGACCACACGATTTACCAAATGCTGCGAGCCCGTCACCAAAGCATATTCAAGAGCACTTACAAGTAGAGACGCATTTTCTGTCAACTGATTGTTGCCCAGGAACCTCAAAGCCGAGACTCGAGAGTCCAACTGTTCTCACATCCCCAGCTGTCAGTCTCGTTGCAAACCTTCCTCTCCACTGCAACACTGCCTGACAGTCTATGCAGAGGGTGGAGTTCTACATGTGAGATAAGAGGGCCCGCCTACCGATAGCCCTCATAAAAGGAAACACAATTGATATCTAAATGGGCATCTACACTATCTGCCTAGCTGGATTATGATTATGTTAGTCAAATGCAAATTCAATACATGGGTCCTACTTAAAAGCACCGTCACTGGTTTTGCACTGGAGAGCGCTTAATTAAAAAAGTGATAGCGCCAAAGATATCCGGCTGCAATTATTATTTGTATTTATTTGCATCGAATCAATCTGCAATCCGCCACACGTTTTAACAAGCAACCGTTTCGAGAAGACAGGAAAATGTGCATCTAGCTGTATTGCAACATAGCGTTAGTGTTTATAAAGGTCAGAGGATTCGACAAAGTCGGTTTATCATTCGACATGGCACTTTATTGAAATATGACGAGGCTGAAACACCTGACTAACCTGTTGAGGACAAAGTACAAAGCAGAAAACCTGGACAAAAGAGCACCGCTGGACTGATGGCAGAGAGACAGTCAGAGATTTTGTCTTGTGTGACGTGCACGGGACAAAAGAACTGTCAAAACTTCTAGTCGCCCGCATGAGTCAACTTGTATTTAAAGTTTCCAACGTTACATTTCTCACTGGATGTGCATGTCTTTAAATCTTCACTGCCCAGTTTGTTAGCAGAAGGTTTTATGTGGTGTCCACGCCCAAGGTAAGATAACCCTGGAAACGTCACGATTGGCAGCATCGGGTTAATTTTTTAACAGACTTTATAATGCCACACAAGGTCCAAGGTACAAGATAGCTCATTTGTCATCGTACAACACGGGGTTGTATAAAGAAATGAGCAACCAAAACCAACATGATGGTGATGATAATGCGGTCGGTCCACCTCTCCTCGTCCAGCTGTAGTCCAGGCACAGTCGAGTGCAACAGCCTGATCTGAGTAAAACTCCCTACAACAAGTAGAAACTGAACTTCTTTTGTAGAATTGAGTGCTCTGTAATCATTTTTATATTTACTAATATGTCAAAGCAAATAACGACCCAGCGATGGGTTGGCGGCATCAAACCTCAAACCTCAGAGTCAAACTTGGTTGTAATCATGCTTTTTTGGCACAGCGCTCTGGTTAGATGTGGCATGTTGATGTTCATCATAAATTAATCAAGGTCTTTCAAGGGACACGAAGCTGAAAATACATTTTAAAGTATGCAGAAAATGTGGTCAAGCCAGTCATGGGTGAGAGCTCTGGAGAAGAGCCAACAACTTTGACCGTGTGAAAAGTGATATTTATACTTGCTCGATATAGATTTTTAATGCATTTTACATTAAATGTAGACAGTGCGCTTGCTTTGAGAGCTTTTTTTAGTGCGCAGCTGTAAATCTTGCCATCCGATCAGAGATAAAGTTGTGTTTCACTCTGCCTATGTTCCATTCCTTACGTTACCTACCTGCTGTAAGAAAAAAAAACAGTACTTTAGGAAGAAACAGCCTGTTAAAATCTGGGCAGGTTAACACCACTCGCCCGTCTGCACGGCGATAACCAGCCAATCAAAACTGGGCGTGTGTTCAGGTCTTGAATGCATTGAATTGAAGGAAGAGGACATTTTCAGAAAACCACTCAACTTGAGTTCCTGTGTTTGTGCAACTGAAAGCTTTTTATTTGAGGACAGTCTGGTATCAGAGGAGGCGGAGGGCGGAGCGACGGCTCCTCTCCCCGACAACACTTTGTTTATCTTATCAGTTCGCTCATATACTTTCACAATCGCTCCTCCCAGACAAAAAACTCCCCGCTCTCCTTTTTTTTTTTCTCCCCCTCCCTTGACTCTGGCTCTGTGGGAATTTTTTCAAAAGGTTCTGGGACTGCACATGGACCCGTGGAGAGTTTAGAAAAGCCCAGACCGCTGGTTCGACGAACGTAGCCCAAACATTTGGTTTGGAGACAGGGAGGCCGATTGGAGTGATAAACAACCGCAGAGAGAACGTACGTGCCAGGAGCACTCGCACTGAACTGCTTCTAATTGCATCAGTCTGACTGTGTGTGTGTGTGTGTGTGTGTGTGTGTGTGTGTGTGTTTGTAAGTGCTGCCACTGCTGACCCGCTGAACCAATTTCACATTGAACTTGGTTGGTCCTTGAATTTGGGGCTCGCAGACAAAGGAGGAGGAGGGGGGGGCACTGTCTGTCGTCATGGCTACCGAGGCTTAACGAGGGGCAAATTGCATCATCGTGCATAATGTGTGAAAACAAAACCTGTCAGTGCACACGGTAGTTCGATTTTAGTTTTAAAACAAGAGGCAAAGATCTGATTTAAAAAACAAAACAAAACGCAAACTTTACTGAAATCTTGAAAATCAGACCAGAAAGAACCTCGTAGGTCAAACGCTGTAAAGCTTCTGTACAAATCCAGTCCCTCATTAGAATCTAATTTGCATCTCCTTCTCATTTCCCTCATCCCCCGTGCAACAGGGAGCATGTTGTGAGCTGTCAGTGTCAAATAAGGACCTCGTTAACTGTAAATTACCGTGATCAGCCTCTCCTCCTGCAACAGGAAAATTTAGGGGGCGTCAAATCTGGTTGAATATAATTTAGGACCAAATGAGCCCTTCAAAAAAAAAAAACAAAAAAAAAAACAACTGTATTTTTAGATCTGAAAATCACAAAAAGCCTTCGGCCAGCTAAGCAACCCTTTGTTTGGCTCTGATGTTTGTGTTGGGTGGAGGAGAGGCGGGTGGGAGGCCTGAGTCTATTTCTGTGCTGCCATCTATTGTCTGGACAGGAACAGTCATGCTGTTGTTGACTAAGAACTCTAAAAGAAGTAATCGGCACACTCAGCTAGCTAGGTTGCCACGTGCTCAGTTTCACATTGCATGACCGGTTTAGCATCGTAATGCTTGTTTTATACATTTCTGAAGCTTTCTGGTAACATTTCAATTAACTGCGGACAGACGGATGCAACTTACTGCAGGTATTTCTTTCATGAACTGGCCAAAAATCAGCCACCATCATCATTTATCTACAGACAGAAGGCGACTAATCCTACAGTTGATATACGGCGCACTACTTCACCCCTCGAATCGACCACAGCGACGGGGCACAAACATAGTGTGTGCAGATATAGTGTTGTGTGTGTGTGTGTGTGTGTGTATGTATGTGTGTTTAGGCACACGGAGCCAAACACACTTCAGCAACCTCCAGACACACACACACACACACACACAAAATCTCGCACTTGCTGGCTTTGAAACATTTTGCAAAGTCAGCAAAAGTGTTTCATAGGTGGTATGACAAATGATGCAGTACCTCTCCGACGTGCTTACGGGCCTTTGTTTTATAAGAACTCGAGGCAGTAAAGCTTCGCTGTGTGTGTGTGTGTGTGTGTGTGTGTGTGTGTGATGATGCTCCACAGTCACCTTGACTAAATCCCCCCTCTTTTTTCCCCCCTTCTCTTTCAAGCACAAAGAAAACTCACAAACATCTTTTCCACATGGGAAAGGCTTTCGGTATCGTCTCGTCTGAACTACAAAGTGTCTCTCGGCTTTACCCAGCACCACCCACAGTCTCTGGCCAGTCCGCTGACCTCACCTAACAAGCACCCTGGGGGGATATCGAAACGAAACAAAGCACCTTGGGTGCAGCAGTTAGTGAGACAAACTTCCGACCAGACGATCACAAGTTTGGCCCAATTAAAGCGTCTTTACGCGGCTCTGGAAACAAAAGGAACCGACTTGTAATTGCTCGGTGCGCAACAAGACGACTCCGCCTCAGTGTGAGCCACAAGCTTTTAACAGGCCACCTTTTGTTTACAAGACATGAAGCAACAAACTGGTTGGGGATTTCTGGCGCCATATTTGAAATACAAAGCGATTGTCTTCATGGGTTTCACTGTCAAAACTGACAAAAGAAAGAGTGCCTGCGACAGGTGGGAGAGCGAAGGATGACATACGGGTTGGGACACAATAGGGATGTGTATATCCACAGTGACAGTCCGTAATGTCATATCCCTTTTTATTTGCTGGAGGTCAGAAACAGAATAGCTATGTAAAAGGTGTCGGGTTGATGCAGATCAGGTCACAGTTTAACACAATGTAATGTCCGCCTCCGTCACCTCGTCTCAGGATTAAACACAGGTAAAGCCAAACAAATGGAAGATGTTGTTGCCAAGCAGATGGTGACCATTGTGGAAGCACCTCAGCACATATTTGTTTAACGTTAGTCATGCAGTATTCCTCAGATCATTACTGAGAGCCCAACATGCACAGGTGAATATCTCTGGAGCTAAATAATACAGCTTGGGGGCCTTTGTAATTATTTCTTTCTTCTTAAAGACAAAGTGACTAATCAGTTAATTAAAGAAATAAGTGTTTAATCCACGATCAAGATCATCATCGGCTGCAGCCAGAGGTATTTCATCATTCAGCGGGCTAAAACCTGAAATCTCATTAACGTTTTTTTTATACACACCTTGTTTTCCTGCAGGTTTTTTTGTTCCAAAAATCCATCTGAAGAGCGCAAATCGCTAATCCGATAAACAAGCACCGCATGAAACTGAAACTAACTGAATGTGGAAAATAAAAAAAAAAAAGTATATAATCAATCTGGATCATCAATGCAGCAACTACCTCCAGAGATGGACGAGTTACAGAGTAAAAGCTAAATGGAACTGATCCTCCCAATACCAGTGAATAAGAGTAAATCTTGGCCGCGCACCGCTGACGGCACTCCCCCCCTGTTGTTTCTGCTCACCTCTGTCATAGGCGGTTGCCTCCATGAGCAAACGAAGCAGTTTCACTGGCAGAAGATGAAACTTTACCCACGCCGTCACCTGGATTGCTGCACTTCCTCATCTGCACTTTACCCCTCCTTCTCCAAACATGCCACATGAGTGTGCATACACGCTTTGACAGTTAAAACATCATACTCTGTGTCGTTCTCCGGCTGCATTTCCATTAAATCAACAAGGAACACTCTTTGGCCCTTGCTGGCTCTTCTGCTCTTCCTCCTGTGGTATTAAAGGAACAGTTCACCCTCATGCCATCGATGTCAGTTACACAGGAACACTCAAACATTTCTGGCTGAACTCTTCAGAGGGACAGAAATATGAAATTCTATTTATTTTGCCCCTTTAGGAGGCAGGAGAGTACCAAATATTTCCTCTCTTCAATCTCCCTATTTCCCCCTTTCATTCACTATCAGACCCGTCAGAACCTTGCAGGCTTAACAAAGCTGACGGACATTGAACTATCAAGGAAGATACTCACGAATTAAATGTACCTTGATAATCTGCCAACAGGAAATGATTCAAGGCACACGCTGACTGTGAATCAAGTTTCACCTGTTCAAAAACTGGGACTATTGTAGCTGCCGTGGATGTTTTAATCCAAGCATGGCCGCCTTTTATAGCTGTTCGCTCAGTGGATATACTGTATGCTCTTCACGGAAAGGTTTGGTTGGCGTACGTGCTCGTAATGCATGTTTACTGGAGGCTTTTTCCTGGATCCATCTGGCCGGCTGCCATGCTTGATTTGCGGCTTTTGAGTCATGTTGGACCTGTTGGTTCTGATGGTGTTAAGCTGTTCTTGACATACAGTATGTGATGCTCTGAGCTGTAGCTTTTGGATGAGTGCCACGCAGCACGTGTCGGCCCTGAGTGCATCACAACACGACCAAAAGGCTTACATTTTGGCCAACACATAACCAGAAGGCTTGTTAGCTCCGTCTCTACACGTTGTGATTGATTTGTTGGATAAAAGCATCCATAAATACCAGAACCAAACCTTGACTTTGACCTGATTTTGTGTGCCAGCATCCTGTGACTTGCTCCCATGGGTGTGTTTACACAGGATAAGATGTTCAAATATAGCTGCACATTCATGTCAAAGGAGGCTTTTTACAGAGTGCATATGATAAAAAAAAAAAGTTTCTATCTCTTCCAACTTTCAGGCCCATAATGCCGGTGCATTAGCGTCCTTCCCTGGATCCACTTAGCTGACTGCCACATGATTGATTTGTGGCTGTTAAACTGCATTAAACTTATGGTATTAAATTGTGATAAGTAGTTTTTATGTGAATGTGATATTGCTTTCAGATGAGTGCTACATTGCCTTGCCCAGTACAAGAATAAGGGTTTGATAGCTTCTTCCTGTCTGTTCCGTTTGCATTGTGGAACAAAAGCGCCCATAAATGTAAAATCTGAAAAAAATCAGGTGACTTTAAAAACTTTAACGGAGCATTTTGCTGCTTCTAAGGATGCAAAATGGTAGATTTGAATACTGGCTCTCCAGCTCGTATTTCTCTTGTGGCAGAGAATGAGTTCTTGTTTGTACGTGCAATCAAAAGTATTAAATTATGACTCTTTTCAACCAGAAATAAAAAAAAAAGAAGACTAAAATATACAAATACAATGCAAAAATTGAAAAGCCACAGTTACAAGTGTCCGTTATCGAAGACGGCGTACACAAATCCAGTATCGTTTTACTTATAGCTTCAAGTTACAAGTATTTGTTGCAAAACCCTCTTGGTAAGGGTCAGGAGAAGATCATGTTTTGGTTTAAGATACCTGTTTTCGGTCACCACGAACACATCTGGAGACGCCTGACTCCCTGTCAAAAATATATCCGCCACAATCACAACGGGAAAGTTCGTGTTAAAAATATCCACGGGTGTCACGCTTACAAATGTTGAAACACAGTCTCAAACTGCGGTCACTGGCTGCCTCCTCGCCTGTAACTCCACCACCATCCCATCAACCTCCCGACATGTCAGTCAGTCAGTCATTTCACAGACATGTCAGTACGGTACGTTGCCTGTGACACGTACAAATGCGAACGTATCAGTGGCTTGCAACGTTTTATCCCGCCATGAAGAGCTCTTCCTGTCTTGCCCCGCTCTAACACCAGAATATCAAAGTATATTCTTCTCTTGACTCCTTTTTTGCAGCAGAATCCGGGAATTCAGCTCTTATTCTCTGGGCTTATGGGTCACTGGTTTGGTGAGTCAGATGTCAGGAGAAAGCCAGCGTGCTAAGTGGGTTTCAATAATGCAGGCATGGTGAGGGCCCCAGAAACTGCGTGTGTGTGTGAGTGTGAGTGTGAAACTATGTGTATGTCGAGATAGAAACAGGGTTTTAGGTGTACATGAATATTGGGAAGTGCAGAGCTGGAACTGCAGGATGAACGCGCGCTGCCTGCGAGAGATTTGGTGCGTGCGAGGAATATTGTTTGGGTGTGATTCACTGTGTGTGTGTGTGTGTGTGGACTGAGGTGGGAGGATGGGGAAAAGCCGGTGGAATGCCTCCATCCCTCCGACCTCATCTATAATTCAGCTCCGTGGCGGTCCGTGAGGTCTTTCTCTCGTCCGTCCCCCCCCTCGTTCGCTCTCCGCACTGAAGGTGGAGACAAGTGTTCCATGGTACATTTCACCGTCTCTCCCCATCTATCCATCCCCATCTAACGCTACCTCTCCAGAGGCCTCCAGCAGCTGTGAGCAGCGGCCCGGTGAATTTCACCGAGTGAAGCTGTTGTGAACATACCGAATGTACAAAACGTGGCATGTTCTCCCGACCTTTACACCCTTTACATCCACCCTGAGTTCATATTATGCACTACCGGCCGTCTTTGAAATCAGGTCTATACTTTTGTGTTTTAAGTATTTTGTGTTTCCCCATTTAACATGTTATGTAAAGCACTTGTGTTTGTGTATTAACTCGGTTATATAATTAAGCTTCAGCAGCCTTTGCCACGATGACTAAGCTGTGATTCTTGCCCAGCAGGACCACTTATTTGCATCCGTTTATCCCATTTACAAAAAAACACAGATTGGACTTGTCCTTAAAGGCAAATAATGCATATTTAATACACTGTCAGCGATACATGTGATAAAGAGAGATTTACTTTTTGTGCTTCCATAAAGTTGACTTACATGTAAGAGACAGAATCAAAAATATTTTTTAAAAAAAAGGCTAAATTGATGCTGCAGAGGTCGAAATACAGCTTATAGTCACTTTGGGCCGAGCTCTAAAAAATGTTGCATTGCTGCATAAATCCCCACGTTGCTGCTGGATTATAACACAAGCTTTTTATTAAAAATTTGGACTGTCCAAGTCCAAGCCGAGATCCTGAATGATGATCCTAATGAGAGCACTGAGTAGAAGCGTCATTCATAACCACAGCCGGCTGATATTTCAGCTGGCAGGTATCATTACAGGTGTCGGTGTCGGTATAAAAACTCTCTTTTTGGGGATAATATGGCAGGAAAAGACACCGGTGTCATTTAAGACGACAGAGGTTATTGTTCATCTGTAAAGTATCCTTCCTCCATTACACATCCTCATCATAACAACATTTGAGGGTTCATAAAGACGAGGTTACACTAGCATTTCCGAAATAAATTCACATTATGTATTTCTCTAACAGAACTCGCTGCTTCAAACCCCATTTGTTGTTTTTTTTTTCCAAACATTTTCACTGCCGTCGCAAGCTGTTTGGGTCATTTATATTCATTAAAGAACGTTGATTTAATAACAAAAACTCTTGTAATCCAATAAATCAGTTTATGCAGATGGAGGATTTTATTAAACAGTTATACAAAGCTACATCTGAAAACCGCAGCCGTAGTGTTCTCCCCAGGCTGACTTCCAGCAGTGACATGTAATACGTAAAACAAATAATCACCGCCCATTTAGACAATATTGCTACGCTCGTACAAAACCTATATAATCACACAAATCAAACATAGTCTTTTCTTTAATAATAACAGTTGAAGCAGCAGCAGCCTGGTGGAAGAATGACTGCAGTGCTTTGTTTTAAGAATACGAGCAGCTGAAGTGAACAGCGGCGGCAGCAGCAGCAGCAGCGGTGGTGGTGGTCTGTGTTTTGGTTTTATGTCCCTGTATAAGTTTTGTTTGTAACTATAAAAGCTGCACAGTCATTGTACCTCCGGGACAATAAAAGCCTCAGCTGAACTCCATTTTCCTCTCTCAAGGCTCGTTGAGCCGTTCTCCTTCCTCACTTCCTTCCTTCCTTCCCTCCATTTCTTTCATTTCAACTTTCTCTTTACATTCTGACACCAGCATGTTCAGACCCTGATCCCGCCTCAGCTGCACTGTACCATTTTCCTCTGTTATTACTTTTTTTTTTTTTTTTTGGCTCCATCTCTGCAGTCTCATCCCAGAAAAAGGTGGCTCTCACTTTAATGGAACACTGTCCTCCTTTTTTTTTTTTTTTTTTCTTCCTTCTCCGCAGTAGCTTCAATTTAAATGTCATGTTCCTGCAGGCTGCTTGGTTTTTCTCTCGTATGCTGATTAAACCTCCAGTTGCTGCTCAAAAAAGCTGTCAACTTATTGTTTAGCTTTATTATTAAGGTTGTAATTTACAATCAGGAATGACGGTTGTTCTACTAAACTGCACTTCAGGTTGTAGAGGCGCGTTGTCCAGCCGGTTTCAGTGTGCGTGGGTCCAACTCCAAGTCCACTTAACGAACTAAAGACCGACGCTAACATGGGTGAGAGGTGCTGGAGGAGGGAGAGTCGAGCAACTACTAAAAGGCTCCCCGCTGCAATTAAGTGGCGTGTCCCCTCAGAGTTGCCGTAGGGAAAGAGTTGCTGTTGTTGTTTGTGAGAGGAAATGAAAAGAAGGATGTTGCTGCAATATTATGTGTCCATGTCCCGTTTATTATGTCCTTATTAAACCAGCTCAGTGAGGAGAACACAAGACACTCGATTAAATACGTGGCAGCAGTGTTTCTCTCAGTTGTGTCGATTTCATACACAGTTTTCTTAGCTTAGCTTAGCTTCCTTGGCCAGTCGGCCAGCGTCGTCTGATGCATATGAGGCTGAACAAAGGTAAGTTATCGACATGCGGCGCGGAGAAGTGGATGCTTTTAAACGTGGCGCAGAGATTCCTCTGCAGGGTGAGACAGTTGGAGATTCATGTCAGCGCAGCGGTGAGAAACAGAAGCGGCTACAGTGGCGAGCTAATGAACAATTGCTGCCTTAGAACATGTTTAACTGCGGACATCATCATGTGCCAATTCGGCGGGCACGGCCCAACCCTCGCCAGAGGTGCTCGGAATTATACCAAGTCTTAAACTCCTAGTCATCTGTGCTTACGTGACAAACTGGCTCAGTTTGTTCCGGCATCTTTCATCTCTTGGCCTGTCTGGTCGTATAAGCCGCCGCACAGAGTGCTGGAATCGGTAGCTTTCCCTGCTCCAAGCTTTACTTTTATGTGTATTACCTGAATAAAAACACATTGTTTACGCACATTACGTGATAACTGAATAAACACGAGGTTCGAGTATAGGTCTGCAGTAATCAGATTCCATCAGGCTCACATCAATCATTTATTCCGTTCATATTGACTCAAATTGATGGAAAAACTTTGCAAAAATCTGATTCTTGACACTGAACTTGTGTTCAGGGAATTTCCATGTAATTAAGATACTTAAGATCTCTTTTTTACACATAAATATTCTTTTTCTGAGCGTAGATTTTAAAAAATATACATATAAAATGATCCTATCTGTATGTCTCCTCCGCTCTTTTGTTGAAAATATCAGTCTCACTTATTCCGCACCTAAATTCAAACCTATTACAACCATAACTTTTTAAACTTGAATAGCCTGAACTTTAAAGAGGCTCTGTGGAGCGTTTGCTACTGACAGAGGCTCCGAGACGAGGCACCCGAGGACGAGCATAAAGCCGCAACTTACATCGTCCACAGGTTCGTATAACTCAGACGGGGAAGGCCTCAGTTTTCACGTCGCATTACAATCCACTCACATATGGACATATAAGAAAACTGATGTAATATTGTGACACTGAGCCCCTTTAGTCTTGAACTTCAAGTGCTTGTGAATACGGCGAGATGCTGTTGAAAGCCCGACCTTGTATGAGGATTATTTTGTCCATCGAAAACCGAAGTTTCATGATCGACACACTCAAAATCATGAATATCTCAGGAACGGTTGCCCTCAGTGCGAATGTGGTCGATCTGCTTCTGAAGTCAGATGAGGCTTGATTCCTGTGTTATGAATTTTAAAAACAGAAAAGTAACATTATACAACACCTCGCTTACAGTAACTCACTTGTGCAGCTTTGTCAGCTAACGTTAGACGTCTTGCGTAAGATATGTTACATATTTGATGAAGCCTGCTGTGATTGAAAAGCCGAGCACTGAAATGTTATTTTTCTTGGATAAAGAGTGTCAGCAAAAGAAAAGAAACAGACGCACACAAAAAAAGCGGTGAAGCCTGCAACTCTCGCTGAAAGTCAGCAGAACGAGTTGCGGCACACAGTCAGATTTTCCTAGTTTTGCATCTTCTCGGCTCTGCGACGCTGATCTGAGTTCAGTTCTCCTCCCTCCGTCTCCAGAATGCTCCGTCTTGAAAAGCTAGTAAGACTCCCTGCAGCCGTGCTGATCTCGGTTCAGCTGCCGCAGCCGTCGGTCTTGTTGACTGAACACCAAATTAAAAAGGTAAGCCAATTATACATCTGTGGCCTACAGGGGGAAACTTCCCTCCACTACAAAAGGCTTCAACGTCCATCTTCCCAGTTTCCCAACAATCCCCAGCGCCGTCGTACATCACTGTGCCGCTCCGCTAATGAACCCGGCTCTCTTAAAAAGCAATCTCCACTGCAGTGATTCACTCCTTCAGTCATTTGCAAGCATCCATCCTCCTCCGTTTGCCACGCCCACTCGCTTCGCCTCTAAAAAAAAAAGAGGGCTGACCCGCTACATCTCCGGCTACGGTTAGCCCGTTACCGATCTGCATTGTGATTGTACGGCGGACTCCGCTGACTCACGCCGGCGTTGGTTGTAATAGCAGGGCTCTGCAGATCATCCTGACGGTAAACAAACACGCTCTCCTTGCTGCAATTCTTTCCCCAGGTGTGTCATTATTTTTCAAGACAGGATGAAAACACCAATTCTCTCTCGCAGATTTTTTTTTTTTTTTTCTTTCCGGTTCCTCTCCCACCTTCCTGTCCTCCCTCTCTTCCTCCTCGGATGCCTGCTGAACTGAGAATTGTTTGCTGCAAGGACTACCGCCTCTGTTTGCGCCTGAAGTACTGAAGTCATTATTTTGGCTTCTGTGTGTGTGTGTGTGTTTGAGTACAACAGAGATGGATCGTGGGGTGACGGTGGTTTTTGCTGTGGATCTGCATCCACCCATCAAAGCACGAAGGCCTCGCCGTGTCTGTCTGTGTGGGAGAAAATTAAACGGCAGCAGACACAAGTAGGTTTTTACTGTCAATTCTCCGGGGTGTGTTTGTTTACCCGTGTGAACACACAGCGCGGCGCGAGCCAAGCTTTTATGATAGGCGCACCTGCTCGTGCTCGTTTGTTTTTTTTTTTGTCTCTCCGGTTGAAAAAGCCGCCCGCGTTCACCTTTTCATGAAATCAGTCGGGCCGGCTAATGATCCGGTAAACTGGCCAAGGTCAAGACGCCAGCTCGATACTCGTCGGTGACACTTCAATCAAAAAATGGCTCGCATGTAAATTGAGCCTGATTAGACAGCACACAGTCACACAGGCCTGGGATTAGCTTAAGTAGGTCAACACCCAAAAAACACTGGGCTGAAGGATACGCTGACACACTTCTATTGTGTGTGTGTGTGGCTTCCATTGTTATTACGGAAACAGGAAGATGGAAGCTGAAAGGTTCCATTTTGGCTCTGGTTAAGCCTTATGGTCTTTGCATTAGCGTACAGTCCAGGCGGTTGATTTGCTGAGAGCACAGAATCGGGCCTGATGGACCCAGAGAATGGCGCCTTTGTGTCCAGCAACCGCTGCTGCGTAATGCAACAACACCATACTGAACGCCGAGAAGTGGCCACGCTGGTTTAAAGCAGCCTGCAGTCGTGAAATCTGCCACCATACATTCAATTCCTGCAGCAGTTGCTCAATTTAACTCTCGTGTGACGGGGTAAGTGGGCACTCTATGCCGGTAATGTGATGTGCTCTGCAGCAGCCGAGACGAGGCTCGGCGCTGGGAAACAAGTGGCGGATAGGAGTCGAGGGTTTCACCTGATCGCAGCCCGCTCGGCCTCGGCAACTGTTTTTAATCACAGGTCGATGGAGGCACTCTACTGACGGAGAGAGTGAGAGTGAAAGTGAAGGGACGGTGATTAGAGAGGGGAAAGTAAGGCGTGAAAATCAGAAGGAAACAGCTTGAGGGATGAAAAGAGGGACGAGAGGGCAGTCTTTAAAAGGGGAGGCGGGAGGAGTGCGAGGAGGGAGGAGGAGGGGTGGTGCAGCAAGAGGATGTGTGGCTGTGGGACGTGAGGGAGAGGAGGAAGGAGGGAGGGAGAGGAAGAAATAGAAATAAAAAGAGAGAGAGAGAGAGATGTGGGGGAGGAATGCAGCACAAGTGCCGAATAAAGAAAGAGCCAGAAGCTGTGTGTGTGTGTGTGTGTGTGTGTGCGTGTGTGTGTGAGATCAAGACTGCAGACGAGATCAGAGTGTGAAGGAGAGCTGGAGTGGGAGAGGAGGATGTGCAACAGAAAGTTCAACAGAACGAGATGAAAGATTCGGTCTGTTTACACGCACACAAACAACTCCAGCGCCGCCGCGGATTCACAGATTGAGGTTAATAGCCCGATTAAGGAAACGAGATTTACACAAACCTGACAAACACAACGAAAAGGTTTTTTTTTTGGAAGTTGAGGGAAAGAAAATCAAAGCGCAGATCAGTATGATGAGAGTCTGTTGATTTAACCTCGTCTAGAGCACGATGGCGGCAGGACTGTGTTGCTTAGTATAGAAGAAACAATCAGCTGATTAATCGGTTAGCCGTCATTTTTCAAGTAATCACTAAGATCATTCTAAACGTGAAGTTTGACTGCTCCATCCATTGAATTTGGAAAATTAGAGACTTTAAACTAGAGCCCAATAAAGTTTAACAGTTGGTTTTTATCAGTATCAGTATTGGAATCAGCGTATTATGATTTTCTTTTACAAAGTGCATTATCATAATAATTTAGAATTATTACATTGGGTCAGACTCTACTTTACTACTATTAATATTAAACTAATCAGCAACTATTTTGATAATCGATTGATCAATTTGAGGGATTTCCAAAGACACTTTTTTTATGAAAAAATAAAAAATTAGGAAATTAAAAATCAAATTATGAATCTAGTTTCTTAAAAGATATCACATTAAAAATGTTGTGCATTAAAATGTTTTTAAAAAGGCAAGACTTTAGTTAAATATGTATATTTTTAATGGCTGAAATGACATACTGTGTGTTAAAATAGTCCAGTAGAGCTGAAACTATTAGTTTATCAATACGTTGGTTGGTCATCTTCAATTTAAATGTATGTATCCTGAAAATAGTTATCGGTGACATTTTTATCTTGATTATTCTAATACTAATATTTATCTTTTTCCAACCAATAAACCTGTCCAAAGATATTCCATTCTGCAAATCCTCGGCCGGCACATAACACAAATATATCCTCTGTTTACCTCTGAGTAAAAACAGGGCAGTAGCCTCGAGTGTTTCATAACATATAAATGCCTGTGCTGATGTACGCAAGGCTAACAAGCTAACAGGAAGTAGGAAGCTAACAGAATGATATATTTAAAAGGTGTGCTTCTCCTTCCTGTTGATAGAGCATCACCTCGGCACCAGCGTGGATACTGACACTGTTAGTTCTAACGGTTAAGCTGTTTTTCTGTCACCCACTGAAAAAAAAAAAAATCTGCCATTTCTTTGACGCAGCTGCTCGCTATGATATCTTATTTTTTTTTTTTTCGTAGAGGGAAGTCACTAAGCTGTATTGGTGCCAAGAGGAATTTGAGTAATCCAGCTGGGTTAATCGAGTTCTGCTCCTGCGATTACAACCTTAATGCGAGTAAGATAACTCTAAAGGGTTTTATCTGACAGTTGCAATATCACCCGACTGGCTCTAATCAAATCATTAAGAGTTCATATAAACACAGGGAGGCGACGGAGGAGGGAAGATGGAAACGGGAGGGCGAGGGATGTGCGGAGGCAGAGCGGCACATTAAGAGAAGTGAACACGAGAGAGGAGACGGAGGAACGGACGCCCGCGAGGCGAGATGAAAGAATCAGGTGATTCCTGTCAGCTGTGTGATCTTGGAGAGGAAAGCGAGCCGGGGCTATCTGCTCCGCTCCTCCTGCTCTCTGCTGTCGTCTGCTCTTCACTTACCTGAAAAGTCATCCAGAGAGAGAGAGAAAAGAAAAAAAAAAAAGCCCTGAAAGCGCTTGGCACACGCTGCCAGTCGCTTCCTTCACCGAGTTCACGAAATCTGCGCTTTCATAACAATGCAGGGACACAGGAAGTGTGACAAAGGGAGATAAATACCGCAACACAGATGGTAATAAATCTGCAATATTTAGCCGAGAATCAAGATGCTGACAGCTGCTTTTCATTGCAAAACCTCAGTAACAGAACAGTGATTTCTTTATTTTGAGTATTTGGTAGATTTTCTCATCTTTCGCTGCTGGTTAGTCAGAACTGCCATTCAACCTTCATGGACCAAAAAGCCCCAAACATACCGAGTGCTTAAGCTTAAGGCCCGGCTCTGGAACACGATGTCAAAACACCTCAACTCTGCGTATAAAACCAGCATGTATGAACACATGTTGTGCAGAAGGATCTTCCATATAAAGTTATCAGAAATCAGTAAAATAAATCCATCATATTTTGCTTCGCACATGCGAACCACTCTCTGTTATGTAAAACAGGAAGTGTGCAGAAAAGTGCAGCCGGGTGTCAACCGAGGGTTTTCCTGAGCGGCGCGAGGGTTGCTGTGAACGCGTCGCTTGACCTGGCCGGCCGGCCGGCGTCTGTGTGTCTGCACACAAATATGCACGTGTCGCTTGTACGTTTTTTATCTATAAGCTGTTTCCCAATCTGTCGCCGTCTAGGGTAACGGCAACAGAGGGAAACCAGGCTGCACAGATACTGATTAGTGCCAAAAATGCTCCAAAGTGAGGAAATCAAACCTTAGAAATTGCAACGTGGTTTAATATACTTTGGTTTAGTCTGCCAGCGACTGCGAAAACAACATAATTGATAAAAACAAACAATGGACGTGCTGATTATTATTGTGTCATAAATCCAACACACCCCTTTGATTTACAGTGGTGCCCTCCTCCACCCGTCCCTGAAGGCCCCAAACTGACTCTCAGCCAGGCTGCGGCATGTTCATCTGGGTTGTTACGGTACCAGGGCTCAGAGCGGCCGACAGAGAGTTGCATTTCGGCGATCCTTTCACGAGGAAATGCATGGTGCTTCCAACGTCAAGGAGAAGCCGTGCAAAATAATCCGACTGTCCAAAACAACAGTGAGCGTTGTTAACGCTGAAGTATGAAGATGTCGGAGCGGCGGCTTTTCCTCTGCAGAAGTGCGCTCGGAAAAACTTTCCAGATAAACTCTGGCTGACGCTCGGTTAGAGGAAAAAAAACCACTGATGGAGGCGATTACAGGCTGGGAGTCTGAACTTGTTAAGTGTTACGTTTTTAACAGCCGCGTTATCTCGGCCTGAAGGAACTCAGTCCCGTAAAAGCAGCCTCGCGTCACTCTGATTGCGGATCATTTCGGGTGCGGTAAGTCGAGCCAACGCTGCGCGGTCATAAGACAGGTGGCAACGGTTTGAGAAATATTTGCTAAAGGAGTGAAATCATCATCGTGTTTTTTTCGGGTTCTGTCCACATCTCTGTAAACTTTTGCTGCAGCAGCGGTTCAGATGCAGTGTTGACTAATCGTCCTGTTAAGTGTCTGTTCTGAAAATGAAGCCACATTTTCTGATGACTTTGAGAGGATTATTTCCCCTTTTTTTTTTTTTTGTCTCTGCCAGGTTCCTGTAGGTTTATGGTTGTACGCAGATTTGAAAAAAACTCCCATTAAAACAGTCAATGAAGAGCTCTCGTCGAAAAGAGTCGACACATGCGGCCAAGTGGCACTCATCTACACAACCTTAATCACTCTCCTGTGAATGTGCCTTTTGGAAGTGCGATTTAATTACCTTTAAGTTGATTTTTTTCTTGTGACGTCCCTAGTAAGTTGTCGACTGACGTATGAGACGCACATGACTTTGAAGCTGATAAACGTGTGTTCGAACTCAAGCTGCAGGACGGCATTCGAACTGTTAGCGGCTGCAAAGTGCCAGCTGACTCCAAGACCTCGTGTGTTGACTCATTCCACAACCACGTCAACTCTCCTCACACGACCCCGAGAAGCATGTTCGGACCTGCACTGTTGCCACACACACACACACACACACACACACACACCCTGACAAAAACTTCCTCTGTTTCCTGTCTGAGCGAGAGGTTTTCAAGCGGTGTGACAGACTGAGCAGCAGTCGCGGCTGCACGTGTGAGAGAGGCGATGGTGTCCGATCGGGTCTGGCAGATTCTTCTGCGGCCCACCGCTTTGTCCAGACTTGTAACGGAGGCCGGTGCCAAGTGCGATCACAAGGCCTGTCTCCGCGCTCCACGGCTCACTTATCTGTTCGAAAGGCTCAGGAGGCCCCCCGTGCACGCTGGGAATTCAGAGTTTGCTGCGCCACTCGACTATTTCTGACGCGGGGTGTGAGCGAGCGCGTGTTTTGAAAGGAAAAGAAAATGCGCGTGCCTTCCTGTGCGAGTGAATACACGTCCACTCAGGGAGACTGTAGCTCTTTGTGTGAGTTACTGTTATCACCATAACAGCGTAAAGCCTTCGCGCCACACCCTCCCTCACGTTCAGACTTGACATTTGGGATGTTAATTTTAGCCACAGCACTGAGCCGAACTGGGCAAGCGGGGAGCGAATGGAAAGCCAGTCCGCAAATAAAGTTACACAAGCCCCAGAATAATAATAAAAAAAAAAAAAATGCCAGGAAATATAACTTGTTAAAGCCGAGCTTCACTCCCCTTTTCCATGATCCGTCACCTCTCAACGCTCTGCGGCTTAAAATCCCTCTCTCACCTCTCCGTGACCCGCCTGGGAATAAAAAAAAGGGATGTGTCGTTTTGAAAAGGCGTCTGCATGGGAACAAGAATTTGTGTCGCATCCAGCAGCGGCCACGACGCACCATCAGGCGTCTGCTCTGTTCCTAATTTTGGGAGAATCAACAACTGGATTCGCGCTGACTGATTCGCTGGCCTATTTTGAGTCAAATAAACTTCCTGAGGGTTTTTATTTTTTCTGTTCCAAGCAGAATACAAGTCGCCAAGCAGGGGAGGAAATGCTAATAAAATCCCCCCCACACACACACAAAAAAAAAAACCACCCAAAAATGCTCTGTTTGCCAACACGCGCTGCTCTGAATACTTTGCGGAGGGTTTGTGAAACAGACGATCTTGCAACAGAAGCCGCGACGCTGATGCAATTCAAGCGCCGTTTATGATGACACTTCAGCTGTGCCTCCCCCCCCCCCCGCGGTGTTGCCATAGAAGCCTCGCATTCAAAGCAGCCGCTGACGTACGCGACTCTTTCTGTTCGAGCACAGTCGGGCTGGTTTGTAAGAACGAGGGGTGGTCCCGGAAACTGACCTGGGTGCAGTTCAGTGATTCACAATCATAGCTGGATGGCACCACTCTGGGTGAAGAGATGCTTAATTGCTAAACCGCGGTGGGGAAAAAAAAACTGAACGCTGTCGTCCTTGACCTTAGTGCTGTTATATAATGACCCGAAAAGGCTGCAGAGAGAGAGGGGGTGTGACAGAGGGAGGCAGATAATTACTGTAACTGAACAGTACGCGCTCAGTTTCCGACTATATAATCAGCCGAGCGTGCTGTCAGTGCATTAAACGGATCGTCTCTACATCAGCGATTGTTTTACCGACTCTGTTTCGATGATAAACGGCCACAAGACGCGAAAAAAATATGCACAAAACAGATAACAGAATGTATCTAAATAAAAGGACAGGACACAGAGATACGGAGATGAGAAATATATTACACGGGGCGCTGCAGGAAGGAGAGAGTCTATTATTCCCTCGGCCAATGGGAGAGGTCACGGCGGCTGCAGTCTGCCGCATCGACACCAGTCACTGTCAGAGTCGGAGCTCCGTCAGTCTGAGATAGCGACATTACAGCGATGAGACGGCTGAGGGGAGAGTGGAGGAGACACGACCGACCGGCACGCTTTAAGAGGGTTTTCATCCGAGCAGCTCAGAGAGAGTGCAAGTCTGGAAGTGCCTCAATTAGAGTTATCGGGGAGAACTTCCTCTATTGGCGACCCGCCGCCGCTCCCCCGTGTCAAAGGGCTCGTTTCAGCCAAATTACAGAACAGGCATTATCTTTCTCACGTCTAGTGGAAGCTAGCCAAGTGGTTTTTACGCCGCCGCGCTGGTAATTGCCATGCCATGCTCACGGATATAATATCTTGAGAATCACCTCGAGGGAAGTTTCTTTAAATTTGGCACACACGTCCACTCGGGCTCAAGGATGAACTGATGAGGCAGCGTCCGTCAAAGATCGCTGTGACCTCACAACACACGGACGCAAGTAGAATCCTGCCGGCGTGGAGCCGCGCAACAAGCTCTTTATGTAGCATTACAAATAAAGTAGCAACATTAGCTTTTTATCTCAACTTGTGTGGTTTTCAGGCCATCTGCTCAGTCCAATTTTCATCTTCTTTACTCGTTCATGGTCTCAACCGACTCTCGAGTTTCTTTTGATTTGCTGCCAACGTAAAAATGATTCATTGGTGTGGCCTTAAAAAAAAAAAACAAAGAAGAAGAAAAACAACATGCCTCACCAGCAGGACCGCATGACACGTGTTATTTTTAGATTATTTTGACAGAAACCACGATTGCGATATGATTCAAGATTAGTGGGACTTATCTTTCATCACAGTTTCATCTCCACTGGAAAAAAAATAATCGTGATAACGTAACATCTGTTGGCGAGCGTACCAAATAAACATGCTATCTCACATCTGGAAAAACAAGCACTCTAGCAACACACACTTAATCTTGTCAGGAAAAAAAATGCAGCTTGACCATGTCACCATTCCAATGAATGGTGCATCCCTCCCTGATCCACTAACCTCAACTTTTAAGAGTGTTTTAACTGAGTAGCACCAGAGATAGTGAGACAATACGGGTAAGCTGACCTGATCATGGTCAAATATGAACGTGTGGCTCATTCATGCGATCGCGTGTGGATGATTTGTCGGAGCAACAACGACGAGCGTTCATTCAGAGACCGCAGCTCCACATTCAGCTCGTGTTTCCTTTCCGTTGGCGTCCACCTTGACCCTTTGGCGGCCCGGCTAACCGACTAGCATCTCAAGTGCTCTTATCTCGGCCCGACCCTTCCTCCCGTCTCGACAGCGCGAGCCTCACCTGCACTCGGGGCGCTAGCTGGGAAAAGGTCGAGGACGAGGAGGGAAAAGAAAAAAAAAACGCGCTGAGGGGGAGGAATGAAAAAAAGAAAATGTCAGACACCCTGAGCTACTCGTCAGCAGAATGCGTGCTGGAGAGAGAGAGAAAAGGCTACGTGCTAGCGTGTCCGATCCCTCCGAGAGCCGGGTAAATAACCCTGGGCTGTTTGCTGTGCTCATGCTAATCGCTACACAGACACACACACACACCCAAATAACACCTTTTTGTCACCATTTCCCATCTTCCCCCCTCGCTGACACCTCATTGTCATTCTCTCTCTCTCTCCTCCTGCCTCTCCTCCAGCCCATCTCCATCTCTTGCTCTCAGCTTTGAAAGACAGAAACTCCACTAGTTTTTTTTTTTTTTTTTTGCCTTCCCTGTCATCTCGGGCCTACAAAGAGAGAGAGAGGGAGAAAGTTTGCTGACATTTTAAAGCTCCCACTCCTCCAGAGAACGCCGAGGTACTCCCTCGTCCTGCACAGCCAAACGCTCAGGGGCTCCTTGGTAAGCATAACGGCACGTCGACATGAACGCATTAGTCATTTTTTATGAGGATAAATCATCAGAGGACAACATGATAAGAAACCACAGATGGCTTTAGGCGGTAAAGCATGATAGGGAATCATTTTAGGCCGGGTTGGAGGAGCTCAGAGGTGTGATTACCACGAGTGCGCGTTGTTTGTTTGTATTAACACAGCGACACTGTATGATGATTAAACGATGGGATACAAAATTAGATCCATGGTGCTGGGAATGGGACCGGGGGAGGACGGTGACGGGCAGCGGATGGCAACAGGTCAGGTTTTAAACCCGGGTCACTGCGGCAAGGACACGCTCCACCGACTGAGCCGCCAATGTACGTTGTACGTCAGCGTTTCATTTCCCCGCACACCTGAGTAATAACATAACGAGGCTAAACTGGTAAACGACTCCTGAAGTGTGAATGGAAGCTGTGCATCAGCGGTGGAGTTCAGCCCATGCATGTCTAAAGAAGCGGCCTCGTGGCAGCTGCTATTCTCGGTATGAGTTCACACGCAACGACCGTAAAAAAAAAAAAGTGCTGCAACGAACTGGAATAACTCGCAGCCGTCACATGAGCTTCACGTTTGCTCGTTTCCTTTTCAAGATTTTTTTTTTATCTCGTGATCTTGGAGAAAACAGCCCCACCACAGTAACTACTTCAGTGGCTATTCTGGAGCTTTCGATCGCGGCACGTGTCCAAAGTCATTTCTCGGTATCGGCCAGAGCTTTCTGTATAACTGTCACTAACACTAACAGGTGTTTCTGGTCGCCCACTCATTTTGGTTAAAGTCTGGTTAAGTTTAAAGCGGTGAATCATTTCATTTAGGTTGAAGAAAAAGGTCATACTTTCCGTTCGTGGTAGCATGCAATCATCGAGCTTGTTGTGCTGTTGATACCGCGACCACGAACACATCGCTAGTCAGGAAACTTCGACAAATTCAAAGTCACTTCAAGGAGAAATGAAGCCTGAGGTTCACAGACAGCAGCAGGTGCCACTACAGATAGAAAACTACTTTACAGGAATACATTTTCAACAAAAAGGACGAGTAGCAGTTGCGGAGAAAAAGGGAAACTAATGAATCAACAAAAGGTCTTTTCTGGATTCCTTTCAGCGTAGTTAATTAGCTTGTTCTCTCATTATGAAATGATTTCGCAGAAAAAAAATGCGCGACGACATCCACTCCGCTGCGACTTTTTTTCTGTCGATTCTCCAGAATTAAACTCCGAGCAGATGGGTCACAGCGGCTTGATGAGCCACTTGAGGCGTCTCCTGTGCTACGGTTGATTGGAGGCAAATGGAACGATTTTTTTTTTTTTTCCCCCAAAATGTAAATAATGACTTCATTTCCAGAGCATTTCTCATGCAATAATGGAGCGATTTAGAAAGAGCAGGGGGGGGGGAGTAGAGTGGGCTCATCCAAACAAACATGAAGCATCTCTGTGAAAACCACAGACGTCTCTCGTAAACCTTTCCACACACACACACTGCAGCGCGGGGAGAAAGTCACAGCATCAACCCCGCATTAATCGCCTCTCGGGGTAACGTAAATGTTAGTATTGAGCAACGACAAACTGGAATCCACTAATTGGATCGTGCTACCAGGGACGTTGTGTGTGATTGCTTCCTGTATTGCTGAAATTCCCTGTTATCTGTTTCAATCTCGTGACGCTGCGACATGTAAACACACAGCTTTGCTTTACAGTCACATCGTACCTCACCTCACTCAGAGAAGACGGAGGTTTTGCGGCGGAATCAGCTACTTTAAAGTGGAACCCTGCACTCTCAGTCAGTGATGGGTCGCCGCTTGATTTATAAACCAGCGTCGTCCGCCCGAGGGGGAACAGAGACGAGCTCCAGCTGTTCATTTATATTCACCTGCGCCGTCGACCCTTAACTTTTGCGTGTGCCACATGTAAGAGCGGCGACCGCGGGCATATGCTGCTGATAAAGCTGCGGGCGCAGCGTGAAAACGCTTCATCATTAGTTGGTCGTTTCATTCAGTAATGGTGCAGAACCGCAGCAAAACATCTATCCAAACGGGCCCGGTCACAGCGGGACGCCACAGAGAATATTACACTAAAACCTCCGTGCAAAATGCAAAACAGTGAGGGAGCTTTTAAGCAGTTGGCGATGTGCATGCTAATCATCCCCGGGACTATTCTATTCTTATTTCAACTCTCAATATAATTTGATTCTGTTAATTATACCTGTTGCTTGTTTAATGGTTTTGGCTGAAATTCACATCCGCAGAGCTCGATGTGTCGTCCTTAAAATGCAGGTTTTTGTCTGAAGAGCTGGACAAACCCACAAGGTGTTTGACTTTCTGTATAAGGCAAAATAAAGCAGGCCACAGAGAAAACACACAGAGGATCTGGAAGCTATTGTGACTGACTAGCGCTGGTATGTTCCCAGCTAGCTAACGTGTAGCCTGCCGGTCTCAGTAGTTCACCAAGCAGTCAATACATCGCCGAGTTCATGGAATCACATACGGTATCTCACAAGAGTCTGAAATGGACCAAAATGTAGCAGGACCTGTCTAATAAAAGCCACCAATACGAACTGTTTCTGTAAATCTGTGCACTTCAGGTTGTCACGGAAAGGTCAGGAATTCATTTTCACGGCACGCTAGTAGAAATAACGACACGTCTTTAATGAATACCTGCCACATGCATGCAGTCACACGGACTGACTGGCAGCCGGACAAACGAGGGATTTCTTTTAAAGGGGAAATTTGAAAATGAGCACCTGTCCCATCAGGGCTGTTTACGGAGGGAAATGTGAGAGGCAGGAGAAGGAGGCGACCGGCAGCTCATTAAACCCCGGAGGGCGAATGTGACGCGACACTCGGGCTAGCACCTCACCCGGGCTATTAGATGCTACAGGATGACAGGAAGGTGCATGCACAAGCACACACACAGGCAAATGACATGAATGCAGACAAGGCAGATTCACCCTATAGTCAACTCATATCCTTACGTTCAGGCTCGCGACGCCTCAAAACTCGACGAGTATAATTGAGTTCCCGGCAATTCAGAGACATCTGCCGGCTCCTCCTCATCTTGACTCCTCCGCTTTCAATCAGCCACACGTACACGCTGACAAACACACACACACCGCAATTACAGAGGGCCTATTAGTGATGTTAAGCTTTCTTTCTCGTGATGGCAGGATGAGACGACTAATGGCTGCTGTTGATTAGCGAGTGTGGGCCTCCCCTGCCGCTTCTGCAGACGGCTGTGCAGCTGAGACCGGACCCAGAAGAATCACGTTGTCCTCTACGAAACGGAGAATATTTATCTGCACCGCTTTCGATTTAGCGCATCGTTCATTTTGGTGTTACGTAATTCTGCTATCTTTTCTGCTACGGATCAGGTTCAGGGGTAGAGCTTTTGCAACATGGCCAAATATTTCATATCCAGATTCACGACGACGCACGGCACATTTTCTGTCCATTCAATAAACAAATATAACTTATTTCTTGTCTATTTCAATTAACCGTGTAACAAAAATTGAAAGGGTAATGTATAAAATATAAAAAGCCAAATAAAAACACCCTTTAACTGTAGCTGCAAAAAGAAATACAAGCATATAATGTGCATAAGGTAAAAAAAATATCCAAATTAATCATGAATTGCAAAGGACGTTTTTCTGTCTGCCTTTTTTTTACGTTCATGAGGCAGAACTAACCCCTCTTTAGGTGAGAGTCCTTCTCCTGCTCTTAATAACGTCGTTCTATGTCACATTTTCTCTCCTCCGTGTTTGTTTTTCCTGCCTGCGTTCGTGCCGTGCAGGTGAACACGAGGCCAGAGGAAGAAAAACGCTGCCGTAACAGACTGTGATCTGCAACGCGTCGAGCCAAACGATCTTCCTCATTGCCGTTAACCCTTTTCGAGGGTTCAACCTGCCATGTAAGAGCTGCTTATCCTGACACAATCGGGTTAGTCGTTGTCAAGATGCTGCTTCAAAATGTGTTTCCATCCCAACACGAAAAAGATATCCAGGAATAGTTCCAACATTAAAACAGTAAACTTAAAAAAAAGGAACAGAAGGAAACATCAGCTATCTGGACCTCCAGAAGACAAAATCGACCGCTCGGAGAAATGGGAATAAATGACACGCGGTTTGGACGGAGTGAACTAAAAGGTTCGGTCAGAAACGATCCATAACGCCGGTGTCAATACTGAAGAAATGTTTCTACCGTTCCTCTCAGAGAAGACGTTTTTTAAATCATGCTGCGCGGTCTTAATCGATGCCGCGGGTAAATTGTCTCCAGCACAACTACAGCTATTTTCAGCACATTTGTTGTCTCGAGGCAATGAAGGGGAATTATGATTAAAACTTAAAAATCAATGTTTTTTAGTCGAGTGTCCTCTAGGATTTCAATTTCTCTCTTTTTTTTAAAAAAAACATCAATCGGCTGGAGCTACCTGTTCGCTCCCAGCCAAACACCGGCCTCAGAGAACTATTCTTAGGCCTTTTTAATATTAAGAATTTGTTTCTCCCGCTGCCATCTGTATCCCATCTGTCTCAGAGCTACTTTCTGTGCCTTGGGGGGAGTTTTCTCAAGAAGAGAGGCTATTTGCAAAATCTAAAGTAAGAAAAGCCTGGGCATGGAGCCATGACGAAATACACACACACACACACACACACAAAAAAACCTTCCAGGAAGAACTGTGCTATGACCCAGTAGTTCCCACCCTGAGAAGCCCCCCCCCGGGTCAATACAAGCTGAAAAGGCTGCGAGATGAAAGAGGAAATGCATACTGTAAATCTACGACTTCAAATTAAACAGCCCGAGGAGAAGAAAATACCTTCTTTTGTTGATCTGCTCTCAGTTCATTGACCTTAACCCCTTAACCCACTGACTCAAACAGAGGAAGTCTGTGAACCGCAGCCCTTAACCGCAGTGACTCCCCTCGCCGGCAAACCCGACCCGCTGCAAAGTTTCACCGCCCTCCACTTCACTGCTCGTTCAATTTCCTGGTCTTTGCATTGCTTACATTTTGCATTTTTTTGCCGTTTGGAGCAGAATAAGCCTAATTTCCTGGATCACTTGTGTTTCAATCAACCAGCTGTAAAAGAAAAAAAAAAGAGCAGGCAGGAAAGGCCTCTTGCTCCCCCGGAATCAGGGCAAGAAAAACAAAATTCCTCTGACCTTAAAAGGATCACGGCGGAAAGATGGACTCCGAAGTGAGCGGTGAAGAGGAGGGTGGGTTTCTTTAATGAGAGCAATTAGCGAGGTGGATGCAGGCGAGAGGATTGTGAGTCGGCGGGGTGACGCGGGGTCATTCCTGACGTGATGAGTTTCCAGGGGAGGCGAGAGGGTCGTCGCTCCGGCATTGTTCAATTTCAGCGCGCCCCGTTCGCGTGTACGTTGTCGCGCGAGCGTGCATTGTATTCTTTCTGATTGGCCCCAAAATTAAGTTTCCCGTTGAGGACAAAGAAAGTCTGTAACCGAAAACTGAACAACAAATTCCTGAATTAAGCCGACAATGGCGACGCAGTCCCTCTAACAGCAGACGCAGCTGTACGCCGCTCAAACAGATAAATTGGATCGTTTAGACGCACAAACAGCCTCTCTATTTTCTGATAAAATGCCACATTATGTCGCTGAAACAGTGAGGGGCACAGAGCCGTCGGGGGGCCTTTTCTCTAACTTCGTGGCTTGTCAATGAGTCTTTAAGGGCAAAATTACGGACGTTGAAATGTGCACGCGCGTCAGCATGAGCACTCAAACAGCGCACGCCGCTCTTCCCGGATAAATAAGCGGTAACAGCGAGCTTTGTTCGACAGCAGAGAGCGGCTTGCCAACATCTCTCCATACAGTCTGTCTGCATCAACGGGAACTGTTTCAGTTCAAGCCAAAAATAAAAGCACCAAAGCTTTCAGAAACCCTGCAAACATGTTGCTAAACCACGTGGTGAAACAACGGCGTCACTGTTTCACTGCACAACACCGCTGTCAATAACTGCAGTGTGACTTAAAACCAACAAGCCACAATTTGACAGTTTATGTAAAACACTTATACGTTCACATTTGCATGGTCGTAGTTTATGTCACATCACTTTTATATTACACGTTTATATTATTTTCATATCTGGAGGTGGAGGAGATGGTGGCAGAGGTGCACTGTCGGAGGCTGATCACAGTTCAAAAGTTCGTTTTTTCAGCATTTGAAGAGTGAAACCGCTGGGTACAGGGTCTCAAGACATTTCCAGCTATGTTATTTGGACAAACACATGTATTTCAAGCTTTTTCCTAACCCTAACCAGAACATACCGACAGCCTTGTCACATCATAAAATAGAAACTGAAGGTAAAGCAACACCAAGTTTCAACATACGTAAGTTGTTGCATTCATTCTGGCGACTGGGTTCTTTCCCCTTGTGGTTAATTGATTTTACAAAGTACATTTTAGCTAAAGGGGGGACTTCATTTCACATCTGATGGACCCGCCACAATCAGTCACACACATTTTTTTTTTCACCAAGCAACAGAAACACTCTGCGATCGAGAACATTTGTCGTAGCTTATTGAACAATGGGGGTAAAAATCTGCAGCTTGTTGAGGCTGAAATATTCATTACATCCAGCACTATTAGAATAATTGACGTAGTAAATGGCCTTTTTGCTTTCTCTAAATTTCATCAACACCGGAGCCAGCGTTGTAAGGTTGTTTCCTGAGGACGTGGAATCAATGTAATCCATTTCTGTCAGACTAAATCTGACATTTTATTTTGCTTCGATGGAGAAAAAAGTAGGATAACATTAGAATTTACACTTCATGGCCAATAAATATGAATATCTAATTGTGTTCATTCACCTTTTGTTCCATTTATACACATATATATTAGGGCTGTCAAACGATCAATTGTTTTAATCGCGATTAATCGCATTTTGTCAATAGTTAACTCGCGATTAATCGCATATTAATCGCAATTTTTTGGCACATTTTTTTCTGTTCTAAATGTACCTTAATGTATTTTTTCATGTTCTTAATACTTTTAACAACATAAGAAAGGTCAAATATGCTTGCATTAGGAAAATGTTTATTCAACACTTCAAATCATGCAGGAAAATAAATCCAGGGTTGTCTGCTTTTGGCGAGGGGGGGCGTCGGGCTCTCTGTATCTGCCGTCTGTTTGGCTTGCAAGTGGTGTCCACTGACACTGCACGTTTTTCTTCTTCGCCTTTTTCACGCAGTGTGCTGCTTTCTGTCAGTCAGTATCACACTGATGATCGCCATGGCTCCGGTGCAGCAAAACAATAAAAAGTACGACTTGAAATTCAAACTTTCTGTCGTGATATATTTAGAGGAAAACTCGGGAGAAGCAGCCGCTAGACGTTACTCTGCCTGCTGGAGGGAGGAAGAAGGCTAGCGAGGAGCCTGAGATAAACATGCGAGGATGAGTTATCAGCAAACGGCCACAACACGAGAGAGTGTCCCGCAAAATGATCAGGGCGATGGCGAAATAAATGTCCGCCACCGTGAGTGACAGCAGAGATGAGGAGTTTGCAGCGAGTGCTGCTTTTCAGTCCGCCGTGTTTTTAACGAACCGCCAGCCCTGCTTCTTCTTCTTCTGATTTTTCTTTCTTCTTCTTCTGCCACCCTCTGTATCAAGACTACGGGTGCCGCCGACGGCCGTAATCTTACAATGCGCGTTTTGCTTTTTTTTTTTTTTTTTTAAATATACTGAGCGTTAATCGCGCGTTAAAAAAATTAACGGCGTTAAGAGGACGTTGCGTTAACGCGTTATTAACGCGTTAACTTTTACAGCCCTAGTATATATGTAACATAACATCTACATGTTTATCATCCTGAAGTCCTGATGGACTCCGTTTCTTTCTCATCAGGGCAAAAATCCACTTGTATAATAATAGAGGTTTCTTTCGGCAGCCCCTCCATCACATTTCGGCGCGGTGATGAAAAACAGTGTGACGGCGGAGTGGCAGTAATGGCGGGAGACCCGCAGAGAGGCAGCGTGACACAGAGTCAGGCCGGGAGAACGAGGAGGAGACAAAAATAGGTAGAGAGGCAGGGGGGTGACGTGAAATGAGAACATAACAGCGAGGTGGCCGTGTGTGTGTGTGTGTGTGTGTGTGTGTGTGAGAGAGAGACAATAAGGGACTAAACCACCGATGAAAGCGACCTTGATATGAGACAGCTGATAAGAAACAACCGCGACAACTGCAGGAGGGTGAAAACGTTTTCTCCCCCTTTTTAGTAACTAGAATCAAGCTGCCCATGAGCAAGGCAGCGTACACCGCAAAGCGCCCGGGAAGCTTTCATGCGTAAAAACTGCACAAAAATGAGAATAACATGACAGACTTTGTGTGAGTTCGCTGCCCCCCCCTCCCCTAAAACGAGGGAGGGGGAGGATGTTCAAAGATTAAAAAGAGCTCGCCTGTGATTTGCTTTTAGGACGGCGTCTCCGGTGCCGAGGGCTTGTCGCAGCGGTGTGTGTGTTTTTTTTTTTTTTTTAATGTCAATCATCCTGCGTGGCAGCAGTGCCGGGGGGAACAGTTTTCTTGAGATCAGTTCTCGTTAGCCAAAAATAAAAGGCAAAAGAAACTGAACCACCGTCGAGAGTCTGTCGTCTCATAAAAACACTCTTCATTTTGGATTTAGTCGGCACGAGGAGATTTACCCACCGCCGCCTAAAAGCAGAGCAGCGAGTCGTCGATTAAAAGAAGGCGAGCAGCTGCTGGTTTAAGCTTATTGAACGTAAGGATTTTGCTGCTTTTCTTTGTCGCTCATGATCGTAAAGGAAAACAGGAGCGATCTGGACGCTTCACTTTGGGCTCCGGGAACGTTTGATGAGCATTTTTTCACAAGTGTTTTGACATCTTATTGACTATTAGACCGTTCATCTTGTGAATAATTGTTAGTTTGCAGCCCTAAATCACTTTAACGGACAAGACTATGATTTGTTGAGACAACGCATCGTCTAAATGGGTTGTTGTCGTCATCCAGACCACCTATTATTTAAGTTTTATGGAGACGGAGCCTTGTAGGGACTAAAAGCTTGAATATCTCCTCAATGCCCTTTTTTATTGTCAATCTGTCTCTTTGTTCGAGTCCCACAACTTGATTGAGATGCAAAAGTAAATCTCTCTTCATCACATGTGTTGCTTCTACTGCGTGCATGATAGTTAACGGAGAGTCTTTGTGTTTTGGACTGTAGGTTGAACAATAGAAACGGTTTCAAAATGTCACTTTTGGCTGTGGGACTATCAGCAGGTAGTCAGCAGGTTTATTGATAATGCCTGGAACAGAGAGAGAGAGTCTACCTTCTTTTCCTCGCAGCTCCATTTCGTGCATGAGCCGAGGAGGACGCGTTCAAATGCCACCGATCCGATGCAAGTTCATTCTAGGAACTTGAAAGGAAGTTCACTGGAGGCCTTGAGAAACTGCTATTGTCGGAAAACGCGGTGCACAAGCATGTCCAGTTTAAGCAAAAGTTGTTGCAAGGAAACGAGGAAGTGAGACCACAAATGAAGCAGAAGTTACAACAAACCGTACCTCAGATCCTTTCATTTACGAAACCCCGTGTGTGTGTGTGTTCCCCGGTTGGTTTTGCCGTTAGATGCGAGTATGTGCAGGACGATCATCCGTCATTGGTTTATGTTGATACAGTCCACATGAACACTTTTCCACCTGTCTGCGGGCTTTTATCTCCTGCTGGCTGATTCGTAGTCGAGTCGCGTTCCGTCGCGTGTCGTATATATATCCACTGATTGTGCCGTGAGAGCAGAACAAGAGCAGCGAGGGGAGCTTGTGTTTTTGTGTCACACAGATATAGAAGTGTCAGAGCATATGTGCGTGTGAGAGAGAAGACAGATCTAACAGCATGTGTGCACGAGGGACAGCCAACACAGTGTGTGTGTGTGTGTGTGTGTGTGTGTGTGTGCGTGCACCAGCCATCAGTGTGTGTGGTTTTTTTTTTTTTTTAACACATCTCAACTTCCTCTTCTGCCATCAGTGCAGCTCTAAAAAAAAAAAAGAAACCAAGAAGCTCAATACGCCCGTCCCTCCTGCTTGCAATCACTAAACGAGAGCTTTACGTTCTGCACTTGTTACGTCTTAGATCAGCTCTGGTCTTTTGGATTCAACTGAACAAACAGAGCGTAAAATTCAGCCTGAGCTCAGTTTAGGGGTCACAGCTTCTTTATGCTTTCAGTACACTTAGGAAAACAGAATTTCTATGCCTTAAATTTGAAGAAATCGGACATTTAACTCAATAAAATCGAGGTGCTTCGATCCACAGCCATGCAAAGGAACATGACAGCATGTTTTTGAGTGCGGTTGCAGGCGTGCAAAGATCAACGCGCCTGTGTCTTTCTTTACTGCTCTGCTGCTATCTGAAATCAGTGGCGAGAAGTCATCTCTGTGGGAATCAACCTGCCATAAGAAACACGCAGTGTCAAATCAGTCGGCGTGTTTCATGTACTTGTTTTCGTACGCGGTCAGTAAAAACCATGATGTTTCCAAAACGGAGATTTCAACGACATAGAAGATGTTGCAATCTCTTAACAAGCAAGGCTAACCTGACTAGCATGTTTACATTACAAAACAACCAAAGCTGTCTGGGCAGAACGTTTGACATTATATCTCAACATATGCCAAAAATGACAGAATGTAATTGGACAATAAAAGTCATAAACTTGTTATATAGAAAGCCATTACAGAATGCACAGCAAACACTCCTACATAACAAGCATCATGGGAAATCTTACCCTCAACGGAAGGATAATCACACAGACGTGCAAACACACAGAGCTGCTTAAATCAGATAAGATAAAGCTAAACACGCTGCTCTATAATCAGATCGTAAAGCACCTACAGTTATGCTAGTGAGGCTGTGATACTTAGGCAGTAAGGGATGCTTTGAGCTAATGAGGAATATGCTAACAAATGCACGCTAATATGCTGACAATGACGACGACAAACAACATATGGACGTTTAGACGCTATGATGTTTAGCATGTTAAGCAACTTAGCTTACTGGTGTAGCATGTTAAGATTTGCTAAAAGCACTGAATATAAATATAGGCTAAGAAGGGTTATGTTCAAAGCTTTAAAGGTGCAGTATGTAAAAAAAAAAAAATGAGCTAACATTATGTGGAGTGTGGATAAACAACAGTGTTGACATTATGACTCTCCTTTCTCATAAAACCACTCCGAGTTCCCAGTGTGGACTGTAAACCGCACTGCTAACCGAGCTAACTTGCTAACAGCAGCTACAGTTAGCAGCAGTTAGTAATTACTCTGGTGATTTGTTGCCCCTTATCTGTTTGGAGTATGAATTCAGGAGGTGGCCGGTTCTTACATTCTGCACCTCGAAGTAAGAACAGTTGAGTTTAAAGCAAGGTTAAAGGTTAAAAGTCTCAAAATTAAAGGTATTAAAATCAAAAATTGCCCCAAATTTCAAATGTACTAAATAGTTGTCAGTCAAGAATTAGAATGGTGATGTGGCCTCATAACAAAGTCTCAATATTTCAGGGTATTTCTGATATAATGATGTTCTAGACAATAAAACAAAAACCTTAAAAAATATTGAGCTCCTCTCGCAGGATGTTTTTGTCTTTACAATTTTCTTGAACTTATGGTAACGAGCGGTTTTACAGCTTGTGGGCCCAAAGCTGAACTATAGCACATTAAACAAAAGGGAGAGAAAAATAAATCAGCGAGCTTGCTCGTAGAGATCGTTCTCTAATTGCCAGTGTGATTTTCCTCCGCGGTCATGGGAACGTTTAAGCCTCAGAATCGGGTAATGGGCCAGAAAAAAGGTTAAGAAAACCAACGGCAGTGTGAGACGGTTAACACTGTCTGAGTGCCGTCCTGACAGCTGCATCGCTCACAGCTGGTCGAAGAAAAAATCGGAGCGCATTCTCCTCCTGCGCGATTTGGAATTAGCTCTGTAAACAGCTAAAAGAAAAAAAAAAAGAGACTCACAGCAGAAACATTTACATACCAAAAAAAAAAAATAAATAAATTCCCGTACGGCTGCATGACAACAGACACGGCGACCGGACGCTCTCACGTGTTTGAGAGCGTCAGATGTATGTGGAGCTGGGGAGACATGAGAGGAAGCTAATGTGGACAAACAGTGTTAATATGCAGCGCTTATTAGAGAACAAGACGGCCGTTGATTCCAGTACAGTGCTTCTCATTATGTGTGAGTACGAGAGAGAGGGAGAGAGAGGGAGAGGCGAACAGAACATGAGAGGGAGCATTGTGGGGTCAAGCATAGGCCTGGGTACAGAATATTGTATGTGTGTGTGTGTGTGTGTGTGTGTGTGTGTGTGTGTGCACGCTCACTGGCTCGCCACTCTGTCTCCAAGATAGTGCTGTTGGAACACAATGAAGCCCATTCAACCCCGGAACCACCTCCTGTCTCTAGAATAGTGCTGTATCACAGCTCCTGATGGGGTCGGAACATGTACGTGTGTGTGTGTGTGTGTGTGTGAGTCTGACACACACATGTGTGCGCTTACAGTCACATAATCCGCAATAAAGCCGTCTTTGAATTGTCATTACGTTGATGTAATGCCGTCATGAGCAAATGTGGCGACGGGCTGGCGTGTCAGTCGGTGAATCGTAACGACTCCGGACCTTTATCATGTAATGTCAGCGCAGCGCGACGCTTTTTTTTTTACGAGGGCTGTTCATCACGTCGCATGTAAAAACTCAAGCGGGGCAATCTAATGCCTTTTAAAGCTCACCAGCGATGGATAAATACCCATTTTCATATATTAAAAGCACAATATAGATATAAAAACACGTCCGGCTGCAGCTTTTATAGCTGTAATCTCCTGTGACAACATGATGTACGGCTACATTATTATCTGTGAGTGTTAAATGACGTGTTGGTGCTGCAACTTGTCTCCTTCCTGAAGAAGACCTGCGTGAGGAAAAGGCTCGAGTCAATACGCACCCCCGACACCTGACTGATAAGCCTGAGACTTTATAAAAGGTTACAGCTCAGAGAGCGGACGCATCTGTTTGGAGACTGAGCTGTGAGGAGACGAGAGCAGCAGCAGAGTCATTCGTCAGAGTCGGCAGCGTTTCTCACACACTCACTTTATTTTGGCGGCCTGCTCAAAAAAGATTGGTTCCCACCCACCAAGACTTCTTCTGGTATTATTGTGTTTATTTGTGCCTTTCGAAGCCGTGTGTGTGTGTGTGTGTGTGTGTGTGTGTGTGGTGCGGTCCACTGCAGTGGTGCGTTTATGTGCAATCATACTGGAGGAGAAAAGAGACTTCTCTAATCAGGGTTAGAACTTTGAATACAACGTGCCAATAGGAAAGCAGTGGGTTCTTACTTAACGCTCCGTAGAGGAACTTCACTTGATTATTTCCATTTTATGTTCCTGTTTACTTCGACTTTAAGTCTTTTCAGAGGGGAAATACTAATTCATAGCCATGCTGGGAATATTAGACAGTCTGTTTCAGACGTTGTTATCGACACTATTGGACAGATTTCTATGAAATTCTCTACACGGTCCCCTGAGAATGAATCCTGACAGCTTTGTTGATTTTTGCAATATGTTGGTATATAGTTCATGATCAGATTACCGCAAAATGATTGACATTCCCATCAGCCTCAGCTGAACTTTAGTTTGTTAAGCAAATGTTAGCATGCTTAATCTCTAAACCAGGATGGCAAACATTTTACCAGTCTGCATCGTCATGGTCAGCATGTTCCCAGGCTGACATTAGCATTTAGGTAAATGGAGCCTCACAGAGTTGCGAGATTGGCGAAAGACATTTATTCTATTGTTTACAATCCTCTTCCATCCTTTTTTATCAAATGGTCAGCCAACATATTTGCATCTTTACGTGGAATCAGTGCCACCTTGATGGGCTACATCATTAAAAATGCTGCTCACATGAATGCATCCTTAATATGAATATACTAGTCTAATAAAACATTTAAATATAATGGCAAAGCTTTATTTTATGGGTCTGTAATCATAATAATAATGTCCTGATGAAATCCAAGACATTTCCTCAAAAGAACAGTGTGATGGCGTTTAGTACATTTCCAGTTAAGTGCCTTAAATTAAAATAAGACATCTATAGGCAAATATACAGTACAGTTAATTGTGTGTGGAGAATCAACATTTTTTAAATGAAACTTCCTGGAAAATATGAGGACATTATCAGAAAATAACGCACTCATACAATAAAGCCTCACCTAAAAGATTATAATAGTGTTGACAGCGACACCTGTATTCACCTGACGGGCCTGCTAGTCTCAGATTTCTGTCACGAAGAGCCACGCAGAACAAAAAGAAAGGGACAAACGATGTGCAGCGTGACATAATCCGCACTTTGTTTGGAGGCTTTAACACTCGTCAGTTAGCGAAGACGCACCGCAGTCGCCCGCAGCAACGTCTTTGTTAAAGCATCCGCAAAGTGACCCCTACACGTTATTCTGTCACTGAAAGTATCTTACGTTACTGACAATGAACATGAAGGTGTGTAACAGTCCCCTCTTTATCTCACACACCTATTAAAATGTGAGCTGCCCACATGTGCGTGACCTATATGCTCCAAACAGACACAAAGTCCCAAACACAGCTGATCTTTCACACGACCTTTCCGCACAATCGGTCCTCCTTCCCCCGACACTGGCTGCGGTTCCATCGCACCTATTCAGCTCCGCATTGTGTCGCTCCAGGTACCTACGACAGAGATACGGTGCCGGTGGGACGGGTGTCTGCTTACACAACCTTTACACAACAATGAAGCGCCAGCGGAGTGAAGCGTCAGGCAGAAACCTTCAGAGGTCAGTATTTGACTACGAGGCGAGGTGGGCAGGAAGGTGCGCTGCTCCATTAATACAGTTTTTATTGACTGATTCACATGGACCGACCGACCGATCAGCAACAGGATCAGGTCCAAACTGGTTCATATTCCTTTGGATATGTTTGGGATTTGATAACATCGGGGGGGCCCGAGGTTACGCAATGTGTTCCCGGCTCTGTGCTTATTAAAAAAAATGTTGAACATGTGCTCGGTGAGATTATTCCCTAACTTCAGTCAACAAATGTCACGCCAAAGAACACAACTGCGGTTCTGCATGTTTTATTAGATCTGACTTATGCGAGTCTCTCCTCTTTCTGTGTTTGAGAAAAACAAGTTAAAAGAATGTAAGTCTGCGTCCACATTGATGCAGAGATTGGGCAAGCATGTGGAAACAGGAAGCAGAAAACACTACGAACTATCTTTTCTTCTCCAAACGTACCTGCTCACTTCTGTTTAAACTTTTCTAACATATGTTTCAGCTACCAGGACACGTAACAAATCAACAGACAGTAGATGAGAAACTGAAACGTGAACAGAATTCTTCATGAAAACGTCAATAATGTGCTTTTCCATTGTTGGATTTTCACTGTCTTTCTAAATATACATCTATTTGTCAAATTCAAACTCAAATACCCAACGACATCATGACACTTGTTCAGAGTTCACATGTACCAATGACACGTATCATAAATACATACAAGCACATGAATGAAGGATACATGTACATGTCAGAGCGGCAGGTTTCATTATTACCACGTGAGCTGCAGAGACAGTTAGAGAAAATACGGATGTTTGAGAGAAATTTATGATGAGCAATGAATGGATTTGTGTCTCGCAGGTATGAAGCTGTAGCTCCGAAACAAACTCAAGCATCTTGTGATATTGATCCCACGCGGTCAAGTGTTATCGACGCACCAAATCAAATTTCACATTTAACAATTCAAATGGTTGGTCTGAGATGCTCAAAACAAATATCTTTTGCACAAGGCCATGATTATATTCCAATGAGTAGACCATGAAAAATGGCAGATTGGAGAAAATAAATACATAAATACACTAATGTTGCATTTAATTTTTGCTGAAAAAATATTAATATTGTGGCAATGTGATATTTGCTGGGCTTCAATCACGCAAGCATGTTTCCTTACGTCTAGAAAATAACATGTGCAGCACCGCAATGCTTCATTTATACCGACATGTCGACACATTTCACCTGAAAAAAACGCGGCTCCGTATCACTTGGCCGTATTGCGATTTCGATTATCAGTTCAGCCAGTTTTTGATCAAGCCAGCAAACAACAACAACAACAACAACAACACTTGAGGTGACGCTGACCCAATTTGAGAATATTTTAATCTCCATGTTGACACCGCAAGTCTTTTTTATGCATCGCTCCAGAGATGCAGACGTGCGTGTTTGAGCACTGATCAAAAGTCACGGGCAGCCAGCGGCGTCGCTTTTACTGCTCGACTGGAAATCGCCTCCCTGTAGTGAATCTAATCTTATCAACAGCGGAGTCGACTCAACCTCTGATCTTATGAGAGGGTGTGTTAAACCAGCAGCCCCCCCCCCCCAGCTGCTCTAAACCAGGATCTCCGTGTGTGTGAGCTATTTATTTAACAAAAGGCACATGACAGCAGCGTAACGCACTCGCGCGCAGACGATGATATGTTGGGAACAAGATGATGCCACGAGGAGACGGGGAAAGTGTGATGTGATGAATATTCCCTCGTCACTTCCCACCATTCTTATTAAAATGCATCAGCATGTATTCAGTCCCCCCCGCCTGCCTCTCTCTAACACACACACACACACACACACACTGCAGCTCCTCCATTCTTGGCTTGCAGACTAAATCAAATCCGAGCCTCAGGTGATCACAGCGAGCGGGTGAAGGGGGCTGAGATGTAACACTTCTGCGAGCTCAGGTGACGATGTGAAATAAGACTGGCACTAAAATGCCAGAAAAAAATCAATTCATGGTTTTGGGCAAAAACATCTTTATGAATCAAGCACTAAATCAAATTCTAAAACCTTTCAGATGTGATTCATTTTAATAGGAAGAACAAAAAGTCCTAAAAAAAAAAAAAGCATCAGAATCTTTCACCGTCCGCTGGGTTTCACACTCTCTGCAGGTTTAACTGTAATTAATGGACCGTGTGGTGGGAACCAGTCGGCGCCGATGAAGATAAAAAAACTGTTAATCACATTACTGATACCGCAAATTAAAAATCATTAACAGAACATGTTGTAATGATGTCTGAGTCGTCTGCTTCGATCCTGATCTCGTGCAGCTGAACGGACGCGACGCTCGATCCCGTCCCAGCGCGCCACAGGAGAAGCGTTAACGCGTCAACAACGTCCGGCCGCACAGTCACGGCATTTCGAGGCGGAGGCAGCTGAATGTGGCGCCGAAACCCGACCTTTATAACAACACCACGCAGATTCTTTAGATTTCAGTTCAATGTCAACTGACTCGTCTCGTGCAGAGCGTCGCGTTGCGTCGCCCCTGACGACTCATACGCAGTTGTAAGAAAACCAAAGCCTCGGTTTTAATCTTCACTGCGGGCTGCGTGTACGTCGGCCGACCAAAGTATTCAAGATTGACCTACTATCGAAATAAGAGCATTAACGTGCGGGAAAGAGTGTGAATCCCAACAACACTGGGGTTCAGCTTAACTCGGCTCAACGCTGCTGGTAATGCGAATCAACGCGATTATGACAACTGTGAATATAAAAAGGTAGAATCACAGCGACCACTGAGAGACGAATGCACTGACAGGAAGTAGCAGCCACGAATGCAAGTAAGTCTAGCATTAGCAGCTAATGCTACTTGGAACTGGCACATAACTTCTCGGAGTTACTGAAGCCATGAACTGTTTGATTTACACCACCCATTGATTTGTGATCTGCCGTTTTAAAGCCACGGATTTGGCTTTACATCCTCCGCCATCTTGTTTTTTTTCAGAGTCATTTGTGACCGGGTGAGATGACGGAGCTGGGGAAGATATCCTGATCGGATCTTGTCGATCACAAGGTATCACAATTTCCTAAAGCACAACCAACTTTATTGCTTATTCCACTCTAAATGGGACCATAAAGTGATAAGGAAACCTTTTACACAGCTCATAAATCTAGTGAGACGTGGGGTCATTTTCTCATAAGCTTACATAAAGTTCAGCCTCCTGAGGGACAAGTTGAAATAAAAATGGAGGAAATAAGTGATTTATTTTAGTTGCACTGGTATTGTTTAGAAAATAAAGTAACACACCCTGGTCGCGGCTCTTGTGTCGGATCACGAGCTGTAGATCTCCACTGATTACCTCACTGAAACCCGGTAATGATGGAGATCGTTTACTGCTGCATGTCGACCTAATGAGACCGTGAGTCGCTATAAATACAGCATCAGTTTCTTCCTGCTATTGTTTTCGGTGACAGGTTTGAGGGATGGCGGAGCGCGGGGAGTTGATGAAGAGCGCGTCCACATACCTTTATGGTAAAACTGCGTGAGGCTAAAAATATGAAATCATGTGGATCCAAAAGGACGTATTCCGAGGCTCGTTAAGAGGCTAAGATGGTATCGACACACTGCCCTCATTATGCACATCTTCCCTCCTATCATTTCCTGTTGGCACACTGCTGTACACTGTCAAATGGAGACAAAAAAGGTCTCTGAAAATACTGAGCAACTGTCAGATATCACACTGTGGACATCTTCGAAAATGCTAGTTCAATCTGACCAACAGCGCAGACCCTGGAAGTGTTCGATTCACACTAATATTAAACCGACAGAGGCAGCAAAATCCTCACATTTGCAGAGCTGGTACCGGCCAACGTTTTGGCATTTTTGCCAAACAAAGAATCAATTACCAGATTTGTTGTCTGATCAATTATCCGAGGAACAGACTAATTGTTCTGGCACCCACATAATTCTGCCTTTGTCCATGTGCGTTGTGTTGGTCTTGACCCCTCGTAGAGTTTATTTCTGCATCTGCCCTGATGTCTCCACGGCCGGAATACAAAGCACCTCGCCGCTATCGAGGCTTTTTCCTTTCCCGGCTGCGGCCTGCCGCCGGGGGTGGGCACGGGTTTTTTGGGGAACGCAGGCAGAATAAACAGTGTAATCAAGTGGGAGGAACTCCAGCGAGATTCAACAAGGAGAACAGATGGATGGACCACACACACACACACACACACACACACACACACACACAAATACACAGAATTATATATTAAGATCCAGAGCAGTCGAGTCATTCTGCACAGTGTAGCACGAAGCCTAAAAGAGAAAAGAGAGGGGCTTTCCTGGGCAAACGGAGGTGAAGCAGAGTTTTTGCAGCCTCCTGAGGCAGTGTTTGTGTGTGTGTGTGTGTGTGTGTGTGTTTGCTAGGCACTGGGCCACTTTCCCAGATGAGATTCTCTGCTGCAGGATAATCCTGATGAAAATGTCTTTCCTCCCACCCCCCCTTCTCTCTCTCTCTCTCTCTCTCCATCCATCCATCCATCCCTCCATCTCACCGACCATCCGCAGACGAACAGTCGGCGGGCCGCCCTCGTTCTCTCTCCCTCTCCCACCTTTGCTCACGTCTCACCTCCCTCGCACTACGACTGAAAGGGTCCTCGTTGACGTCGGCACCTCTCGGCGGCCGAAAAGAAAAAAAAGCAATGCGATGACTGCATCTTTGTCATTTTTTGCTGAAGGCTGAGCTGCTTTTCTTCTTAAATGAATCATAAGTTCGCCCCCGACCTTCTTCTTCAGTCTTCCGTCTGCGGCTTTAACCTTGGTCCTCGCTGATCTTTCCAGATTCTTCCCCTCTCCTCCGCTCGCCCCTGTTTCTCCAGCACATCCTCGAGTGCTTGACATGAGCAATCCGACGCTGGTGAAACGACGATGATGATCTCGCTCGCAAACCTTCCCCCACTCCCTCCCCTCTGTCCCAGCGCTCACACCAATATGACAGTGCTTTCTAGATAATGCGCGTTGTTCTTTACACTGAGCTGTCTTTACACGGCGCGTCTTCATTCGCATCATCAGCTATTTTTAAGCCGTTTTTTCAGAGTCATTTAAGGATTCGCTGCAGGCTCGCGGGAGGCTATACAACCCGAGCGTGTGTTGCATGGAGACAACCTTCGAACCGACGACAGTTGCATGTTAAAACAACCCACAAAGAAAGATAACCCTCTTACTGTTCGCTGACCTCTCTCCCACTTCCTCCTCTTCTCGACTTCAGACTGTAAATTCACATAAAAGCGTTATCAGATCTGGCTAGAACTCTGAGTTTGCTTGAACCAGTTTGAGGTATCAGATGTGCAGCGTGAGGACAGAGAGAGTGTTATCGAGGTTGTCATTACACCCGGTTGGCATTCGGCAGGTCAGAGGACATCTTAGTTAAAGCTACGCCTGGCATGCTCAACATTAGTGTAATCAGAAGTATCCAGAAATGTCTTCAAGGTTTAAATCACACAGTAGATGATATAGAGTCACACTAGTCTTAAACCACAGTGTGTGTCTCAATCAGAACAATGACAACAGACGCAGCGTAATGTCGCCGTGAAGTAACGTGGGAACATCTCTTCCTTATCGATGTAAATCTAACACGGACGCAACGCAGGCAGACGTGTTGACTGACGAGATAATGTTTGAAAGTCTTCCTTCCTCGTTCTCTGACGTCTGATATCATCTGATGGTTTTTTCCTGGATGTTCACAGCAACCGGTCGACGGAATATAACGCACCGTGCCCTTTTGTAAAATGACACTATTTTGCTGGCTTTAAACACTTGAATGCAGCGCTACATATTATAGGAAGTGGGTTCCAACCAAACGGAAAGCAAACTGCACGCAGGAGCATTAGAGGAGCACAAGTGGGCGCGACTAGGAGGGAAAAAAGGGGTGAAAATGCTTCTATGTCTTTATTTTCTGTGACTCCGCACCGTGAACCAAACATGCGGCTAGCTTTGTTAGCCTCCAGTGCAGGTGCAGATAAAGAAAATACGTGAGCTCATGCACATTTGTCCTTGATGGCTGTTGCTGAAAGACCCGCTGGAAAGAACACAGTCCAGTCGTTCCAGTGGTACGTGCACGATGTCAGTACATTGATTAGTTTTAAAACGCTTTTGAAACATCGCCGTCATGAAGTTCAGCCACATTCGGCCCATTTTTCGACCGAGATGAACGGATAGCAGATGCGAATCAGCAGAACTGTACTGAACGACGCTAAACTGCCTCTCCCCCGAATGCTTCGTCCTGCATTACACAAACGCAAACCATCTGGTAACTCGCACAGACATATCTGCATTTTCATCTCTGACCCATGCATGACTGGTGCTTCATTTCGAATTCCCCCCCCTCTTAAATTGTGTGGCAGTGGTACGCTCCAGCACTGTAGGCTCAATAAACACACATGCTGGGTCGGGCACAGGTCAGGACCATTTTCTCTCCCTTGCTAGCTGGGGTCTCCCGAGGTCTCGCTGGCGGGACACGACTGTAAGGTGACACTGAGGTGACCAAGAAGGGGGAGGGGGGGTGAAGGAAAAAAGAGAGAGGGCGAGAGAGCATTCAGGGCATGCAGAGGAAGAGAGAGAGAGAGAGAGAGATCCTCAAGGACAGGCAACTTCTATTTTGGCCCCCGGCGGTAAACTCGGCCTTGGCTGTCTGACAGGAGTACGACACAGCGGCGGTGTGGGGAAGGGGGGCCGGGGTCATGGAGGGAGAAACTGCCATATTTAGAAAAGGGGGAGCACCCTCCAAACAGCGGGAGGGAGGAGGGGAGGGTAAAAAGGGAAGGAAAAGCTATGCTACGCTGGTCCTTCAACGCTCGGTCAAACAGCAGCGGTGTGTGGAGAGCTCTTCATCCACCCCCACAAAAGAGCCCAGCCACACTCAGTTTGACCTGCCAGAGCAGAAATCCATACTTCATCATCACAGCTGCCGCCCCCTCAAGACCCTGCCCGAGAGGCCGAGTGTGTTTATGGATGTGTGTGAGAGATTATGCAGGGGGTTACTGAGTGGGACTAACTGCGCTGCAAAGTCTTGTGCTTTACGTAGACGACAATGGGGCCAGAATCTCACAGTATATATGCTGATGCTGATGCTGCGTTGACCAAATTCCATCATTTTTATGTTGGCCGGCAAATATTACGCGATCCGTTCAGCACCTGTAGGATTATTTTTACGAGATCTCCATGAGAGCAGTCTTTACAGGCCGGCACTCAGGCAAGGTCACGGTTAAGACACAGAATGCTAAACGCCGTCGTAAAAAGCCAAAAGTGCGACAACGGTCGACCCAGTCTTCAGCGAGCAACCCCCGAGAGGACAAATCCAACGAGTAAATCGTTTTCTTAATAATGAAAGCCTCGTTATTATGATAATTTGGGTGCAACAATGCAGGTTGTCGTGCTGTACGGATTCCAAAGCACCCCCGGAACAACACCGTGATTGGGAGCTGAGAAATTTGACAGACGGAGAGAAAAAAAATACAAAACACTCGTGAAGACGGCGCAGAATTCCTCAATAGAGCCGCGACACGACGACGAGTCAACACAATCAGAAACCGCACGACCACGCCAAATCCTCCGGAGCTTAACATAACAAGTTAAAATATTATCGCGATGACTGACACATGCAAATTAAGGCTTATAAGAAACCCAGATTAAAATACGGAGCGTGGACGTTCATTCTCAGGGTGGGAAATAGTGCTGCGACATGTGTAGGACGCTTCTGAAAGCTTTGAAACAAAAAATAAAAGGCTGGTAAAAAAAAAGTCAGAAAACACAAAATCCATCTTACAATGTGGAACGTACGCTACACCAGTGAGAAAAGCTGTCTCCATTTCTGATTTGAAAAAGGTGGTACGTGGAATTTGTCAAGCTGTAATAATAACGTTCAAGGAAAACTTCAACATCAGCTCATAAAGGTAAAAACTGTGTCTTTCTCAGTCATTTTAAAAAATCATCAGGAGGAAGGTATCTGACTCTCGTTTATCCGGACATCGATTCATTGTAACTTATTACAATAATGGCGGGTGCCTATAAATATCAGTACACCTCTCCCTGCTCCCACACAGCTGCAGATGCTCACGGTGTCACCTCGCATCGAAATCCCTTTCATCAGCTCAACCCCGCTGTCATGTTGTCGCCCTAAAGTGAAACTAATGGCGGATGTTTCCTGCAGCAGAATCTGAGCTCGTGTTAACAAGCGCTGCTGCCAAACAACTCGACCTGGGCATCGTTTAGAAAAGCTACAATACCAGCAGAGTTCTGCTACTGATCGATTTATCCTCCACTTCGTTCTCGCTGGACGGCCGTCAAATAGGAAGCAGTGCATTTGACCACACCTCAGGCTGTTTATAGTTGTAGCTGTTGTGGTTGTCACATGTCACATTAATTCAAAGAGTGCTTGTGGCAATCGGCTGCAAGAAAAAAAACAAGTAGTCTTTTTTTCATTTTTTTTTTTTTAGAACCGAGCACAAAAAGGATTGAATTCAGGTATTGCCTGACTGGGAAAATTCAATAGTACGTGGTAGTGGGTTACTCAGGAATCGATCACCGATACCGAGCCTCACAAACGACAGGAGGTGGTGTCACTATTCATGAGAGTCATGTCAGTCTTTTGACACCTGTTACGTTATCTCTGCGTCAAATCCCACGCCGAAGGGCAAACTGACTGTTTCTTTTTAGCGCAGCTGAGGTAGAGTGACAGTTTAAGGTTCCTGGGAGCCGACGTCACAAAAAATGCGTCGGGGTCTTCACACACAGCTTTATTTTCTCAGGAAACTTAAGAAGGGGGCTTTCACATACTAGGTTCTTCACAACCAGGTTAGTGGGAGAAAGTATCCTGACTGAAACAGTAAGAATTGGCGTATTTTGTACAAGGCCAGAGAGGAGAAGTTTCTGCAACCTTGATACCCATCTAGCCACAGCCTGTTCACGCTGCTGCCGAGAGATACAGAAGTATCCACTGCCAGGCAGCAAAGAAGCTTCTTTCTGAAGATACTCGATTTAAAACCCCCCGTGTTGCAAAATAATGAGTACGCGCACCTTGAACCTTGAGTACGAGGTGTGCAGGCAGACAGAGAGAGGTATTGCAAACTTTCCTGGATGCCTGGAGTCGGTGTGTAGATGTGTGCAGAAAGAGATGTCAAAAGTAGGGAAAGAGATGTATGTCATGTGTCTGATTCTCTCTTCAGGAATAGTGTGAGCACAGCCAGAAGCCTACACCGGTGTGTGAGTGTGTGTGTGTGTGTGTGTGTGTGCAGATGCCAGATCAGAGGCGGAACACAGCTTAATTCCCCTCAGCAGCAGCAGCCGGCTGCGCTCGCCTCTACGTAACCCCGTTGGTTTGGGATGGCGCGACGCTGTTTGTCCATCTCGGAGACCGAGACGACCCCGCGGAGATCACACACCCGGCGGTAACGATGCACACAGGGACCGCTTCTACTGTACGAGCCAGGTCAATGGAAGGGCAACAGTCAAAACTCATGTTGCTGCATGTCTTTTTGTTCTCTTCCTTCACACTCCACTGAGCTATGTCTTGTAATTGCTTTAGCGCTCACCAGGGGAAAAAAAAGAAAGAAAACCCACTGTGTCCCGGTGCTGAAAACATCCCTTTGTCCCGCAGACTTCCAGAGGAGTAAAGCCCACCTTAATGCTAAAGACCTCCCCGGGCAGGAAGTAACACTAGCTTCTGGGACAAATATGGCCTCCGGCATTATTCAGCTTCACTCAACCTTTGCTCTAATTTCTCCACCCGGCAGGATTCATTGTGGATGAACAGGTGAGATCGAATTACAGCGACCACAGATGAGTCATCTATACGTTGCATTTCTTTCAAAGATTATTCTGCTGAAGGCCATTAATTTTGAACTTCGGGTGGGGCTGTGCTCCAGGAAACAAGACAATGTGCACCCTGAGGGCAGACTAGTTTCAGTTTCTAGTTTACAGAGTCATACAATTTAATGCAGGAATCCCCCACAGTCACATCCACAGCCTCTCCCCTGCACCGGTTTTTAATCGTGCGGAGACTGCTGCAGATATCTTCCTTTAAAATTCATTTCAGATGTTCTGTCAAGTTTCTGTCAGTAGTTTAACTGCTGGACTGAGAAGTTTCATATTTTGCCGCTGAAGGATTCAAGTTTCCACATCACGCTGGACATGATCGTCTTCCAGACTAGCCGTGGTGTCGCCGCTCACACGAACACATGTGTGAGACTTGGCCAGCTGCGTAAAAACACATTTGCAGAGCAATCGCTAACTGTAGCTACTGTTAGCTAGTTAGCTTGGTTAGCAGCGCATCTAGTGAACCAGACGGGCCGGGGCTAGCTGGTTCTGTGCACCACAATCACAAGTGCCGCAATGTCAAAAGTGCTATTTTCTTTTATGGTTATCTGTCACCTTATCATTGAGCAGGTTGTTGTAAACTGTGCCGCGATGCCTTTTGAATGTGCACGGTGCAGCTCAACCATCCAACTGAAGTAAAGACTTCGCACAACACATGTTTTGCATTTAACAAAGATTCATTTACATTCTGCTTCAAGCGTATTTACATCAACTCTGCTCAATTTGCTTCCATGCAAAAACTGTCCTCGCGGCTCTCTGCTGTCCTTCACTGGTGTTCACACACTGCGTGATATCAGACGTCTGCATCCATCTGCTAACAACAACAACAACAAGCTCGCTTTGTGGGTCATTTCCTGCAGACTTCAAACTCCCACTTCTTACAAAATGCAACATGTTTGACTTGGAACGACCTCCAGATGGATTTTTAAAACAGCACACGTCTTCACCTTCCCTAATCCAGAATACAAGGAAACAAACCCACCGGTCAACCAAGTAAAAGCCTGAAAAGTTAAAACATCTTGATCTGATTGCAAGCCTTTGAGTTTTCAAAATGGGCACGCTGCAATCACAAGAAAGTCTGACATTTGAGTGACTCACATCCAACATCTGATTTCTTACAAGGAAAAAACAGTCTTTTACTGGGAAAGCCTTCAAAACAGGATGCAGTGGAAAGGGGGGGAAGAAGCTGCTGATCTCTGCGTGCCCGGATCACCTCTGGCAACGCTAACCGGCGGGCCTCTTTGTGCGCCAGCGGAGCCATTTGTTTTGGCCTTGCAACTTAAGTCGCAGGCGGTGAAAAGAGGGAACGACATAATGAAATTGCTGTGTGAGAGGAGAAAAGGAAGCGAGAGTGTGAGAGCTGTTTGTACGCTGCTGATTAAACAAACAGGAAACAGTGTAAAACTGCACGTGACAAGAAGACTTATAATAACCGCTTTAACAGTCATCATTTCTTTTGACGCGTTAATTCTTAATACCTTTCGAGGTGTCGACAACAGCGACGGTGCATGAGCGACTCGAAGGTGACACTGAGAGAGTAAAATATGATCAGAGTTGTGAAAGAGCCTCATTATTCCAAACATGACGACCAAAGCTTTCTTTCTTCTTTGGGGGGGCAGGACCACAAGATAAGTTTGTTATCTACTGACAGCACGAAACAAAGGCAGATGCAGCCGGACAGATAAGTTATCATCCATCTAACTGTTTCTACTCTAAAGGAGTAGTTCGAAATGTTGGGACTTGTTCGCTTTCACCGCGAGAGCTCTATGAGAAGATTGACACCGCGGTCGCATCGGTACAGTGGACGCAACTGAAGTTTTAATAACGTCAGTTCACCGTTAACATTTTAATCAATGAGCTTCAGCGACGTCGCTACATGTGAGCTTTTGTAACCTTAGCACAGTGTCAGTCCTCTGGTCTTTACAGTCTTTTTGGAAAGCTAATCAGCTGCTCTTTCCAGCTTCAGATTTACGAGAGGTTGACCGTTGGTGGACTTTTTTAAAAGGCCAATAGATTAACGATAGTTTGGAGCAAAAATATCTGTCAGAGCCAAGTTTAGCTGAAACCGAAACATCCCGTTTAACCTTTAATTTGACATGGAATGTTTGGACTAGTCCTTTAAATGCCATATACTGCATCACATATGTAATGAAGAAACTTATAGGGACGTACTCAGTGTTTACACCATTACCTGTGTCTGCTGTACCTGTTCAACCAACTAAATTACAGTTCCTGGATCCGAAACAGGAGTCTGTAAGGGCTTAGACCAAAAGTAGGCGGGGCTAATCAGCCATATTTCTAAGGGTTGATCAGAAGTTGCTGTATTTATAATTTATTGGAAAACTATTTACTGAACAGCTTCAGAACTGGGATTCAGATCATGTTTTTGATCACAGTGTTAAGTTACTAATAACAGCACATCCATACTTTGTACTCACGTCAGCAGGGAACTCGTTTAACCCTCCTATATACACACATTATGATTTTTTTTTCACAGTCACTGTTATAGTTCTCTTGTGCTTTGAACCGTTTTCTAACACACTCTGCATCTCCTCTTGTTTCTGAATTAATTTCTTTTTCCCCCATACTATACAGATTCATGTCGTGCCAATCTGGCTGATTTGAAGTGAAACCGGGGGGAGTGTGAAAGCGAGAGGAGGAGGAATCACAGGAGTGTGTTCTTAATCAGATCTGGCAAAAAGAAGTGAGGCTTCAGCTGCGGGGCTCAGGTGGATCTCTGGAGTCCACACACACTCTCGCAGACACACGACTGGATAACATCCCCCCCCCTGCTCCCCTCCCCCTCCACCATCCGTCCTCCCTCTCCTGCCTGCTCAGTCTCTCTGGTCTATTTTCCTTCTATCCCTCCATCCATCATCCATCCATTCTTCAGCTTTACATTCGACTCCCTTTGCTCCCCGTTTGGACTCTAATGCACTCACACATTCACAACGAACAACACCTGGGTGAAGGCTGGGGCGACAAGGCCTTAGGAATAATATTGTGATACACATTATACTGTATATTTTAGTTATCCACTTAAAAGAACTTCATGAATGCAGGGACTGGTCGACAGCAAGCCAATCAAACTAAATACCTCGACATTGGTATTGCCACGACACTTTGGTGCAGACATGCACAGATCTATCTATCTATCTATCTATCTATCTATCTATCTATCTATCTATCTATCTATCTATCTATCTATCACTTTACTGTGATGCAGCCATTACAACCCGGAAAAGACAACAACAACACCATATCCTGACATAACCATCTCCAACGCTTTAAAGACAACAAACAGTCTCATATCAAGATTTAACATCGACATGTTGCCTCGCCCAGATTCAAGTGTCACAGCAGTGCTCAGTCACCCACTGAGGCATCAAAAATTCAGAGAGAAACATTTAATATTTGCCCTCCTCCTCCTCTTTCTGCAGCCCCACACCTCCCCTTCACACACACACACACACACACACACACACACCCACACACACGAGCCCACTGCCTTGTCTCTCAGCATCAGCATCACTGCAGAGCGGAAAAGGCCAGCAACCCCGTGAGACGCGCTCGTTGTTGATGTTGTTGTTTTGAAATGTGGAGGATCTGGGCCGCTGGCCGGGTTCACTGTGTCGAACCATTTGAAGCCACGGCGAGATAACCACGGAGAAGCAGAGCGGCGGCGGCGGCACATGGCTGTCTCAGGCCCTCCCTACCTCCCGCTTATGCTGCTGCTGCACACGTACCGAAGTATAAACTTCCTGCTTTCCGCGAGCTCAAATTCTTTCCTGCTCTGCTCTCTTTACCGACTGGCAGGTACGGATCCAGGACCAATGTACTGTCCAAACAAGTCAAAACGCACCGGGCTGCCGTTTCATCAAAAGAAGCTGCTGGAGCAAATTAAAAACACACTGATCTGCCTCGGAGCGACACCAGACCGTCAAATAATTACCTCCACCAGACGTGCATCCTTAAAAACCTGGACCCACACCGAGGGAACGCACCGAGCACGCTCATCGGCGACGCCGCTTTCACACGTTCGCACCTGGGAGCTGCCAGGTACGACGGCAGACTGCCACTGTTGCACCAACGAGCCAGGCTAATAGAATCACGGCTGATTAATTCCCTTTGCTCAAGGGCAGCGAGTCGAGGGGGAAGAGAGAGAGCTGCATGTTTACACTCCACTGCCAGATTATTCCAGCGTTTCTCAACAGTCACAACCTTCATCCGCTCCACTAGAACCTCCAGGCTTCCACCACTCCCTCGTTCATTTGCACTAAATATGCACTTAACGGTCTATCAGGGATCAGCTTGCTCCAGCCCACATCTGCTCAGAACCCATCTGGGACCCCGGATCAATACCTGACCCCTAAACAGCGACCGGGGAGCCCATCCGGCTCTCGTGGGAAATTAGAAACGGCTTGGACAGACGACGGGGGTTGTTGTTCGGTTCGACTAGATGGGAGATGAAAATGTTATTTGTCAGCGAGGACTCGCGGTCGCTGCGTGCGGAGGACAAACCGCCCGAGGCGGGGTGATTCAGGCGAGGTGAGGTGACGCGGAGCGGGGATTTCCTCTGGGCTGGAAGACGGAGCAGCGACGAGGCCGAGCGCTCGCCATCAGGTTCAGGTGTTTGTGGGGGAGAGAGGTGACGTGTGAAAATGAAGACCAGAGCCGCGGAGCATGGCTGCGTCTAACACCGTGTAACACCGTGGCTTCAGTCGAGGATGGGCGGCCCAAACCCAAATCCTCACGGCGTTAACAGCGTTAAGAACCGCCGGGTCCTGTCGAGTCCTTCGTTAAGACGAGTCATGTTTAGAAACTGGTCTTCATCAACATCTTGATCGGCAGCACCGGTGCACCTGAAATCCAGCAGGTCAGATTGAAAATGAAAATCTCTCTTATTGAGGAAATAGTGTTTAAATGTTTTAGTACCTACATGGAAAAGTTAGGCGCACCAGTTCAACCAGCGTCACTTCATCCAACCTGTTCATGAGGCGTTATTTATTATTAATAAATTATTGACTTTCAGTGCAATAACTCATCAAGCTTGTTACTGAATTCCTCCTCGATCGATAACATATCCTCTGCCCGTCACCTTTGAGCAACACTGACAGCCACACCAAAAAAAAACGAGTCGATCAAGTCACAAGTCACTTATCTTTTTCCTGTCAAGTCATCAGAACAGCGACTCGAGGCACATTGGCTCAAGTCTCTGGTTCGAGTTCTGTATTGTGCGGCTGATGGATAGATTACAGGACAAGGCGCCCCCCTGAGACGCAGACAGAGATGTTTAAAATACATGTACTCATCGTGGTCGGTCTGTGTCTCTGTGGCCCCCCTGGCCCTCCGAGCGCCTGCATTAAACCCTCACAGGGGCCTTTAACATCACAGAACCACAGCAGGTGACACCAGCTATAGAAGGCTCCATCTCCGAAATAAAAGAAAAGAGGGGCCATCTGTTCATTGCCACCCATCTATACTACCTAAAGTCATCAGCCACACACACACACACACACACACTGATACACCCCCTCCTCTACACTACAGGTCTGACACTGTAGTGTAGAGGCAGAGGGGTCCTCACGTCACAAGCCTCCCTGCTCCCTCCCTCCCTCCTCTGCACAATAACCTCCAACATCCCCGGAATACATCCAGAATCATCACGTAAAAAAAAAAAAAAAAGAAATCATCAGGTCAGAGCAGCAGAGCGTCTCCTCTTACCCATCTGTGCCTGTGTCGGATGTCTTTCAGAGGTTCATGGTGGATGAGAGCCCTGCTGGTCCGAGTCTAGTCTGCCGGTTTTGCTGCAGGAGCCGCTAAGCCATCGCATCGGTGATGCTGGACTGCCGGTGGTAAACCCGGGGGGCCGGGGTCTCTCTCCCTCTCTCTGTCTCGGTGCCGGGTTCACTCTCCAGTCATCTCGCAGTGTTTACTCCCACCGCCCCCCCCCCCCTCCACCACCCCACACACACCCCCTCCGCGTCTTCCTCCGGTTTGGATCCACCAGGATCGGGTCGCTCGGTCGATGATCGTCCCGAGCGGGACTTGGAAACAGTCGGTTCCTCGTCGGTCGGTTTCGCGGTGATGATGGCACCAGACCTCCTCCTCCTCTTCTTCTTCTTCTCTTCCTCCTCCTCTTCTCGTATTAACACGAAAGAGGCGAGAGCGGAGGAGATTCTCGGAATACGAGAGAAAAACACCGAGCCCGCCGCGGTGCGCAAAGAGGGATGAGCCGATTTCGGCGCAGGGAGAAAAAAGGGATGGAGATGGAGATGGAGAGATGAGGAGGGACACCGGGGTCGGCGGTGGGGGGGCGATCGCCGCTGTCTGCCGTCCTATTCGCCGTTTTTCTGTCGTGTTTACGAGCCGCTGTCGCCTCCTCCCCTCCAGTCGCCTCTGTCTCCCACTCCGTGATGCGTCTCTCTCTCTCTCTCTCTTCAGTCCTCCGCGCTGCGCCCGGCGTGACGCCTTTTCCGCTCGCAAGAAAAATAAGATCCCCCCCTCTCTCTCTCTCTCTTCTCTGCTGCTCTCTTCTCTTTTTCACTTCTTTCTCATCATCTTCCCTCTCTCTCTCTCGCTCTCGATCAGACAGGCTGCACGACGGAGGGGAGGCGGAGGGGGGAGGTGGAGGGCGAGCGTGTGTATGTGTGTGTGTAAGGGAAAGAGAAACGGAGGCAGTGGAGGAGGAGGAGGAGAGGAGGAGGAGTCCCCGCGAGAACAGAGCTCCTCCCCCGTTATGCTGCTTATCAGCGGAGGACGAGGGGGGCGCGCATCGTGCAGGGGAGGGAGATATAAAAGGAGGAAATATGAGAGAGGAGGAGGAGGAGGAGGGGTGGTGCTGGTGGAGAGCAGCCTGCAGAGGTCCAAACCCGAGCGAGGCTGCTATTATTAATGCTGCCACTTCCTCTCTGATACTTCCAGACCTCCTCTACAATCCCACCGAATATGCATCCAACCACATTTTACACCCTGCAGAAACTGAAAAACACCACTGAAAGTGTGGGGGCCACAGCAGAGCCCCCGTGAGGCTGCAATGCACATTACATACCTGAGGATTAAAAAAAAAAAAAAAAATGGTTACATGGATTAAAAAAGAATATGAGAGACGTGAGTTGTGTTTGGAGACGAGAGTGTCAGGTGTTGGGATGAGGGTGGAGAGAAACACCTGTGCTAGAATGAAAGTTCACCCCAGAATAATAACAATGAAATTATATGATGTATACTAATATCTACACATCGCAAAATCGATGGAAAGTTGGGCGAAGATGCAAAAAAACAACTGCAAACAAACATTAAATGTCTCCGAACAGCTCATCCAAGTCTTCAAATGACAGAATATCACAGATTGATTTATTTACACTCTTTTTTAAATCAAAGTTTTCACTGTAGCTGCTGTGCTAAAAGCGCTAACACACATCTCCTGTCTGAAGCATGATAAACCACTGAACCATGTTCTGAGGTCCCCATCTTCTTCTGTTGAGAACGCTGTTTTGTAGTGACGCTCCAGAAATCGCCTGACTTTTCCATCAGCAGGTTGATGAGTAAGGTACATTTTTACATGTTTGGGTGAACTGTTCCTTTAAAGGAATCACGAGAGATTTTGGGGGGGGGAAACGCCGACATTGTGTTTGCTTTAAGATCAGTCTCTCGTACGCCTGTTGAGTACCAGGCTCAGACCAGACACCGGTGGGCTTACGTGAACTCAGCTTACGTAACACCCGTTACGGATGCTGCTGCTCAGACTCACCCTCGGCTGGCTGTGCTCTTTGAGTTTGGTTGGTTTTGCTTCAGGAATGATGAGAGAGACTGTCCAGGGTTGGAGGAAACATACCAGGGGGAGCCAATCAGAGGCCGAGTAGGGTGCATTTTTTGTATTTGTAAGGATTCAACAAACAAAGTGGATCAATGCACCTGATCAAATACGTCTCTGTAACGTCACAGAAAAAAATCATTGCCTAAACCTGACCAGACAGCGACAGAAAAATGAAAAAGAAACGGGAAATAATAAGCGAGCAGGATAACAATATTTTTCCAGATGGGTGTGAGCGTCTGTCCTCGACCCTTTCGACCCTGACAGCGTGCTCCAGATGTGGACAGATGTGTTTATGGTAAGTTGACGTGATGGTCATAGATAATGATAATAATTATAATGTTCCAGGAACAACACCGCCATGAGTCACGAAGCTGTGACATTACGACCGTGTGATTGGTCGGTTACAGTGATGTCCCCCGTAACAGCAGTTATGATGCGCGGGTACCGCTTTCAGCCCGGTCGGGTTGACCTCCGAACAATAAACACTTTCAGAGGTGTAAGACTTTACTTTTTTTGTCTTTACATGCACACTTCGACTGGTTTTAGGGACCTGGATTAAAGCCGTGTCACAGATTGTTCTTGGAAAGCTTTCCTGACTCTTCTGTGCCACGAGTGCAGCTTCTTCCCAAAACTGCAATTACATAGTAGTCGATAAAAGACAAACACTGTAATAATGGTCTGTGGGAAATGAAAGAAGGGGAACAGTCTGACACTGGTAATGCTGATAATACATTGTTGTGATGCTCTCATCTTGCATTACAGATGATTGGAGAGAGAAGCCAAATCCTGCAAAGTGGTGAATACAGAGTCCAGGGCCCAAACCCAACGGGGATTAGCTCCCATCCAGAGACGACAAGAGTCAAAGACCTGCCTGCAGCTGTGCGCCGTGATTACCATTACTTTGCATTTTTAAGTTGACATTGCTATCAAGTCAAATGTTCCGTCAGTGGTTGAAGAGTTCAGGTATTTAAATATGATCACCACAGTTAAAGGAGAACTTCGGTCGATCTCAACATGCAGCTTTATTGCTCTAGCTACCCTTGACTTGCCAGTACCGAGAGTTAGCATTGACAGCTAACAGCATGGGGTCAGAACTTTACACTATGTTTTAAGCGTCTCAACATGCTCCAAATCTCACCTCAAAAGTTATGCAACATCAGCAGACAGCTTACAACACAGCACTGTAGCGTGTATGACTCAACATGAATAAAGAAGTGGTTAAAACAGTGTGTTTGTGCAAGCAGCTACTTACCGGTTTGTTGACATCCCGTCTTCCCGTAGTCCAAACTAGTCGATCCGTCGAGCGTGCGCTGACTCCCTCACTGGCAGAGACGAAAACTTTTGCAGACAGAAACGTATTCCAGCATTTTCGTTTTTCTGTTTGTAACGTACATGTCCATGTTACAGCCTGCCATGAGTCATGAGCCTTACAATAGCCTGTCATGAGTCTCCTCGCTCTGCACTGAGAGCTAGCTTGTCTGCGCATGATCGTAGCTCGCACAGAGATGGGACTCGTCAGTGGCGATCGAAGCTGTTTCCGAAATAGTCACGATGGAGAGCTTGTCTGATATCGAAGTGGAAGACGTCGACGACGAACCTTTTGAATTAGACGATAGACCATATTTGATCGAACCGGAGTATACAGAAGAGTAGTTACTTGCACTAGAGAACGAGAGAGCTCTGCTCTCCTCTCTGCAAGAAGACGGAGACGGAGCATGCGCATTAAGTTTGCGCACTGTAAACAAACAGATAGTAGATGGAGAAACCGAACACAAGAAGAAGAAAACGAAAATGGCTAGTGCAAGGAAACCAGAAGCGTTTGTGTGGACCGATAATGAGGTCAAACTGCTGCTGGGACTCACACTCAACTACAAGGCGAGTAAGTTGCAAGAAACACGAACACAAGCAGTAGTCCGCCATTGTTGTTGTTGTTATGAGACGTCGCGGGGTTCAGAGGTCAGAGGCAAGAGGTCGAGGGGTGGGGCGATGGCATCATCGTTTCGGAAAGTATGCGGATTTGCCATCCACAAGAAAACGGGAGGGCTGCGTTTTTTAGATTTTTCCACTCTGAGACCCGGTTTCAAAAAAGTGCATTTTCAGGATCCGTGTGAACGATCGCCCAAAACGATGCAAAACATGTGCGTTTCCATAAAAGAGCGTTTCCGTCTGGACGGCCTCTCAGTGCAGAGCTGTTGTAAGGCTCATGGCTCATGAAAGGCTGTAACATGGACATGTACGTTATGAACAGAAAAACGAAAATGCTGGAATACGTTTCTGTCTGCAAAAGTTTCCGTCTCTGCCAGTGAGGGAGTCAGCGCACGCTCGACGGATCGACTAGTTTGGACTACGGGAAGACTGGATGTCAACAAACCGGTAAGTAGCTGCTTGCACAAACACAATGTTTTAGCCCCTTCTTTATTCATGTTGAGTCATACACGCTACAGTGCTGTGTTGTAAGGTGTCTGCTGATGTTGCATAGCTTTTGGGGTGATATTTGGAGCATGTTAAGATGCTTAAAACACAGTGTAAAGACGTGACCCCACGCTGTTAGCTGTCAATGCTAACTCTCCGTTCAAGGAGCCCTGTAAGGGGTGGACCAAAAGTGTTCGCGTTTTTCGGTTCTGGCAAGTCAAGGGTTGTTTGAGCAATAAAGCTGCATGTTGAAATCGACCGAAGTTCTCCTTTAAGATCACAATCAAAACCTTTCCAGTCGGCTGTGATCATTCATGCCCTCTTACGCACGAGTCTCTGTTATAACTAGTTTATGGTTTAATACTTAACGGATAAACTCGTCTAACAGCTCAACACACCAGTGAGCCCTCGGGGATGTTACCTGACGATAAGCCACCGAGCAGACATAACCAACGCTTCTGTTTATTTTCTTATTTGAACCTCTATTAGTTTTATCTTTCAAAATCAAACGTCAGAGACTACCGCCAACGTTTTTATCTTCAAGGGATCAGAATAAAAAAAAAAACGCACACACACACACCACACCCCCACATTTGTTCTGAAGCGTTGTGTGTTTTACCATTTTGTTTTATTTTTCCATCCAGCGAATCATTTACTTAAATGAAGGCAAACAAAACCGGGGGAACATGACTTGCATCATATTTGAATAGACGAGGAAACTAATGTGCATTTCCTGGTATTTAGACTTTGTGGTGGCCACACCTGTGTGCTATTGAAAGCTTCACTGACCAGTCAAATTCGTAATCTGACCTCTTCACCGATGAGATAGTTCTTGAATTGGAGCGGGAGTTCAAGACTGTGTTTCAACAATTTCCAGTCGTGTTAAGCCGACAAAATACAATATAAAAAGTGGCGACATCTTCCGCTGTGTTTGTGGCGACCAACACAGGTATTTTAAGCCAACAGATCATCTTTCCCTGACTAAACCAAACCAGAACAACAACAGAGTTTCACAATGCATCACTTTAAATTTAACCTGGAGAAGCCTCAAGTTGCAACATATTGCCAACATATTCTTGAGGATCACCAGAGTCAGTAGGGTTCATCCTCTGGGAGCCAGGAAATCTCTCAAAGACTTTGTGGCAGTCCATCCTGTAGAGATATTGAGCTGGATAAGCTGGATAAAAAAAGGTTTTTCCTGCTTGTGGTGCTCAATAAAAATGTTATAAGATCACGAGAGCCAGTCAGATTCATCCTCTGGGGAGCACGACTGCCTGCACAGAACTTCAGGTCAGTCCATCCAGCAGTTGTTTTGAGATATTTCTGTCTGGATCAAAGCGGTGAACTGGCTGACATTACCATCCGCAGAGGCGTGCCACCAGCCTGACTTTAAACCACCAAGAACCAATAAAAAACCTAAAAAACAAGAAACCAAAAAACCCACCATGTTTACTCAGCCTTGAAAAAGAATATGTCGAGTTTTCAGCTCCCGGCCTCGTCTGTGAGCCGGATCACTTCACGAGGCCTCGGAGAGACGCGGATTCACAGATCTGGGAAGTCTTCCAGCTTTTGTCAGTTTGTGGAGACAAACTTTGTGTTTGCTAATGTTTTCCAGCGTGTGTTTGTTATAATTTGTGCCATATTGACGCTACGGCTGTAACAGCTACCGCTCATTTGTATCGCAATGTGACTCTCGTGCAGCTCGGTTACACTGAATAAGCGCTCTATAAATAAACTTGACCTTTACCAACTCATCTTTCGATGGAGTAGGAGGCGATGCTCGCGGGCCGACTCGCCTATTGACTTTGCTGGAAACACAACTCTGTAGTCTGACTGTCATATTGTTGATGTTTCTTTTTTAGCCTTTGTGTGACCATCTGTCTCAGGCCTCGTGTCAGGTTACAGTGGAGTCACTTCTTCTTCTCTCACATAGCTGTTCGCTCATGTGAACAAGAAGTCCAGGTGCTCATTATTTGGCAGCAGTGGTACAGTTCAGGCTTACACTGGCCTATCAGTGCTTTTCTTTTTTAACGACCGGGCAAGTCAGTAAGCTTGTTAGCTGTACAGTAAATACAGCTGGATGTGTGGGGCCTCCAGTCGTGCAACATCCTTCACATCAGCCTGCTATCTTCAGCCTCACAGCCTCCATTTGTTCTCCCCCCGAGCAGCCGGCAGCTGGAGGGAGGAAGGAGGGGGGAGGGGGGAGGGAGGCTCGCAGAAACAGATATTAGGCTGCTTCTGCTTTTTTTTTTTTTATCAAATATTGATACCAGCCTGTCAGCACATCCTGTGTTCAAAGGGGACTGTTTCATATAACAGGGTTATTAAGTAAATATGTGTTAAATGTGGACACTTTCAGGCCACAAGAAAGGATAATGGTTGAGAAAAAAGCTATAGCTGTGACACGTCGCTTTAGGGGAAACATGTTGCTAAATCATGGCTAAAATAGCTGCAGTCACACACGTAACGCAGGAATTCTGCCTCAAGGGGAAAAGACAGAGGCCATATAACCTCAAATAGTTCACTTATGTCCCCAAACCTGCTGTGTCACATCAAGTAAAACAATTCCCAAAAACAGGTATCACACAAAGACAGAAAACCTCGACATGGACACCAATGAAATAAAACCACTCATGTAATTCTACAGCAGGTAACATGTATGATAAAGAAGCAACTTCCAAAGAATCAAGAAGTTATATGAACACTTTGACACCCAAAGTTTTAAGGGAAATAAAATAAAATGTCCCCAAACCTGCTGTGTCACATGAAGTAACACAAGACAACAACTGAATCAGTCGGGTTGTTATGCCACACACGGTTTATATACGTCAGCCTCATGTACGTTATGTACTCTCAGCTGATATTCTCATTTACAATAAGCAGCTAAAAGCTTCAAAATAAAAAGGGTTTACCTGCGTGATCCATTGTTTAACTAATCTATTGGTGTAAAATTCAGGGTATATTTGGGTCATTCCATGCCAACACACCCGGAAGTCTCAGAACTTTCTCCAGCTCATGTCACAGGATGTCTCCAAAGCCATATTTAAGGTACTTTACATTAACGTTTTGTCCACGAAGAACAAGGTGACAACATCTGAATGCAACTCACAAAAATTCCATAACCCCAAAAAAAAACTGCTATCACACAAAGACAGAAAACCTCAACGTCAACGAAACAAAATATCTTCCAATGAAATAAAACCACTCATTATAATATTACAGCAAGTAAGATGTATCATAAATGAGCAAAAAGTTATATAACACAATAACACTTCCACACCCAAAGTTTTAAGGGAAATAAAATAATCCTTCTTGGGGGAATAACAAAGCCAAAATATCTCTTAAAAGTGGTGTTTCAGCTCCAAATCAAGATCTTACGCCTGACCGAATAATCTCTAGATGTGGTATAATATATACACTGCACAAATACAACATTTGGTTGTAAGACAGTGAAAACTAGAAAGGTTTGATTTCTTTTTAAATTGACAACCTTTCTTGGGATAAAGACGATTTAAAGCCTGAAAACAAGAACACCTCTTTAGCAAGTGGAAGTACTGACAGAAGTCATTTAAGACTTGAAACCTTAAAGCTCCAGAAAAGGTCAAATTAAAAATGCAATTATTATTAATTATTTAAAAAAAACTGGCACAGAAGAGGCTGCTTCTGTCTCCACGTATGAAACCCTAACTCTGCAGGAAGCTCCTGTTCAAGATAAAACTGCCATTTTTAAACGCGCATCTCATTTTCCTCTCTTCCACACACACACACACACACACACACACACACACACACACACACACACAGAGAGAGAGAGACTCCAAAATGCAGAATGTAAAATATTCAGCTTCTCAGATGACACTGGAGATATGAAGGTTATGGAGGACTTTCATCTCGGTCCAGACTTTACTGTCGGCTATGGATTTCACCTCTGCCACCACCGAACTTCCCTCAGATAAAATTCCACAGTGACAAAACAGAAATCTGGAGCTGGAGACCGACCGACCGCCTGAGACTGACCGTCTGAGACCGACCGCCTGAGACCGACCGCCTGAGACCGACCGTCTGAGACCGACCGCCTGAGACCGACCGTCTGAGACCGACCGTCTGAGACGACCGTCGGACTGAACTCGAGGTGAGGTTACAGACACGTGGAGTGCGTGTCGGAAAAAAAAGGGCAACATCATCTGTGGTCTAGTTCTCTGAGACAAGAGGGAGAGAGAGTCAAAATGTGGCCATGTACTGTGTGTGTGTGTGTGTGTGTGTGTGTGTGTGTGTGTGTGTGTGTGACATATACTGTAAAAGTAACATTCATCGAAGTCGAAAGCTTTGTGACTTAAAGGAACAGTTCATCTAAAAATTAAAGTTCAGTCTTCATCTCCTCCTCCTCAAAGTTGGGTCAATTTTGTCGTCCACAAAACATTTTGCAGCATTCTCCGAAGAAGGGACTTATATTACGATAAAAAAAATATAAGTAATCCAAGTCTCTGGAAGCTCTGAGATCCTAACTAGATTTGGAAAAAGACATTACCTACATCCTCGATGGGCAGCTGAGCAAAGAAGGGGTGTAGCTTTTAGCTTAGCAGCTACAATGAAGAGTTTGATTTTTAAAAAGGGTACAAATTCCATCAGACCTTCCATCTTCATGGGGGCGCGGAGATGATGAACTGTTCCTTTAAAGGAGTAGTTAGACATTTTGGGAAAATACCAGTCTGGGACCCATATTTGTTCTTTCGCCCAGTTAGATCAGAAGGTCAGTACCACTCGTCTGTATGCTCAAAAAGAAAGCCCAGTTTAAGGAGATGATTATCTTATTGTTCCACATCAGGACTCCATAAAGTCACTAATCCCATCCAAGACAAAAGTCCAGCATGTCATACCACAGTAAGAACCAGAACCTCTCATTTTACCACCAGTTTTATCTTCCTTTTTTCTCCACAAATTAAACAAACAAGTATGGAAAGGTGCTACTGAGTTGTCTATAGAGGTTCTGGTATGTGGATCTTACAGAGCCAGGTAACTGTTTGCCAGTTGTTGTGCTAAGCTAACTGCTAACCAACTCCAGCTTCATATCAAACAAGAAAACCTAAAAGTCAAACTAATCTTTTCATGTAAAACTTAAAAAAAAAGCACATTTCTAATACTCGGATAAACGATTCTTTTAACACATCGTCGCCACAAGTTCATCAAGACTCCCTACGTTTGTGAATCCGTTTTCATGACCAACAGATTCTGCAGTGCATTCAAAGGTCAGACCAGGATACGATCAATGCAAATCAGGGTTAGAAGAATATCAAAACTCATGGTTGCATCTTTCTGAAAGTGTGCTGCCAGTCAGGAAGTTACAGGTGAACAAACGTCCATCACCGCCTTCCCGTGACGGATCCCAACACACAAACCTCCATGAAATAATAAATACATAATAATAACAACAACAACAATAATAATAATAATAATAATAACTGCAGCAGTTGTGTTTACTCTCAGAGACAAAGTGTCAGACTTCATTATGCTCAGTGGGATTTTACTGAGACTTGACAGAATAGAGATCACAGGATCTCTCCTCCTATCCCAGAGAAGCGGCAGACATGCTGTCACGCCTGCATCCGTTAAATCACACACACACACACACACACACACACACAGATATCCCAGTTAGTGAGTACTGTTTTTTTTTTTTTTACCTCCTGAATTTTCTCATTCTCTCCTCCTCAGTCCAAACGTGTATGAATGAGCTCCAGGTACGCCACACACTCTCTAGTCTGTTATGTCCTGCTGCACTCCCACTTCCAGCTGACACAGACAAGCACTGCCATCAAACCTGAGAACAATCAAGTGAGTGTGAGCTAACAAAACCTGGCAATCCACACCCTGCTAGGTGACAAACGGTGGATATGCTCGCTGGGTGTGTTTACACTCTAAACACGCCCACAAAGAAGGAGGACAATCCTGTAGCTGGGAACTTTAAAAAAAAAAAAACGAAAAAAAAAAAAACATTTAATCAGACCAAGTCACAACCTCGGGGCACAGGTTGATACTTGAAGACACTGTCGTCAATACGGTCCGTGACGGGAAACTGGAAAACTAGCTCCACATTGCCATCTGATGGGCTGGTTAAAAACAAACAGCCAAACCGAGTCAGAGTGGCAGAAAGTTGTCGGCTCGGGGTGAAGGTTTCTCATTTGGGATCGAGCAGTGAGGGGCTGTGTTTAAAACCTGAAGTGTGGTGGACTTGAAGAACAGATGCTCGTGTTCAAAGACAAAGCAACGTCAGTGTTTTGTTCGATTGCGGGAAAAGTGAGATGATCTTTCTGTGACGGTGAAAAATCATCACACAAGGCTCCCGGAGGATGTGACTGATGACAGGAGCTGTTATCAATGAATGTAATCTCATTTTAAAGGCAAACTATGCAGGATTTGTTGCTATAAATACAGAGAAAGCATACAAAAGTAATCCCTGAACGCTGAAGAATGTGGTGATCTGTTTAATCTTGAAATATGACGGTATGTCAAGGAGATTAGTGAGATTATTTTAGCATTCAGCCTGGAAACAGGTGGAACCAGCTGGCCTGGCTCCAGACGCAGGTGATGAAAGCTTTACAGGTGCTGAGAGGTGGACTCTTCTCTCCACTCCCAAATCGCCGAACAAGGCGTCTTGGTCAGTGACCTTAAACTTCAATATGTGACTTTAGCATCAGTTTAACACACACAGGGGTCGGCGGTCAGGATAGCAATTGTATGTAAAATGCAAAGTCCAGTTAGACTTTCAAAATAAAGCTTCAGGTATTATTGCATAATCTGACTTTTGGAGTGTTATTAACGTTATGAAATGGCAGCAGTTCGGTCGGGTTTAGGCATCAAAACTACTAAGTTAGGCTTAGGAGGAAATTACAACCTTGTTTAAAATAACTATGTTCTGTCTTGAGAGTTACGTAACGGAAGTGATGTAACCGACGCAACACAACGCAAGGCGACTCCATTTGAGGAGGGTTGACTTCTGTTAAATAACCTGAAAACAAATCACTCCTGCCTTCTCGTCCCGATGCTCATCTTCAACCATAACTGGACACTTAAGTTGATCACTGTTGTGTTACTCATTAAATCTGAGCCAGTTGACAGACACATCAAATCGCTCAGCTGTGTGTCATTTCTTCACGTCGCCTGCACGGCAGATGTGCCAAAAGTGGCGTTTAGTATTACAAGAATGCGGTTTCTTGTTGCTCTGAACGGCTTCAGCCTTGAAAATCCTTGTTTAGTGTTGCTGTTGTTATCTTCATGGCGTCTTGCTATCTTTGAATGTTATCGCTTTAAGGGCTTCCAAAACATGTTACCCAAAGGACTGCAGTTGAAAATTCAGTCAGACGGCTAACACCGGCACATTAACAGGATGTTGGTTGTGTATTATCATAAATAAATAATATCAATAAAACCTTCTGAAATCTCCAAAAACTCAATCCATGTCTGACTTGTGCAGCTGTGCATTTTGTGAGATAACATTTTTCTTTGTGTCCTTTTGCTTCATGTTTTGTTATTCATATAAATGAACCACTTGGTAAATGTCTCAGTCCTGGAACAGAGCCCGGAGACCGCGGACATCCGGAACCGTGGCGCTTACACAGAGCTCCCTCTGACACCATCCATCTCAACAGCACATGCTCACGGTACGTTTCTAGAATACAACACACAGGAAAAAAGGCAACACATTTCCCAGCATGCAGCAGCAAGACACACGATCGAACATGCGCGTACTCGGAGTATCTAGGATACTTAAATAGGCGGACAGAGACGACATGAACTGTGCAGCGACGGCGGCAGCTGAGCTCAACCTCTCATCGCTCACCTGACTCTTCATTTCCCCTTTGTTTCCTACGAGGAGCAATAAAGTTAATTGAACCCACTTTTCATGAATTGGGTCGTGGCCTATGCAGGAGGAAAACACCAATTACCCACCAAATGAGCAATTAGCGACACACCCTGCGTCAGCTTTGATATTAAACAACTGTGTGTTAGAGCAGAGCTCCAGCTTGGTGATTGGAAAGTTTAATGGGAAGTCATTTTTCTCCCATTTATTACTTTTTTTTTTTTTTTTTTTAATGTGTGTGTTTCTAATCACTTCCCTGATTAAGCCAATTAAGGTTTCGTATAAGGGGGAAGTTAATTTGGCGAATGAGATTAACGGCCGACTTCGAACGGGAAGGAGCTGAGGAAATAATGCTGGAGAGAGTCCCCGACTAGCTAAAAAGCACAATGCAAATCTCATGTTGACATACTTCCACGTCCGACAGCTGTGAATGTTTCTTTGAGTCTTTGAATATTAGACGTCTTGAGTGTTTCATTGTAGAGAAGACAGAGGTGCAGAAATGTAACAGCCATCCAGCAGCGGAAGATGACTGAAGGAGTTTGGAAATTTAAATTAGCGAGTACAAAACTTTTGATTATGTCAAAGGTGATCCTGAAATCACGGGACATGTAGGATGGAATAACCAAAGAGTGATGACTCTGTTCGGTTTTGATGGATGGCTCCAGTTTGTTCCAACAATCACCCCCCCCCACTCTCACCCATCACATGATGGTCGATCATGTTTTTACTTCGCCGCGTTGTGAACACGCTCAAGTCACAGGTACTCGCCATCCATCACTGTCATGCTGCAGCTGAGGAGCCCAGATATGTCCTTTTTTTTTTTGTTCTAAACTCTCATGTTGAAAGAGGCAGCCCGGGACTCAAACATCGTAAAGCTCTGGTGCACTTCAGCGCTCTGATTCAGCTTCCAGTAAGCCGCCTCTCCCCCACATCTCACACTCTTCTCATGCTGTAGCTTGTCTCACATTACGCAGCCAGTGAATCACTTCATTGTTGATCCCTGAAAACCTCCAGGTTGAGCTTCTCGGCTGTTTGATTTGAATTCGTGCTCGGTGAAAGTAGTCGTTCTCATGTAACTGGCATTCTTATCACTTTTTTCAGCCCTGAGGCCTTAAATCATACAATTTAAAAACACATTTATATAGAATGATCATTCTTGGAAGATATACCGTTTACACAAGTTACCAATACTCACTTTGACATACGTTTTTATTAAGGTTGATGCAGTTAATCCTTTAAAATCGTGTAATTATTTTACCTGAAGATAACGACATTCAAAATCATGTTGATGGTACACGACTTTGACTTGTTACAAGGTGAATGCCACCTCTTCCAACCTCCAAGTGATCAAAAAAACTTATACTACTACTACTACAAATACTGTCGTGTATGAACACATCTTGCCGCCGTCCCAATGTGTGCTGACGTCAGACAACTCACTCCCTCATGGAGTCTTGGTAGATGGATTGTCATTGTGCTTTTTTGTGGCAGTCTTCCGAATTGTCCGGGACGCAACATTAGTCACACAGTAGCGGCTACGTCGGTGAAGCCGGACTTATTTTATGGAGATAATGTTCTTCCCTCTCCCTGCTCTGCTTCACGTCTCTGTGATTAATTGAGTTCCCTGATGGACAGACAGCTTTGCTTATTGCTAACGTAACCTATAACTGCTGCCAACTGTAGACGTGCAGCTAGCCGACGCTGCTGGAGTGGGAACGTCGAGCACCGGGGCATCATTGGTGTTTAAACCCACGAGACTAAAGACTCTTTGGACCGCCCAGAAAAGGAGGTTTTTTGGGGGGGACGCTGGTGGGGAGAGGTAACGGGCAACGGGCACCAGAATCTGCGCTGGGCGATCGTCAACAAGTTGTTGACTCCCCTAGTTTTTGATCACAACACGACAATATGCATGTCCAATTCTTGAATATTGTTGCTTTACATGTGTATTCAAATACCACAGCTGGTGCTTACATGATGCAATAATAATTCAGTGTATTTGCATTCTGCACTGTGCTTCTCTTCACACTCGTTTCAGTTTCCAACTACAGAAGAAATTAACCGTGCACGCACAGGAAAGTCTGCGTGCGTATTTTTTTTTTAAAGAAAAACACAATTCATTTGCGGCTCAAATTCCTTCCATGAGAAGCACTGCTGTTTTAATCATCCTCTGATTAAAACCAAATGTGCTTTGACTTTTAACTAGAAGAAATAGTTTGTTTCGGAGCGTAGCTGCACAGACGAATTCCTCGTCTTCAGCTGAATGACTGTCTGGGTGCTTTGCTGCCCCCTCCACAGGCACAAAACCTCCCGTGTTGAAACTCTGGAATTATTAGAATGTCTTTTATGTGACCACCTGCCACCACAGGTGTCACCATGCCAACCGACATGAGTCACTCTTTGGGTTCTTGTCTGGTGAAAAATCGAGCCGAATGAATTATTTCAGGCGAGAGATGAACTGAAGTGTTAATATGAATAGAAAAGAAGAAGGTGTATTGATTCATTTGGAGATATAATTTCATTACAAATAAAAAAAAGTTAGTTCCAAACACATCCATTCATTTCGTTTTAAGGCCTTTCTCTGTGAACTCATTCTCGACTCCACAAACGCCCTCAAGTCTGGGAGATTCCTGTTTGCAGATACATGTTTTTACACCTGACAATAACGGCTACAATCTGGATTACATATATTCACAATCACTCATGACCAGCATCTATTACAGAAGAGCAAACGTGACTTTGTGGTGTGTAGTGACACCGTATTTCCACTGTGTCCGGGTTAATCTTTGCCCGCTGGCTTTTCACCCCAGTCACCAATGCGTCTCCGTGCACCTTTAGGTCACTTATTTTTTAGTTATGATACATTATTAGCATTTTATCGGTCATCCCGATAAACCACCTCGTGAAAATTGTTGTCCCTTTCAATCCGTGTGCTTCTCCTTGCTTGTCCCTTTCCGACTGGCACCAAGCACCCCTCCTCGTTGGCCTCACTGGGGTCCCAGTCCTCCCTGGGTGCTCTGGCCGTCGCTGTGGTCGCTTCCCCAAAGGCGGTAAAACTGACTGAAGTCCACGTAAGGCGGGACCCGGCCCGTCTCGTCTGGCTGAGCCGCCTGGCTGCCCCTCTGGCGGAACAGGCTGCCATCTCCCGAGCTGGAGCTGGAGCTCTGTGTCTGGGTGTTGGTGGACTGGAGGGTGGCCGTGGGGCTCTGGCTGCTGGGGACAACGGAGGAATAGAAGAGGGAGGAGGAGACAGGTGGTCGGTTGGGGAGGGTCGAGAAATAAGAGGACACAGGTATGAGGGTGGGAATAGAGGAGGAAGATGTGGGGCCAACAGAGGAGAGGAAGGGGTCCACGTAGGGAGTGGAGAGACAGAGGAGAGAGGTGGAAAGAGGGAGAGGACGGGGAGGAGGTGGGGTGGTGGAGAGGGAGAAGAGCGAGGTAGAGAGGGGCAGAGGAGGAAGAGGAGAGAGGGGGTAGAGAGGAGAAAGAGGGAGTTCAATTATGGGCTGCAGGATGTCGACAGAAGTTTGGCAGGAAGCGGGGTGGAACGTGCTGGAGAAGTGGAAAAAGGAGAGGCAAGGACAGAGCGTAGGACACGGGATGGATATTGGCGAGTCGGGGCCAATGAGGAAGAGAAATATAGATGTGAGTCAGACAGTGAGTGACAGGAAGATGGAGAAGCAATCCCTGCAGACGAGCGAGCAAACGGGCAAAAAAAAAAAAAAGAGAGAGAGATAAGAGCGCACAGATCCTCGCCTGAGCGCTGCTGCTCATGTTCACTCATATTAACTACAGGTGGTTTCATGCAGGTAACCTCACTGACTGAAGGCCCATCCTGTCTGCTGTCAGTTTGATATAAATGAGATATAATCCAAACTAGCGCGCTTTATTGTAGCGGTGTAACAGAAAATGTAATTGATCTGTGGTTCACAGATATATTCCAAGATTACAGTTTTTACTGCCACCATTACTTTTTAGAGTAACACTAAAGTTTTACGATCTAAGTATTTATCTAATGAAAAGATAAGATACAGAACACAGATGTTTGCAGTGTTTCACTCTGAACTGTTGCTTCCACTGCGTGAGATCCTGCTGGCTGTGACTTTGGGGAACTCAGTGGTGTGACTGGGAAACTACGCCCGTCTGTCATCATAGAAATAGATCCCAAGATTGCTTATACCAACTTTGGCAATATCTGCCGCCTTCACATCAACACACGGCTCCACTTGCTTACCAGAGCAGCTCCAGCCTCTGCGACAGAGTAGCCCCTCAGTGTTGATAGGCTATTACTCGTGACGTTTAACCAATCAGATAGCGCTTTTTGGCAGGACACTGAGTGACTACAGACAGACAGGCGGCTACATCAGAGCCAGCTTAATGCATTTCTCTTCCAAAGAAAGATCCAATATGTAAACGAAAATGTTGATACAATCAGAACAGTTGGAAGCCAGCGTGATTATTTTCCAGAGATGTAAATTCCCATCTTGAGAGTTGAAAACCACGCAGTGTTTTGGTGTCTGAAAATCCTTATAACACAATAATCTGATACTCTGACTGCACTTCCTGGACATTACTGCGTTCCTGTGTAATTTGTTTCTGCACACATAGAAAAAAAACAACCTGATTTAATTGCATTTACATTGTTAAATTACAGTATATGACATATCACTGTTTGCCAATGGGAAAGTTGAATAATAACATGTTTTCCCAGCTGTACTTGATCGGTCTTCCCTTTCCAGTCAGTTTGAGGGAGCCTGGAGTGATCGACAGACACCCAGCGGTGAACGACGGGGAAGTGAAAACCACGCTCACACATAAATAAGCATAGCAGTGGAGGGACGCAGTGGAGTGAAAGTCAAGCTTACCTAAAACAAATAAAACAAGCGAGGGACGAGGGAGTTGAAAATCTTGCTTATCTAAAATAGATCTAACATAAAACTTGAGAGCACGGAGGGAAGAGAGGAGTCAGAATAAAGCTCAGCAGCGAGACAAGGGAGTTAAAATCAAGCGACAAAAAGCAAAAATGAAGCAGTTTTAGAGCGTCAGGGAGTAGGGAGGGAACCAGGAATGGAACCGAGCTTACCCAGGAGTCGGGGTGCCTTCTTCCAAGGTGGAGGCAGTGTTGGTTCCATTGGTGAGGGTGCCTTGCGAGGGCATGACCAGTGAGAGGGTGACGCTGGTTTTACTGGTGCTCTGGCTGTTGGAGTAGGGCACTGACACGGGGTAGATGCGTCCACCTGAAACATGAGCGGAGGACATACACGTGTTAAAGAAAAAAATAACATTCAATTATAAATCCTGATTACCTTCAGAGCCGTTTTAAAGGAAGATGTCTGAGGTACATCCATGTTGTTATTCAGACTTGTCACAAGTACTGTTATCAAAAAAAACAAAGTAAAACTAAGCGCAGCCTCAGCATAAAATGGGCAGCTTGGGAACCGGGAGAAAATTGGATTTTTGCTCAGCCTGGACTTTGTTATTTCGGCTCTATGTGGTATTCCTGACTGCACCTCTCAAAATCTTTTGATTTCTTTCATTAAAGCTGGCTGCTCAGGTGTGGATAGACCCGGTATTATTTCAAGATTTCTTTTGAAGTGCAGCTATCTGCTGGTGTTAGTTTTCAGTGTGGGACTAGTGTTTAATCCAGGTTTGAGAAACCATAAGAATTCAATATAATCCAAATCTAGCATTAACATTCTGATACTTGTATTTACCTAAATGTTGATTAAATATCTGACTAACTGAAACAACAGCTGTAGAATGATAACTTTGGCACACCGTAGTTTTCCGAGATACTTGATCCAAATACTGGAAGTTCTGAATCATATATAAAGCTGATGAGCTTATACTATTGATACGATAACTACCTCTAAGTTTCTTACATCCTAACATAAAATACGGTCCAATACTATATGAATTCTAAAGATTTAATAAGAAACCTTTAAAATTTTTTTAATCTTTAACAAGGGGTTTTCATCTTGGAGTGTCAGAGGATCAACCGGTTAGGAAAAAAAACAATACATCCATTTTTTAAGCCATTCATCTTTGCTTTTTTTCCAGACAAAGTAATAGTTTATCACCAGGAAATGCAATCTGAGATGTTAAATATATGTTAAATGCTGATGTTAAAGATTCATAAATGGTTAGGAACCACTGCCATTTATTTTTTGGATTCTTCAATGTTCTATATGAATCTGACGGAAATGTCGACATGTCACTTAAACTTCGAATGTTAGAGTTCTAAATGAGGAAAACTGTTGGTCTGTGAGGCATAACCCAATCCCAGAATGCCCTTCTCTACCTTGTGTTGGCGTCAGCGCTCCGTCTGCCAGCACGTAGTTGAGCGTGCGGATGAGCAGGGTCATGTCTTCGTGCCGGGAGCAGTAGGTGGCCCTCTGTCGGCCCGACACGTAGACGTCGTGGTGCACCCGTTTGACGCGGTCCACCACCGACTGAGCCGCCGCCTCCAGACTGGCCGCCTGGGCCAGCTCTGCCGCTACCATGGCAACGATTTCCTGCGATGGACAGCAGAGGAGGAAATCGAGGATTGCAAGATTTACGACGGCGCCGCCTACAGGCTTTCTGTGCATTTTCTCCATTTATGATCATGATATACGTATATACCTATTACTCTTGCATAAACGATATTGTGCTGACTATGCTGCACTAACCTCATCTCTATGTCACTTTGAAGGTATTGCACTATTAGCTAGTATAATACCAATTGTGGGTACTGCTATTGCCTAATAGCTGTTGTAATTCTGAGTTTAACTGCTATGTGTCGTTTCTGTCTCACCCTAATCTTAGTTTTATTTCATACTCTTTTTAAATATTTATTTTCTTAAGTTGTAGGCTCTGTAAGACCAGAATTTACCCTCTGGGAAAGTCAATAAAGAATTACCTTATTCTTTCTTACTGTTGTTAGAATTTAAGAACGAAAAGAAAGAAGAGAGGTAAGAAAAGAAGATAGAAGAACAAGAGGCCCAATAAGATGTTAGAAATAAATACAATAAGTGAGGATAACAGCAATGAAAAAAACTCTGACCAAAAGTGGTCAAGAAAAATAGGCCTTGGAGTTCAAGAAGGGGCAATGAATATAAACACAAAGATGATATCTATGGAAAGGATGAAACGCAGAGGCATTCGAAGGAAGGGAGGAACAAGACAGGAAGGAATTAGAAAGAACAAAGATATAAAATGTGTGGTTTTGAGTAGGTGGTTTGCCAAAGAAGGAGGAGAAACATTCATGCAGAGATTATAAAAAGACAGAAGATAGAAAAACAAGCAGAGGGAAAGTGGTTGAAACTGTCAGGATGAACCCTCTAACCTGATTGGCCTGTTCGGGTCCGTGGGCGGATTCAAGGGCGTTGATGAGACCTTCTGACATCAGCAACAGGAAGCCCGTCACGCTGTCCAAAGACTGGCTGCCGTGAATCTCCGGTTCTGCGATGACTGGCTTTGTCTTTGCCGCGCTGATGGTGGAGGAGGACGGATAGATATGTCAGCGAGATAAATTGATGTCAAAGAGAGAGAACGAGGAAGGGACTGGAGGAGAGAGGGAGGAACTGAGAGAGAGAAAGGAAGACATAAGTGCACCTGAACTAAATACAATAAACCTCATCTAATCTCATAGATCCAACAAATCGCTTATACTTTGTCCACATCAAATTTCCTGCACTCTCTTTGATGGCACCGCGGTGGAAATTCTATAAAGATTCTATTGTGTGTTTTATTGAGGATCATAATTGGAATGGCTCGTAGATATCTGAGCCTGATTTGCTTGGCCTGGACGGCAGACAGGAAGAGGAAATGAGAAGTGTGAGAGAGGGGGCCCCTGGATCGTGGAATTTCGAGAGGCTCGGCCGGGGTAAAAGAGAGGCTGGAATGGTGTCAGATCTGATAATAAAGACTGTAAAATGGAGACAGAGCCTCCACTGTCCAGGTAGTGCTGAGTGCACACACACACACACACACACACACACACACACACACACACACACACACCAGAAACTCGGTCTACTTTAAGAACTGTAAGTCAAGTGGAACTGTAGCAGCTAATTAAGCATTTTAACGGAAAAGTTGGACAAGTGAAAGAACGCTAATTTGCTTTTTTTGCTGAGAGGTAAATAAGAAGCTCTTTCCTGTCTGCGCGCAAAACAGGAATTGATTTCTGACTGGCAGAGGGCTTAGCTCTGCTCAACTGGATTGTCCATAGACTGGACAGGGGGATAAACAGCTAGTCAAGCTCTGTCCAAAGTTTTTTTTTAAAAAATCTGCCAACAGGCAACTCTTAATTATACTGATCAACACGTTATATCTCGTGTCCTTACCATCCAAAAGCAGAAACAGTGGCAGGAGTCTTGGTCATCATGGTCGTTTATTGTGCTTGAGCAAGAGAGAGTTCCAACACACACTTTAACTCCTGGTAAAACCCAAACTTGTTTTTAGATTTCTCTTCGTGCTTGGGTTGGATTGGAAATGTGACACGACATGACGTGCTGGCAGAAAGGCTCTGTTGCCTTTGGACAGAGCCAGGCTGGCTGTTTCCTCCTGCTTCCAGTCTTTTTGTTAAGCTAATTGTCTCCTGGCTGCAGCTCCACACTCATCACACAGACACGAGAGTGGTATCAACCTTCTATATTAAATACAACTGAAACTCGTTCAGAGTTATTTTTACTTGCTGGAACAAGAGGTGAGGAATAGTTGTGACGCTAAAGACTCTGACAATGTCATAAAATCAAATTTGGACAAGCAGCAAAGACGGCTTTATTCTTACCAGTAATGGTCAGTGCATCCCTAACAAATACAAAAAACAATGAATGGTATGTACAGCATGTTGGAGAATTGTGACTTCACCTGAGCAAGTCGATTTCATTGTAGTTGAACTTCACCCGGTAGTCTCCGAGCCTCCTGGTGCTGCTCTGACCAGCAATCTGCCCTGCCTGCCTGACACGAGCTGAGTCCACACCTGTGCAAAACAAAGGGCAGGAGAGGAGAAGAAAACATTAAAACACAGCAAGAGGCTGACAGTTAGGACAGACTGCAGATCAGTTTGAGGACTGCAGAATAATGATAGGCTGGTGGGGGAGAGAGGAGCAGGAGGTTCAGTATTGGGGACAGACGAGGATAAAGCAATAAGACAAGAGCAATAAGTAGAAGCAGGAGATGGGGGTGGGAGGAAGGAACAAAGGGGGGATGTGTGTGTGTTTGGGGGTGGATGAAAGCACGAGGGGGGAGGTCACCTTCAGCTGGGTTAGTGGAATGACTGCCATTTCATTTAAATCGCTCAGAGAAGAGCCAGAACAACAGAATAATTATGTGACTCCAAACAGAAGGCAGAGAGAGACAGAGAGGTCTGGCCCCTCTTCCGACGGTGTGAAATGCTGGGAAACAATGCAGCTAATTCACCGTTGTATTCATTACAGGTGCCAGGCTTCACTTAATGCATCTTCCGCAAAGCTAATCACAACGTATGTATTTCCTGTTTCAAACACGACCCTCATTACTGGACCATTAGCTTGGCTGTCCACCGCGGATAGATGGCTCTAAGTGTGTCTCCATGCCAGCTAGTGGACGCTAATGGCTGTCTACGTCCGCCTTTATATCCTGCTCAGAACGCAATGAATGAAATGTTATACGTCTGAATGTACGTATGCTACAGATTTCCCCCCATACCAGTGCAACTAAGACTTTTTACTGAATTAAAGAGGTAAAACTAAATCTGAAAAGCTTTTCTCGGCAGATTTACAGAAAATTCAGAACTATCTGACTGAATACTCAAATCTGAATATGACTGATTCTTAATTATTATTCTTATTTTGATCAGTTGTTTTTTGTTTTTGTTAGGATTAAGTCCCCGCTCGTAATTAATTCTCGTCTTGTTAATTCCCAGAAAAAGGCAACAGCAAAGTCAGCAGAGCAGCAGCAGCAGTAGGAGGCAGCGCCGCTTCTAAATTTGGTGAAATAGGATGTCAATCAGATTATTTAAAACACTCATCTCAGTAGGTCCTGAGGCACGGCTGACTCAAAATTAAGGCTGCAACGAATGATTACTGTCATTACTGATTATTTTCTCATTATTTTATTTATCGTTTATTTCATAAAAATGTCACAAAAATATGAAAAGTGCTCATCATGATTTCCGGGAGCCTCAAGCGATGTCTTCAAATTGCTCCTTCAGTCCAAAACCCAAAGACTCCTCATTTACTTTGGAAAAAAAGCGTCTAATCTTTACATTTAAGACATTGAAACCATCAAATGTCTGTCATCTTGGCAAAGTGATTGTTGCAGCTCAACTCAAAATGACTTGAACTGAGCTCTCTTAAAATCTTAAATGTATAATATGTAACACTACGGTATTAAAATGTCTATAAATGACTACATTGGTGTTGTATATTTTTTGTTGGGTTGTGTACTTAAGTTATCCTAAATGTTTCCAACAAATGTTCAAACCCAGTGAACTCTGCATTTTTATTCAAGGCACAGTGTGTTTCATTCAGTCGTCTGTGAGTTGTGACGCAGGAAACATCAGATGATACGTTAGAGAACGAGGAAGGAAGTTGGCAAATGTGACTAAACGTGAACTAAATAAAACATTTCTGCCCGACTCATGTCACATTTTTATAGTTTTTGTGATGAAGATAACAACTAGCCCGAACCAACGCTAGTTCACATCGTCAAACTACATGATCGTGATTGAAAATAAAATATAATCAATAGAAAAATATTCTTAAACTACTCTAAAAATAAAGCTACAATAAGGGAAATAGATCTCAACTGGAGTTCCCAGAACTGACCGTGGTCAGACTGTCTGTGTATCTGTTTTGTCTTCTGTATTCTTAGTATGCGTCCGTCCTTCTGTGTGACTCACCCAGTGCAGCCAGTCTCTGCAGCTCTTCGTCATTGTCGGTGCTGTGGGGCCGTCCGATCTGGAGAACCTGGTTCTGACCGTCGCTGCTGGACTTGCACAGCAGTGCCCGGTTGGTACCTGGAATCCCGGACGAACGCACACAAAAAGGATTCACAAAGCGGCTTTTAATTCAACTCCCGTCTTTTTTTGAGGATGAGATATTTTTTGCTGACTCATTTTTCCACACATTAATGATGCAGAGACAATAATGCGCTGATGCTGCTCTGAGGTGACTCACAGGCCCAAACCCACACCAACCAACCAACCAGTGGAGACACTGTGCTTCTTCTACAACAAGCTAAATATTAATAACCGAAGATGACGCCAGTTGCTGACACATGAGCTGACCGGGGACAGATCAATAATTAATTCATTTAGATATTAACATGTTTTGGGTGGCTGAGCAGCAGCTCAGCTCAAAGCAAGTCCAGGAGCTCCGAATGTATAAATGATGTTCTAGAAAAGATGTGGGTGAAACAGTGAAGTGGCCACGAAAATAAGGTGGGACATAACCTCAGAGGGGAACTTTGTTTCCGTTGTTTGCCAGCTTCTGTAGGTGTTTTATTTTTTTTGTTATTATCATCATCAGTAAAATGTCACTCAGAGGTGCATCACTATCTCTGTCTTCTCGGTCCATCACGACGCTGTTTAACTGTTGCTTGTAAAATGTAATGCAGAGTGTTTTCTTACTTTTACACTTGGTCATTAGGAGTTCCCCTAGTCTTTTGCTCTTCATAAGAAGGGTTGCAAAGTTTCTGACACGATCAGGTTATTTTGATCGAAATTACCAAAAAAGAAAGGCTGTTTTGCCGTTGTTTTGAAAAACCAAAATCTGCAGATCCGTCACAGAAAAGAGGGAATGCCCCAGCAGCAAACCGTGTGTTTTACAGACTGTGCAGAGTTTATTTCTTCAGAGGACCAGAAGATTGTTCCCACACAGGTTGTGTTTTCTGTGGCCTTCAGACAGATGTTGGAATCACACTCTCTTTATTGGAAACATACCTACTATGTCAGTCATTGTTGGCAAATCAGGCTCCTGCGGACAAGAGCTGCAGGGGCAGCAGCATGATACTAGCTCTGAGTGTGAAGCGTGACTCAGTGAAGTTCTAATACGCGCTCCATGAATTAATCATTGATCATCTTCTGAAGTTTAATGAAGATGACTGAAGCGATGATGGTTAACAGGTACAAGTGCGGGCGCTGTAAACAGCCTCAGCCATGCGTAACACCAGGAGAGAACCTTCCCGATCAAACACAAGCAGCTGGAGTTTTTATTCTTTCCTCTCATTGACAAATTTAATGAGGGTCAGAGTGAGCACAAGTTTTGCTAGACAAATAGATGCCTGAAGGCATTTCTACATCATCATCAACCATTTATGAATAATTGTTTAAGCCGGAATGAAGCTTTGTGCACGAGCGCCTGTTTCCACAATGATAGGGATTTTTATATAAAAGAACTGGGCGAAGACACAGCTTAATAAATCTGACAAACAGAAAATCCGTATGCATATTTCTGTCTTTGTACATACGCACAGTTTTGCATCTGGCCCCTGGAGCAGCTGCTCGTTTAATCTGCAGACAAGGACATCCAATCAGCACCATTATGGTGAAATTGCAGACGGGGGCCCATGTGCCTCTCTGTCCTCGCTGTGGGGCCCCGGGCTTCATCCCCTGCGACTCTGTGTGTTAATCAGTCAGCGCTGACAGGACACATTGCTTTTGTAGCGTCGTAATAGTCTATTGGTAACACTATACTCTCTTGTTAACACTGGTGATAATCCTAATGTTCTTATATACAAAGCTGCAATTGCTACACATCTGAAAAGAACAGCCGACTGTGCCTGTCGTATGTTCACGTACCCTTGGCAGTCGCCCCCACACACACACACACACTCCCAGCATATCAAATTATGGGTCATACGACCTTAACTGTCAAATTTATTTCACATCAACACACAGCTGGAAGAGCTTTTCAGAGCACACTTACTCTTATGTTGAAACCTCCCTGGGATTCATGTTCTGTCAACTTTGAACTCTCGACCCTCGCACAACGGGCCAGTGGGGAGACGGTCCTCCTTTCTACTCGCTACTAATTACCAAACCTCACATTTTCTGCTCTGTGCCACGTCCTTGAGGACAAAAGAAAAGAAAATCCGAGGGAGAGGGCGACGGGGCGCTTTGCCTTTGCCTGCTAAAGAATATAAGATGTAAGCAAAAAGAGAAAAAAACATCTAAAAGACTGACTTACACTCATTACCAGCTGCTTTTTTAAAAGTGCAACCTTAAAATGAGACTCACAACCCTGATTAATGATTAAATCAAGTGGAAGTAATAATAGCTACAGTGTCCGCTTACATGAAACAGGCCCCCTTTTACAGCAGCTGGGGTCCGGTACTTTATGATTAACTTTGATTCTTGAAGAAAAATACTTCTAAGGAGCGCCTGTGGCTCCTCAGGGGAAGCGTGTGCGTGTGCATGTGCGCGTGTGTGACTCCCACAGTCTTCTTTGAGTTTTCTCACAGTTAAGGATTTAAAATGGGCCTGCTGATTGGTGTAGTAAAATATAAATGAAAAATGCTTATTTTCCGTTCTGTGGCTGAAGGAGTCAGGAGGGAATCAGTTCACACCATCACTCACACACACACACACACACACACACACACACACGCAGAGCTAGTATCATACTACTGCCCCTGTGGCTCTTGGCTGCAGGAGACTGATTTGGCACTAAGGATTCAAAAACAACGACTGACATCGTAGGTATGTTTCCAATGAAGCGAGTGTGATTCCAACATCTGTCCGAAGGCCACAGAAAACACAACCTGTGGGAACAATCTTCTGGTCCTCTGAAGAAATAAACTCTCTGCACAGTCTGTAAAACACACGCTTTGCTGCTGGGGCATTCCCTCTTTTCTCTGACAGATCGGCTGATTTTGGTTGAGGTTTTTTCAAAACTACCACGAAAACAACATTTCTATTATTTACATGTGTACTTTTGAGTGAGTAAGAGCATGACAAGGGGAACTCCTAATGACCAATTTCCCCCAATGTTTAAATGGAAAATCTCTATTCAACTAGTCTAAAAGTAAGAAAATACTCAAAATTGTGCACAATTTTTTTTCAAAAAAGCAACAGTTGACCAGCGTCATCACCATTACTGATGGAGGCTAATTTTCTATAAACTAGGAAGACATTTCAGTGCAAAATATGTCAAAATGTAGTTTAAATGTGTACATATAATAAAATAATAATGTGTAACTGGTATTCATGGTGCCGATTAGCGAATGTAGCAACTTTCATTGCCTTGACGACCAACTGCACGCATCACATGACCGAATGAATTTTGTACTGTCTCAATATTGTACCTTTGGAAATGTGAAATTTCCTCTTCAATATAAATATAGATTAGTGGCCTTGTACATACATGATCCTACTGAATGATCCTGCCATGTGCCCTTGAGCAGGCACTGTTTTGCAACTGCTGTTGACTTTGTCCTGATCTATACAACACAATTATACATCAACAATAACCAGCACAGCAACTTTGATATAAAGGCAACAGAAAGTTAAGAAATCAAATTAAACATTGGATTGAAAGTTTAACTTGATGACTGACACTTAATGCTGATGCGGATGTGAAAAAAAGCAAGAGGAATACCTGTTCAACCCAAATTCAGCCCGTCCATCCTCTGTCTGCAACTGATGCTGTGCATCCGGCATTAGCTTACATGCTACTAAAAATAGCGCCTGTGTCCTCTGGGTAGAGACGCAAGAGGAGCATGAGAGAGACAGAAGACTTCATAACTGGGTTTGCCTGGCTGAAATTTGGTGTTCATTGGCAGCATCTCTGTTTTTTTTTATGAGCCAGATGAGGTCATGTGACGCTTTGTGGCATTTGAGGCAGTGATCACACCACTTTCAACATCTCTGTGTATCTCAGATTTTGAGTTTTAAGAATTTTTCAGCACCAGCTAAGATTAAATGTCTCGCCTCTCGCCATGACGCAGCTGAAAAAGCTTCTTGGTCCCCCGAGAGAGCTCATGCAACTGCTTTCTGTGAACACCACTTAATCAGTCCAGTAAAATAGTGTCCAGCCCTAGAACAAGACCTGTTTAAGCCTGACATCTACTGGTGTAAGGCAGATTCTTAAGTCAGACGTTGCGCATCAGGACAACTTCATGAGCCTGCGTTGACGTGTGTGTGTGCGTCCGTACCAACATTGGCGATATAGAGCTTGTTGTTGAGGATCAGAGCCACCACGGCCGTCGCTCCTCCCGACACCTCCTGCTCCAGCTCCTTGAGACGCTCCTGAACCTTCTGATTCTGAGATGAATGGTGGAATGACACATTCTGAGCAGTCAGAAGGAGATGAAGAAGACAGGGAAAGATAAGTAAAGAAAATGTGGAAGAAGCGGGAGAGAAATGAAGAGATGAACAGTTGGGAGCAGGCAGATTGAAGGGGAAAAAGAGGAACAAGACAGATGATCAAAGAGGAGGTGAGAAATAAAAGAGGATTGAGGAAGAAACATGAGACGAGAGGAGAGGCGAGAGGACGGGGAGGAGTGGCGGAGGAGGAAAAAAGAAAACAGGCAGGAGGTGAGATGAAAAGGGATAAGAGATGAGTAAGAAGACAGAAGATAGCGAGCATGAAAGAGTCAGACAAGCAAACAAGACAAAGTGTGAGAGCAGGGAAAAGGAGATTAGGACTTGACGTTCTTCATCAACCACCTCAAGCACTAAAAAGTGACTAACATCGTCTTACAAAAACACCCACACTGGCAATAATATCAGAGCGCAATGCAACATTTTGTGGCGTAAAGATTGGAAAAAGGAGGAGATATGGCACAGAGAGAAAAAGATGGAGGGGGGGGGAGAGATGTGGAGGCAGGAGGAGCAGGGAGAGTTGGATCCAGAGGAGGGAAACAGGGACCAGCTTATCTAATGAAACAGGCTGATGAGCCCAATTAGAACATAACAAGCTCATTCTCCAATGGCTGGGCATTAGCTCACACTAATGCCCAAATCTGCGGTTGCTATGGAAACCAACAGAGAACTCCTCCCTTTAATTTTCGGCCTAATCTGTCAATATGCTTTGCAGTGTGTGTGTGTGTGTGTGTGTGTGTGTGTGTGTGTGTGTGTGTGTGTACCTCATTGTGTGGTAGGAGGTAGTTGGACAGGTGAGCTTTCTCAGCCAGAGCATCGTCTATCGTCTCGAAGTAGCTCTTCTCCACCACGTCGAAGGCCTGCAACCACAACATCGTGTTTATCTGGATGACACAACTTCCAATTTATATAAACACATCGATGCCAAGTACAAGATTAAAACGGTAAAAAAAAAAGAAGAAAAACCAACAACAACTGCTGCACCATGCACTGCACAACATCTCTGACAAACACATCTGTTGTTTTTTTAAGCTGCATTCAATGCAGATTTGAAAATACGTAGACAAGATATGTTTTCTAACCAACTTCCTCAGATATCATGACGTTTGGAATTCGTGACAGGCGATTCAGAGGAACAGGTTTCTGTGTTTACAGCACTACAGCAACCACGACACCAGCACGGAAAATCAACTCCTGCACCTGCCAGATGCAGGAGATTTCAAGTAGATACCTGTTAGACTTACAGGTAGTGTGTGCATAAATATAACTTAGCTTTAGAATGACCATGACCTCGTTTTCATACATGCATCCATTAGCTTCTCATCACACATGCTTATGTGTATGTGTTTTCCTCCAAAATGCTTTTATTTCCTCTGCTGTACCAACTAAAACTATAAAGAAAAGGATTTTTGAGATGAAACCTTGATATCGCAAGAAAATAATAAACTAGGTGACCTCACTGGCCTGTCCATCAGTTACGTTTGTGTGTCTCCTGCGGTTCAGCCAGACTGTCATATTGGAAGCACTATACTGACGGAGCTACACTGCCTGCAAACACAGATCATATCAGATGTGCAAGCTGCAATATAGTGGGATGTTATACCTCTCATGAGGTTTGATAATTTCAACTGACTTCAGCAGAAACCGGACTTTCCGCTTGTTTTGCATAACCCTCTGAATATTATTTACAGTTTTCCCCTTCTGCTTTCTGTGCTTTATAGATATACAAGCAGCTTCTTGTTTGACAACATCCATATCTTTTGAACTTCTTTCTCAAACTCTTCATTCATACATTCATTACACAACAACGTCCATATTTTCCCCTTGTGTGCTTTACTGGGTGTGACACTGTGGGTTAGGGGGGATATTGATGGAGCTACACATTATACGGCTTGCTTTGTAATCTGTGACACATGGAACATGTAATATAAACACACACAGACCTGTGTGAGGATCCGGCGGACGTCGTTGTCTGTGTGACTGGAGTTGAGCTGTCCCAGCAGCAGTTCAGCTGTCAGACACTGGGAGGCAAAGTTAGCCACTCTGCTGCCGTCATAACCGTTAAAAACCCCGTACAGGAAACAGCCGTCCTCCCCTCTGATTGGTGGAGGAAAAAACAGACATCATGTGGCTTCATTTTTACTTCAGTAACAAAAGGTATTAAAAAAGGTATGCATGTGTATGATGAGGTCTCCGATTTAGATTTTTGTGTACCTTCACAGCTAAAAAAGCGTAAAAGTTATCACCACTTTGACATAATATTTGTAAAACTAATCATCCAGTTGCACGTACATCGTTAACGTAATTGATCTGAAAACAGTTTTACCAACAGAGGCACATTTTATACTATAAACTAATGGTTTAGTTCCGTTAGAGCCCTGTGTTGACAAGAGTCTCCCCTGCTGAAGCGTCCTTGAGCAAGACACAAAATCCCTTCCAGTTTCAGGGTCCTCTTCCCAAAGTGGGCACCATCAATGTCATGATGCTATTGGATGGTTGAACAGTAGATTGTATAATAATGCTGCAGAAATAAGTCATCTTGTTCCTTTGAGATGCAGGCAGCAGCCACGACTCCTGGTACGACATTATTCCTTTTTCCTCTTTCCTTCCTTCTCTGTACTTAGAGAGGGTGTTTTCGTTTCAGCAGCGTCTCACCTGAACCCGAGGTGTCCATCCTCGTTGGTGTGGCTCTGAGTTCCTTTACCATCGGGGCCGTACACACAGTTGGGCGCAGTGCCGACCCCACACATCTGACACAGCGGCAGGTCATCTGTCCAGCTCTGATGCTGTCAGGTTAACAAAACAAAGGAATAAGGGAAATGTGCACGACAACTGCATTCTCTATACATTATAGAATAAAGTAGTGACGTGTGTAGATTATGTGTTGCAGATTTCTGATTTCAAGTATACGAAAAACAATATTTAAACCTGCTTGTGGTTCTGCTGCAGTGTTATAGTTTAGTTCACTCCAGGATTTGAGCTGATGACAGTATAAACTCATGAACAGATGTTCCGTTTTTACAAATGCTTTGTATTTTGTAGATAAATTGTTAAAACCATTATGGAGGCATTTAGTTGTTTTTCTGTGGAAACCCAATTATCGCCCCCCTGAAACCTCCTAATTACACTATCAAGTGTTAGCAAATAGACTTTTGCTTGACTAGTAGACAGGTTAATTTATCCAACAACAATTTTCACAGTGTTTTAACAGAATTCCATCAAATTAAGTAGTTTTATAAAACTGAAAACTGTGTTCCCTGTGTTTTGACTCGGCCATTATAACTTCAAATTCAAATTCAATGGTTCCCTTCTGTCTGTGTGAGCGGTTGGTCTCGTATTCCCTTTCATTTTAATGTATTTTTAGCATTGCCAAGTGTGGTGTATGTGCACTTTTTGACACATTTCCCTTTGAGCTGACAACTTTCTCCTGCACCTGTTTCGCCCTGGCTCACCTAAAAACATTACCATGCTCTATGTTACTGTTTGTTTGGGTTTTGTACTGTCACTGTGTATCAGTCCCATTGTTTAAGACCTAACCCATTTTTAAAAATCCCTCTGGACTAATTACAGGAGATTCAGATCACCTGTGTGCAGGCTGGTGGAGGAGACTGACTCCTGATTGAGGAGTGGAAGCAGCTGGGGACATTTCACTCCCAGCCAATCACGGTGTGACGACGCTCTTTAGGTGAAGGCTTAAAAGAGGTCGTGGAACGGCACCCAGGGGGGCCCTCACCCTCATTCTGACCCTCATCCCCTTAGATCACCAGCCAGAAACTCTGGTCCGTTTAGGCCCTATTGTGTTCTCTTGTCTGCCCCACGTCATTCTACTGAAGATACCCAAACTCATACACACCTTCACTTTTGACATTTTTTTGCACTGGGGCTTGTTGGAGCACATTTCAGTTTGATTGTCCCCTGAAGAGGCATTTGTTTGGTTTATTGTTAAAGTAGCTGACATCAGGCATCCCCTCCAAATTTGCATGTTTTTTGTTAATATTTTTTATGTAGGTTGGGCTGGCCTGTAAGCATTTTACTGCCAGTACCCCCACAACTGTGTGTGTGTGTGTGTGTGTGTGTGTAACAGGTTGATACTACTTGGCTTCAAACTGGGCAGCAGGGGAAGCACAAATGTCCCTCAGCAATCAAAACATGCTTATGTATGTATGTATTTTCAGTCAGTTCTAATAATAAAATAATAGTTTACATCCTGCATCTACTGTATGCAACCACCAACATAGTGCATTTCAATTCAATTAGCATTATGTTTGCACAATTTACTTGTATATGTATAGACACTGCTGGTGAAAGTTGTTTTTATATACACCATTTGTTCACCTGTTTGTGTTCAACCATCTCTGTTCATCTTTGTTGTCCCTGTTTTCAGCTGTATGTCAATTAGTACAGTAAGGGCAACAATTACGTGTATGTGTGCAAAAACTCGGCGACTTAAAGCTGATTAACTTAAAGACTCTACACGTCGACAGACAGACCGACATCGTCTCTGCATGCTGACGTGAACATCAGCAAGGACGTTATCAGGCAGCGTTAGACATTATTGTAACACTCGTACAGAGCAAATGGTCCATTTAATTAGTTGACGCTTAAAAGTTAGCTACAGTAATTAACCAATTCTGAGCCTCTGTTAACCCATTTATTGTGTGTGACGGATACGACACTGCACAGTTAGTACTTGTCGAATGAAAACCACCTCCTCCTCGCACTAATCCCGACTGTCCTGAGTGATTAGACGCTAAGAAATCGCATTATTTTGAGATTAAAGTTGGGCTAGCTAGCTAACTGTTAGCAAAACACTTCCCAAGCTCCAACTAAAGTAGCTAGCACTAGCATCACTGTATGACACGAAATGACACACTTAAGTGAACGAAACAAACACGTCGACGACCAGAGGAGATGAATGAAACAGAAGCGGTCCTCACGATTAGTCCAGCAGTGAGATTAGAGGTTAGTGAGAGTGTTAATAGCTCAGTTTTCACTCACGCTCTGCATCAAATTCCTTCGCTGGGCCGCCATGTTGGACGGTACACGATGCGTTCAGGATCCATCGTAAAATCCAAAAAACAAGCGTCGAGCGAATGCAACCAACTGTCATTGTATTAAGTGGGAAACGCCGTATAATAAAATGAAATACAAACACTGTAAAAGCATATATCGTGGGTTCTGTGACAGCTAATATGTCATGTTATGTCAAAAATGTGAGTACAGTTGGTTCAGCAGTTTTATTTTATTTTGTTTTTGTAAATTTTTCGCAAAAAATCCAATTTTTCGCTTTTATACATTATCATGATCAATTAACATCATTGTTTTGGTTCAACTGCTGGCACCGATTCAACACACTCCTCCAAATGTCTTCCGTTCTCGTGCCTTTTTGGCGTTTTACATTCGGATTTACCAGTCATTAAAAGACGCCTAAATTTCGGACACCCGTTTAAGGCAACATCGGTGTTACTTTTGTTGTATTCGTGAATTTTATTATTTTTATTGCGAGATTATATCAGTTCTCGACACGGTTGCTACGTCACACGTTTGCAGAGTTAGTTCATTCATGAAATAAAATAAAATCAAATAAAAATAGAGGAAAAAATAAACATGCAAACACAACTTCCTGTTTGTTGCTAGGTGGGATTTCTTTGAAAACATCGCCACCTTGTGGTTTAAAAATGAACTACAGCAGTTAACTGCACCTATATGTTGCTGATGGATGTTGTAGTAGATGTTAGTATTTCAGTTTGCTCTTATTATATTCTGGTAAAATAAATATGATAGTCTAATATTAACTGTTTTTCAGGAGGAGCTGTGTGTTTGGATGATGCAGCTAAAAACTTGCCTTTTTATAAAGGTCTGGTATGCTTTAAAAAGTTTTTTATATACTCAGAAATTAAGAAACGGATTGGAATTATTTTAAAGTCATGCAGTAAATCACTACTGAACAGCTTCCCTTTAATGCAATCCATTATTTTGATCTACAGTAAAGTGAATTAAAAGAGCTATGAATATACTTTATCGTTCACTAAATCAAAACATGTCGATATAAAATCTGCATTTAGATTAAGTATAACATATTGCCATTGGAGGGAGACAAACCACATTTAGCAGGTCAGCATCACATCTGTTCTTAAAACTTGGAATGACCTGATAGTAACAATATCGTTGTTTCTCTACATGTGTGAAGAACAGTCGGGAAAAACATTAATCTGCATTTCGTGTGTAAACAATCCAGGACAGATGTAACGGAGGAAAAGCAGTGAAAATGCAACTACAACCCCAAAAATCTCAGACCAGTCATTCATATCTTTATCAGTATTTTCTTTATTTTTATTGGTTAAAATCAAAACACATCAAAAACATACATTTTTGTACACAATGTTTTTTTTGTCCTAAATCGTACAGATCACACAGGAACGTCACACATGTTCTACGTCTACACGGTTGTACATGTATAAAGTATACATGTGAATATATACTTTTTGATAATTTGGTCACATTTTTTGTTGCTGTATTTTTTCTTTTTTATAGTTAGTTATTATTATCCCAAAATAAAAACATCTCCTTAGCCTGAAAGCAAAATAAAGGACGAGGCATGGAGGACCTCACCGTTAAATCTCATCACAACAACACTCAACAGAACATACATCTTCTTTCTTTTGTCTTTTCTTTTTTTGTACAGAACTAGCATAATGCCCTAAAATAAAGCATGATCTTTTTTTTTTCTTCCCCCAAACACTCTAATATACTTAATTATAGATTTACATATATTTATAGAGAGATAGATATACTTTATTCTATAAGAAAATGGAGCTATGCATGTTCATAAATACTCAGGATGTTCACGGTTGCCTCATCTGCAGATTTAGTTTGAAGTAAAGTGGAAAACAGATAAAGAACCTGCAGCTCTTCAGTGTGGTTAGTCGTCTGTAGGCCTGCTGAATGCTTGTTTTTTTTGGTGCTTAAGGACAAAAACAAGACAAAACACAATTAGCTTTCGCTGTAAAGATGCTGAGAGAGAGCTGCGATACTGTGCGTGTAGGGTACACGTTGCCCTGTGTTCGATGGATTTCGCTTGGCAGTCGGCACTAAGGCAACAGTCGAGGAAAGGAAAAGAAAAAAGCCTGTTCTTCGGGGGGGAAACAAGAAAACACACACTGTCCCACATCCACACATCGTTAAAACCCAAAGGAGACTTTTCAGCACACACACCAACACACTCCCGTTTAACAAGTTGAGGGGAATTAGTTGCCAGGTATGCCACTGTCGCTTGTTTGTCTATGCTGAGATTCTGTTATGCACCTCTCAGGAGTTTTGTGTGTGTGTGTGTTCCAATTAACACTGATCGCAGTCATTTTTGCTGACTGACAGCAGACCTCAGAGGATGAAGGCGATGCGGTCACAGAGCATTGATCTGCTACAGAGTGACCGCTTCTGCAAAAAAGCTTGACCTCCGCATTTCTTCCCACCCTCCTGTGTATTCCTTGAAACCATAAACTGTTCCTGACATCTTCGACTGCATCGAGTGTCTATCCGCATCCCGAGACCCCCTCCCATGATACCCTGAACCCCTCTTTTTTTTGTGAGGCTCCCCTTGCCTCCCTTTTTTTCAACAGACCAATAAGTGAAAGGTATGAAATCCACTGAATTTCTTCCCACAGCTGAATGCATTCACTGTTCCATCTACACACTAATAATCACCAGGTCAAAATTGAGACTTATTCATAATCAGTTAAAAGGTCCTTGTAGTACGTTTTATTAAAGATCGACGTTCACATGTGTTAAAGGCGGCGTGAGCGATTCTGGAGAAAGACCCATCCAGATGTTTGACGATTATCTTTCTCCACAGTTGCTTACTGCACCTTTAGGGAAACATAAAAATCATCTACGGGAAAAACTGTCACATCATAAACAAATTTGACTTCTTAACTTCCCTCCCCTTCTTCACTGTAAAGTCCGTCCTCTGTGTATACCCTCAAGTTTCCACGTCACACTTGTGAATGCCGATCGCTGGACCGGGATTGGCTTCAAAGCTATTTGTGATGTCACTAATCGTGCTCGTGGCCCCGCCTCTTAGTATCAGATTTTCAGCCAGCACAGAGAAAATGTTTCCTTTGATCGATGAGCTGTGAAAACAACCTTCTGGCGTCAAACTTGGCTCATACATTATTCAGCACAGTGAACTCAGACATTCAACTGCCGGAACAAGAAGAAGAAGATGTTTCTGACTGGAGGGAGACTTTAAGCTGGTTGAGTCTAACAAGTTGTTACTGGATTTATGTCAGCGCCACGTCGACCCCTGAGATCGGGGTTGATTTTGACCCGGTGATTGTTAGTGTGAAAGAAACCATACAAACCCCGCTCTAAATTAGGAAATACAGGCAACTTCACCCACACTCCCCCCAGAAATATCTCAGTAGTCCTGACGCTGGTAGCCGCTGGAGCCGTCGAAGGCCCCGTCGCTGTTGGCCTGGCCCCCCGCTCCTCCTACCGGGCTCTCCACGTCGTCCCCACCGAAGGAGGTGTACGGGGCTCCGGCTGCGTCCTGGCTGGGGTCCGTGTACTCCTGGGAGAAGAGGGCCGAGTCGGCCCCCAGCTTGTACCTCTGGAAGGCCAGGAAGGACTGGCCCGCCTTTTGGGATGGAGGGGGATCGGACAGAGGGTGGACGGCAGGAAGGCAAAGATGGGTGAAAGGTGCGGAGAAATGATCAGAGGTGGAAGCGGAGATGCGGCGGTGTTAGAGCGGAGAAGAGAGGAGAACAAAGAGAGAGAAGGAAACATTGATTAGTTGGCTCGGAAAGCTTGCGAAGCTTATTAGTTTCTGTGAGTCATTTAGTCAGTCAGAGCAGGCTACTTCTACAGGCAGCAGCGCAACTGTTTAGCTCCGTAATGAGAAACGCCACCTCAGTGCTGCTCCGGTCCACAGAGGGACCGAGCAATTAAACCTGCTTGCATTATTAAACAGCTGAGACCCTGCAATTTAAAAAAACAAACAAAAAAAAAAAAAAACACCACAAATCTCAACTTTTGCAGATAAATCAAGAAAACAGCGGATGAAAGCTGAAGACGGCGTGAGCAAACACAGACACTCGGATGGAAAGAGACAAACACGGAGGGAGTCGAGTTGATTCAAGCGCTCGGAGCTGTGAGGGTTTTATTTACTGGCGTGTCTGAACTCCATCTCACGTCGCCGTCTCGACTCTTTCAGTCTGACACACCACTCTGTCTCCGTCACATATTTTATTGGGCGGCAGTACATTCTCAGAAAGGTTACCGTGCTCCCTGTTTGATAAAATAACACAATTTACAGACTGAACCCTGAATATTTCTGACTTTGTGCTCAAATGGAACATTTCTAATTTAGCGTTAACGCAATAAAAGTGATTTATGACCCAATAACATGCACAGTTACAGGCTGTAAAAACTCCCATGAATATGCAGTAAAACAGTTTGATGCTTCAATTAAATCGTCTTAAAGCTGCTTAAACTGTGGAGTCAATCCCAAAAAGCCATAAAAACAACTAATCTACCTACTGAACTCGATAAAATAGTCACGAAGAGGGAAAAGACGTCGGACGTGCGTCAGGAGTTACAGTGGAAAAACTTTGAAAACACAAAACTGGAGAAATCAAAGGATCAGTTTGACATTTTGGGAACACGTCTTCACTTTTTCTGGCAGAGAGTTAGACGAGACGATTGATGCCACTTTAATGCCTGTCAATGGAGCGCAGCGGGGATTTTTGTAGGCCAAGCCGATAGTGAGCGTCGCCCCCTGTTCCCCAGATAAATGCAGCGGGATTTTTTTTTTTTTTTTTACGAATTTGAATTACTGCAGAAAATAAGATGTGTGGTGGACGAAAGTTTCTGATGCTCAGACATTTTGTTCCGCAGGATAAACCTCCAAATGAAAACCACTTTTATGATTTTTGAAGCGTAGATGCGTTCATCAGAAGAAAAAGAAGCTAACGCTATGCTATAGACAAACAACATCACGGCCATACGACTTCTGTCTGAATGATCGGACAGCGTTTCTCAGACGGGGAACATTTATTCAACTGCCCACTGACGTCTGAGCAACAACTCGGAAGGTCAGAGAAACCGTCGGCTACATGAGACGCTGAGCTGATGTCATATGAAACATGGCGGACTAGAAACGGCTGTCAATGATAAAATGCAAAACGACTTCTGATTGGCGTCCGTGTTGCACCCAGAATCCCAACATGATAACGACTTCCCGACCCAGGAAATGGGATCATCCATGGGGCATGTGAACGCAGCATCATTGCTGGTGTGTTTTTAATGTCGTAGAACAACACGTGAAAGTCTTTGGCAGCTGTGTTTAGCACAGACCCAATTTCAGGCATCTGACCAGAAGACCCATTTGACTTTGTGCTGACTCGTTTCGGGGGTTTTGGGATTCATTCCTGCAGCACCCTGTACGAATCTGGAGCCAGGAGCTGGCGTGCTTAGCTTAGCATAAAGAAAAGAAAACACTGGAATCAGCTCGCCCGACTCTGTCCAAAGGCCCAGAAATTCCACCTAGCAGCACCTTTTTAAAGCATATTAATCAACGTGTTATATCCCTCCGCCCCGTTTGACCCTGAAGTCCTGTCGCTACGGGATGTCGCTGCTCGTAGCCAAGAAATGATCTCTGGCACAGTGCGGCATGTTGTTTTCACACAGGGCTTTTTCACGAATCATACACGTGAGCTGCAACATCTTAACAAGTGAGCTTGGATGGATTCTGTTGCTGTCAAACAGAATCACGCTTCCTGTTTCAACCTGTTTTTCAGGCTGTATGCTAAGCTAACAGAACCGGCCGCTGGCTCAAGTTTCATATTTGTGAGACGTTTCAATCCTCTCATCTAATAACTGTGTTCCCAAAATGCTGAACTATCCCTTTAAAGGTGTAGAGTCTGGAGATTGATGCTAAGTCTTTGAATGTAGTGTCATCAAAAATAAGGAGAAATAAAAAACTTTTACAGCTTAAAGGCAATGCACATCGATAAATGTATAAAAAAACTCATTACAAAGATCCGATAAATCACATTCTGAACCAAATCTTTTCATATAAAACCGTCAGTTTAATAATTCCGACCCCTACGGTGAAAAAGGAAAGCACTAATCACTCTGTACACCTTCATGATGATGAGAATAAGTGATGGCCTGCTGTGGAAATCAGGACTGCACTTGTTTAAAGGCTTATGGTGAAGCTACACCTGTCAAACACCCAGCCACCCGAACAACAACCTGCTGAGCGGCACCTGCTTTGAATATTGAGAGTGGATTAATATCAATTTAATGACCCAACGTTTTAAAAGGTAGGAGTGTGTTTGCCTGCTTGGTTTTTCTAACAAAGACATGCACGTGAACATGTAATACCAGTTTTTGGCCTGCAGAATTTTAATATCCACGTGGGCAGGAAGCTTTTATTTTTCCAAAACAGATGACAGGGATTCAAGTAGGTGTGAAAGGCCAGAAATCTCAGCATATTGGCGCTGTGATTGTTGAGTCATACATACTGATCAACAATCAAATCAACCCACCTGCACATACATTATCATAAACGTGTTTGTGGGCTGGAGATTACTAATTGAACTAAAATTCAGCAACATCTTACTGGTAACAATTGTTCTCCTCACACTTTACATATTACAAATACAGTCGCTTCCAGCACCGTTCGATGTAACCGGGCCGTTTAAACAAGTGCAGCCACAGTCAAGTAGCAGGAGAGTGTGTGTGTGTGCGACCAGCGGTGGAGGGTTACGGCAGCAGGAGGAGAAGACAGAGCGGAGTCAGACAAAAGGTTGATTGGGCTGCGGGGGGAACAGCTTGATGTATTCCTCTTCGAACGACACGTTCTTTAACTTCTCCATAGAGAAGAGAGTCTGAGCGCCCTGTTGGAACAACATCCACATGCATATGAGTTCACACGTACATGGATCCAAGCACAAAAAGAAGATGGAGGAAAAGTAGTGACACATTTTTAGAAAAGCAAACTTGACTCGAATATTAGGTGCTCAGTCCTCTAACGCCATCCACAGCATTATCTGTCACCACCTAATGGCAGCTGTTATGTCATGGTGTGTTATAAACTGTTATATAACCCAGATTTTAAAAAAGCTGCTAAACGTGCTAAACACATACTCCATATGAAAACAGTACAAAGACGATATAGGAAGAAGCAGCTACCAATAGCGCTTTTTGGCAACTGTGCCACCTAATTGGCCATTGGAGTAAAACTTAGCATTAGCTCAGTGTAATAGTCTCTGAAGGCATAAACTGTAAATCAACTGTTAGCTTAAATAGCTTGCTGCAAAATGAACTTTACACTATTTGTGTATTTGTTTAATGAAACTGGTGAAAATTTTGGCGAGCCCAACTGTGTCTTATATCAACTAACTTAACAGGTGATAGTATAATGGCTGGGTACGATAAGGGCATCCTCGAAAGGCTCGGTTATTCACAAGCAGGTTCATAGTACATGGGCTCAAACGGCTCATGTGCAAATACAGTGTCCCAGCTTTTTCTGGAATCGGGGTTGTACACTGAGGTGTGGAGGCCCTTACCCAGGTGAAGATGGAGAAGAAGGAGAATGTGATGGCTGCCCGGGCAGCGTCCCCTCCCTCCTTCAGCGGGTTGTCCTCATGCTTGGTCACCTGCCACTGGTTCGCCAAGAAACAGAAACCCACAAACCACATGAAGGACCAGAACGCTGCAGAGAGAGCGAGAGAGAGAAAGGTGCAGAGACAGAGTGAAATAATGACAAATAAAAAAGACACCACCTGAGATAAGACATTAAGTTTTCACCATGTTTTGGACTGTTAAAGAAACACTTTTTAGACTTTTTTGGGAAAAGCTCTTATTTGCTTTCATACTGAGAGTTAGATGAGAAGATTAATACCTTCGTCTGTCTGTACACTAAATATGAAGATTGAGCCGGCAGGTGGTTAGATTAGTTTGGCAGTACACAAACAAAGATCTTCTCCTCCGAAGTCTTGGCAAGAAAGCAAATAATCGTATTTCCCCAAGTGTTGTAAGACTCTTTTCACAGAATAAATTGACATCTCCAGATTTTTAGCCACTAGTTTTTGTTGCTGAACAATCAACATTATATTTATATTTTTCATATAAGACATTTCTGTGTAGTTTTTCCTAATCTTAAATGAGGGTCAAAGAAAATAAGTTGCTGTATTGATTGTAAAGTCATCTGTGACATTTGTCTTTATTTTGTACTGTATGAATAACATACTGTACATACTGAACATGGAGATAATTGAGAATCAGTTGAAAGCAACACGGGACCGAGGATAGACCCCTGTGGAACACCGTGTAAAATAAAAGTAGGCACAGCAGAGAATTACACACAAAACAAGATACGTTTTCTACGCTGCTGTAGAGTTCATGCAACTCGAGGTAGATCGAGATGTCGGACGGGATTCAGTGACATCTACTGCAGTAGGAAGTGTTCCAGTGGGAGAGACAGACTATCAGAAACATCCAGGTCTGATCAGGACACATGTACCAGATGTTCACTGGTTTCAGTGCAGTGTAAAGCATTTCAGACTACAACTTGGAGACAGTAAGAGAAATAGAAGCCGACAGAGAGTGCATGAGTGATGAAACTAGGGAAGGAGAATCTTGTATGTGACAGCAACGGCCTCATTAACTGCCTGCACGCTTTTACTATCCTGTCATCAAGTCTGAGTTCACTGCAGTACAGCAGTGCAGCAGAGACGGAGAGGAAGCCACTCGCAGGAACACAAAAAGCACAATGTCTCAGAGGATTGTTAGCGCCAGAGGAGCACTCCTCTACTTATTATCCCTCTCACGGCTCCTCTCCTTTTGTTGTGACGATAACTCAACAGTCTCCGAGAAGTCATTTTCTTTTAGAGACGCTCTCTGAGGGCGGGGGGAGATGTTGAGGCTTTTGATCAGCTGGGAAAATCTGTCAAGGAACGCGAGAATAAAATATGTTCTCTGATAAACACAATCTCATGTAGCCTAACCTAACCGCGATACTGCTGTGAAAGAGAAAGAAATGTATGAGTTGGGAAGAAGGTAGCGCTTGTTGACGCATAGCATGAATTAGTATGACAACAGCAACTGTATCAATCGGCTGTATGATCACTGGACTGTTTCTCTGGAGATGATTCAACAAGATTATCGACTACAGCCATATTTTCTATCATACGCAGTATTTTCCACAATATCAAACAGCTGTTACGGCATTTTCAGGCTTTTAGTTTAGAATAAAGTGCACACGGAGCTGATATTTGAAGAAGAGGGGAACCAGTGACAGACCAGCTGCACCGAACATTGCAGGCTATTCTGCTATGTTTCGATAGCGCCCATCCCAAATCCCTGAGCTTTGAATAGTAGATACTCATTGCAGTCTTGTATAACTTGTAAGCTGTCATCAGTAACTGGAATGTGAACTGCAGGTTCCCCGACCACAAATTTTGGATATCACCAGCAATTACTTAAAAAATTTATTAAATATCTAATTTCAGAATATTTCTTCCTAAATTGTAGCTTGTCATTGCCACAAAAAACTCCCTGAACTGTTTTTGTTAAACTGGTTTATGAGGAACAGTTTTCTCACCAATGATCTCCCCATCCAGCCGTTATCAGCCATCAAATGACTGAAAAGTAACGGATGACAATGTGCTCTGCTGCTTCTTAGTGCCTTTTCGACTCCTTTGTGTCCGCTATATTCGCTCTAATTCTTCCAATAACATTTTAATAAGCTGATAGTACTGCAGGCCCCGGGAGGTAGTAGTGTGTCTCAAAACTTTATGAACAAACTTCCATGAACCTCGGGCCACGTACTGACCTATCAGAGTTGGTCGGTGTACTAATCCACAGGGTACACTTAAGGTCAAGAAATCTATTTCTGTAAGCCCTGGCTGTCGACGGGACATGTGCTCTGTAATTGCCTCGTTGTAATTTATTTTATTAGCTTTTAAACGTTATTGCCTTACAAGCTGCTCGCTTTATTATTATCCGTTTTCCAAAAGAACCATTCGGCTCGAAATTATTTGTCCCAGGTTCATTTGGATCAGTTCTGCAGCACACAGTGTTTACAGCCCTGTTCATGCATCCGTCTCTGTGTTGATGCTATGGAGTGAACATTAATTCTCTAAAGGAGCCTTTCTCTTCTGTGTGTGGGAGGCGAATACAGCGAGAAAACATTATTGCGGTCGTTGACTGCACTCGATAAGTTCAGGTTTATTTAAAATGCATGGAACAATAGGTTAAAAAAATAGTTTGCTTCTCTTTTATTGTGGTGTTTACATGGTTATTATACAGCCTAGTCTGTATTTGTAGAGATTACTTCAGTGATTCATGTGTAGAAGTAACAGAGGACCCATATGAGTGTTATAAATACAAAGTAAAACAAGATGCTTGCATGGGGTTTACCTGACAATCCGATATCAGCCAGCACCGCCTTCTTGCGGTCTTTGACGCTGCTGATCTGGGGGAAGTACACGTCCAGAGCCAGGAAGGCCATGCAGCAGAGGAAGGCCATGGAGCCCATGAAGACGCCATAGTTGCAGGCGTTCTGGTTGCGGTTGAAGATGCAGTACTCCTCTATTTCGTCGGGGCGGTTGATGTAGCCCTCGTTGGCGATGCAGCCGAAGATCACGATGGAGAAGAGCTGCACAGGAGGGAAGAGAAGAAGGGAAGGGACGGTGAGAAAAGGAGTGATGCAGGCTTTTTGTAGCACAAGACGCTGTCGGGACCTTTTGGGCCGTCATTAAACAGGATACAGTTTAAAGACATTTGGTACGAGACATCTGTCCGTTTGTTTGTTGGCTGGTGGATTCATTGGTTTGTCAGCAGGATTACACAAAGATGACAGAACAGATTTCCACCAAACTCGGATGGAAGATGGCTCTCGGCCCAGAACAGACCCCACTTACATTTGATGAGGATCCAATTAAAGGGACAGGCCTTAGAATTTTGTGTAATTTCATTGCGAGACATTTTTGTTAATTTCTCACTGAACAACACATGGATCATGTTGAATAAAATTCTGCAATTCAAATGCGGATCCAAATATCAGCCCAGACAACAAATTTAAATATTGCAAATCTTATAATATACAGTATTTGCATATTTGGAGACAGTAACAACTCATAATGGAACATTCATTTATCCATTTTCTGTTTGTTTTGAAATAAATCAGCAGCAAATTACAATCTTTGCATTATCCTTTTACTCTGCAGATAAATCTTTTTTTTTCTTCGATGAAATATCAGAAATGAATCATGAATTGCGCTTTGTGTTGTCTGACCAGCATTCCAAAACCTGCAGATATTCAATGTACAGCTCTTTAAAAAGAAAGAACAGCACCACACTCTCTGAATGTGGAACGGTTGTATATTCTGTTATATGCCATAAAAAGTTATGATATCATCTGGGATTTCATTCTATCATGAAGCTTTATAGCATTTTGATTTTCTTTGCTGCAGTGTCAGTAAAAAGCCCTTTGACAGTCTCAAAAGAATCCCACCTGCTGCAGTCAGACGGTATATTTAGACTGACCGGGTAATTCATGAATAATAAGAAAATGTTTCAGCGCGACGCTCTCAGCCCCTTAATGTCACGACAACCCTGCGGGGGAGTTTTATGAATAATCGCTCACGTCCTTTTCAAACATTTTGTGCTCGGCGTGCTGCTGGGTTTTCTCTTCAAATACGAGGTTTGACTGTGGAATCATGAGCCTTCCTCTGCGACTCTGCTGTTCAGTGTGACATCGATACTGAACACACCGATATGAAAATCACTATTGCTTATGTTATTACCTGGGGAAAACAGATAAACACATTTGTTCAGATCTAATGTCTATTACAAAGATTATTGCGCCTTAATGTCCATTTATTTACATGTGCATTTCAATCCAGGTCAAATTAAACGCACTACTTATCGTTTACAAATCCATCTACCTTTTAATTTTTGTGCAGTTCATTAGAAGCTTCTTCAACGATGTAGCACAGAACAACACACCACACCTACACCATATTTCTAGTATCATGTGATGTTCAAAGCAGAACTACAAGTGCTTTGCATACCAGCATCATCTCATCTCTGAATGCCTCAGTGACGATCAGCTTGGAAGTCGACAGGAACTTGTTCGCTAAAAAATCAACACGGCACAAAAACACGCAGGACTTTCTCCTCCGCTTCACCAGAATACTTTAAAGTTAAATTGTAATTCAGGTGGAAACCAATTTCTTGTTTTGATATATTTGGGGAAACACACAAAAGATCAACACAACAAAACACCAGCAGTCGTTACGAAATGAGGAAACTGCTGGCTTGGCTCTGTTCAGAGGTAATCATGTTAATTGGTGAGCCGATGTTGCACAGAGCCATTGGAGATTAAATCATCGTCTCGAACCCGATTCTCTGGCCAGAATCTTCCACTCCATAGTTGTCCGACCCAAACCAGTGTGAGGTTCACATCCTTAACAGTATGGGAGTGGCTCTTATGAGAAACCCAAAACACTTCACCAAATGCTCGCAAACATCTGGGAAAGCTTTGAGTTGTAGAATTACACTCAACCTGCAACAACTAAATTTATTGGCCACTTGGGGTCAGCAGAAACACAACATGCCATCCAAATGTCATCATTTTTTTTTTTTTTTAGTTGATATTGTGAACCTGTTTGCTTATCTACAGTCTGCATACACTCTCTTCTGGCTCTGTTTGTGGTTGTCTGGCTGGTAAGTGATCCACTACAGGTGTTTTAAATAAGAAAAGCAAACATCTGTGGTGGAATGAGAGTGAATCAGAACAGTGAATGTGCGGGTTAGACAGGTGAAACTCGATATGAATCTCTGCAAAGCTGAGGGGAGCTGCGGATGTTGATGATGACTCTCTCTGACACATTCTTATTATAAATATTTAGATAATCACTGCCTTAAAGCTATAGTTTGTAGAGTTTGGGCGGTGGCCCTCTTCAGACTCTTGATTGTAAAAAATCCTTTTTAAAACCGAATGTGTCTAATCTAAAAGGTCGAAGGTGGCACATTGTAAATGCGATGCCTATTTTTCTCAACTGGGGAGGTTTGATCCTGACAGGGTCAGTTTGTCTGAGGCGGTGAAGGAGCGAAGACGGCGACAAAATGGAGTCAATCACACCGCAGGAGGAGGTCACGTCTGATCCCTCGCTCCTCGTCCTCCCTCCTCTCTTTTTATTTTCTTCTCCTCTCCTGCCTGCGTTCGCCTCGAGGAGCTGAGATGCAAAGGGGGGCTGCAAAATGGAGTCAATGACAGGAGCAGGTTACTAAGATACCATCTAATCCCTCTCTGCTCTCCTCCGATCTGCACGGCATCGCGGAAAAACACCCTTTCTGAGGCCGTAAATATGAGACCACACACATACGCGACGCCCACAGTGCTGGTGTTCCACCCTGCAGTGCAGTGCAGCAGTCGACTTTGTACTTCAGTCGATAGCGGCGGATCAGACAACTCCATCCAACTGACAAACCCTCAAACTAAACCTCCGGGGAGCTTGTTCTGTCTGAATGAGACCAAGACTGTGTTTTTATGTTTGTTTGCAGTCTTGTGTGAGGATTTTAACTGTGGTGACGGATGGACTCTGACTGTGTGTGTGTGTTGGATTGAGAGAAAGCGAGAAGCGAACCTTGGGGTTGGCGAGCTGCTTGGACAGTTTACCCAGCTGTTGTGTCTCTGTTTATGAGACAAATGACAGCGGTACAAAGGCCGAGCGCACAATAGACGGCGCATCCACTGACAGCCCAGACCGTGAAGGCCAACAACCAGGCCGGGAGGAAACAGGGATGTCAGTCAGTCAGTCAGCGCAGTTTGTTTATCTGCTTTCAAAGCTCTTGTTTCAACTGTCTGGTTCACACTTGGACATTTTTTCGCCCCTGACACCGAGGACTCAACATCTGAAGTGTCAGTCGAAGCAGAATTTAAGTCTGTTAAATCAGATTTCTGAGATTGAATCCATTCCACTGCAAGAGGGGGGAAAAAAACATAAAAAGTCACCTTGCTTTGATATCGTATCATCCTTTGAGGGAATTCCCTGCTCTCCATGCATGACTTTATCCAAGTGCTTCCCTAGTTAACACCACTGTGTGTGTGTGTGTGTGTGTGTGTGTGTGTGTGTGTGTGTGTGTGTGTGTGTGTGTGTGTGTGTGTGTGTGTGTGTGTGTGTGTGTGTGTGTGTGTGTGTGTGTGTGTGTGTGTGTGTGTGTGTGTGAACATGTTAGACTTCATCAGAAAAGACAACTGTACCACTAGAAAACAATATTAGCAATATACAAAGCAATGTTTCTATTAATATGTTGCAGCTTTACATTTCTTTAGGTTTAGTTTTTCCTATATTATGTTGTGACAAGTGACAAGTGTTGTAACATTTTGTTGGTAAAAACCAAAAAAATAAATGGTCCAGTCTGTAATACTGTTCATGAAAGTATTTGCCATTGCCATTGAAAATTAGAGCATACAGCATTTTAGGAGACAGGATCAAAATATTATTTTATATGCAATTTAAAAAAAAAAAAAAAAGTCTCAAAGACCTCAAGAAGAACTTTCTATTTAAACAAACAGTTTTGAAATGTCCTGTATTGAGCTCAATGTCAGGTCCAAATTTTTATTATAGGTGTGAATTAGAAAATCTGCAGCACCTCTATTCATCTTCTGTCTGAACGCTCCTGTCTCTTTAAGGCCCCTCCCCCTTCCCGAAAGGCCCAGTGTGCTCTGATTGGTGAGCTCTCACAGGCCTGAACAGGCCCCTCCCACCATGTTTTCGCATCAGCTCTGCCAGTGTTTTTGCTGGAGGGCCTGGCTGAGGGCGGTGACCGTACAGTTGTGACATCACAATGTTACATCAGCCCTCACGGCTCGTTTAAGAGCGCAGATTTTGAATACAGCCGGTGGAGGAATGACGATTTGATACTTTCAGGGTATTTTCAGAGCACCCAGACTGAACTTTGTACGATTTTAGACATTTAAGTGACCTTCCGCAATTCTTTGAGGTTATGTATGTAACAGCCGTTCATCTTACTATCTGATGAGGTAACGCTTCAGTCACTCGCATTAATCAGCAACAACACAAGTGACTCAGTACATCACAGTGTATGTGGTCATTTTGTGCTACGAGTCTGTAAACACATCACCAATTCGCCCGTCTTTGGACAACTTGAGTGGAGATCTAATGGCTTTTCTACATCATGCAGAGACGAAACATGAGCTGGCATTTGGAGCCTGGATGTCGAACAGGAGCAGTTTGTTAGCAAGCATGCACAACCTCTCTGTTTCCCATCGCCCTCCCTCCATCCCCCCTTTCTCCTTCTCCTCCTCTGCTCTCTGGTCGGTCTTGGCCTCACGCACTCCTCTCTCCGTGAGGATTGAGGATAGTAACACCTCAAACCCTCCCGTCCGTGTACCTGCAGCCCTTTTTCATTAAAGAAAGAGATGATGAAGAGATGGAGGAAGGAGATGGAGGGATTGCGGAGGGAAGCGTCGGGGGCAGAAGGGGTATGGAGGCGGTGCTATTTTTAGACCGGCTGCATCATCGCTCGCTCCCTCCCCCCCCTCGTCTTCTCCCTTCTCCCCTCGTTACTCGCCCTGCCTCTGCCCACGAGCGTTCTCGAGAAAAATGAGTGCGCTCCGACACACACACACACACACACACACACACACACACACACACACACACACACACACACACACACACACACACACACACACACACACACACACACACACACACACACACACACACACACACACACACACACTTTGTCCACTGCTTCACATGCCCGGCTTTCTTTAGGATCCGGGTCAGAAAGCACAAAGTCTCACACACACTGACTCACATGATGTCGGTGGGATATAAGATGTTCTTTGTCCTCTGAAGAGTCGGCTAATGAACCTGTGCTCAAGATATTTACAAAGAATGTTTCAGTCTCAAGACCCTCAGAGCGAACTGGAACACTTAAAGATCATCTCTATCCCTCTCTCTCGTCTTTCATCGGGCAGAACCTCAGCACACTTGAAGTTTGTGTACTCTTGTGTATTCTTTGTGTGTGTCCTATTATCTATTTTCTTGTTATTTTTTTAAAGATCAGCACAGCAAGTCTTCCAACTCGCTCGACAGAACAGATTTATTTGCCTGAAAGACTTTTTCCAGATCGATTTACTTGATTTTTACTTACATTCACTTAAACCCACACAAACTCTTCCATAGTTTACCTTTAAAATAACACATTCATACAATTTAACAGCATGCAGCTACAACTGAATGCTGGATGTTCTTTGTAATACTTATATTTCTAATGATAATGGTAATGAGAACTGATTCTGGTATATTTGGTAAAGAAATCACAACAGGAAATACACAATTTCATGCCTGTGAGTAACAATTTTGGGACGCCTGCACGTATTGTTGCTGTTAACTACTGCTATTGCTCCATAATTGCAATATAATTTCCCAGAAAGACAGAATCATGTATCTTGAAGGTTAAGGGCTCTCAGAGAAGTTGCTAACGCTAACCTGATGTAGCTTTCACAAGCCTAACATATCCGTCCCTTTCTTTAGCACAGAGGTTCATTTATAATGTCGCTCACTCAGTAAGTATTTTTGCAACTTTTCGAATAAATCTGACGGTATTCTTTCAGTGAATTAAACTAATTTGCTCAGAAACGTCCCGCCCCATCTCTCTCTTCTCAGTAATGCAAATACAAAATGCCCTAAAAACACATTTATTGTAACTGCAGTACGTCTCATAGTGCAAACGAGGGCTGCGTGATATAGTGAATGTTGCGATTAATAGTTTGACAGTCTGAATGCAAACTCCTGCAGTCCGGAGTGTTCCAGTCTGGAGACTACATCTGTGTCCCTCGCTGTTTTTCATTGGAGTGGAGAAGGGAGTTTGTCACTTTCTGTAACAAGGACAGCAGGACCTGCAGGGCCACTAGTTTTTTAGTGATGTGACACAGTTTGGGTTTTGTGATGCTCCCCTGAGAGACTCTACTGGGAAATGAACTCCCTACCAGGGGATTTTTTATCTTTCTATCTTCCTCTATTTTCCTCACTCGCTCTTTTTTTTTTTTTCCTTTTCCTCCCGTTCCAGTGACACAAACACCCAACACACTTACTGGAAATAAGGATTGGTTGTGGCATGACCTAGTTCGGCGGGTTTAGAAAACACGCATCGTCTTCAGGGTCACAATTATATTTGCTGTCACATGGCGCGGGGCGGATTGAATTACTGAGCTCTTTTTCTCCGCCTGCTAGCAGAAATCCAGCCGGGTTTGCGACGGCTGGCGCTGTAGTATGTCCTTCGCAAACACGTCGGTCACTTACCGTGAGGTGTAACGGTCCTTTTTCTACCCCACAAAGACACATTATATGCACTAAAGACTAAACAATAAACACTTTATAGATGAAAATACTGAAGTGCACACAAATATGTGTAACAAATGGAATGTGAATGCTTGAACCGTGTGCTCCCAAACATTCCTCAGTCGCTTAGAAGCCGTGAAAAGTGGAGCATGTGATACGGTTTCATATGTGTCTCTCCTTCATGCCCCCCCACAACTCCTTTTTTGCTGTGATTCTGTCGGTATATGACTTCTTCAGAGGTGTGTGTGTGTGTGTTTGTGCATGGAGGTTTCCTGGCCTCTCTGATCCGTCGACGGATCACAAGGCTCCTGGCGGTGATGAAAGCAGGCACTGTGAAGGACACCACGTGGGTTTCTGATCTTGTGACCATCAGAGGGTCACTTACAAATTGCACATTAAGGATGCCGATTGCCAGAAGTGAGTGTGTGTGTGTGAATGCATGTGTTTCCTTCAGACTCTGCCTTTCTCTTTATCTACCTTCCCCCCCTTTTTTTGTGGGTTTTAAATTAAAATAAAACCAAAATCTGAAATGCTAGATTCAAAGCACACACGCTCCAAACAGCCATCTTAGCCACCGGATAGGTCCAAATCATATCAGTCCTGTCTGGGCCGGTTGTAAATGATTTAAAGCTGCTGTTGTGCTGGCTGAAAGGCCCTTTTGGATCCATTGTAAAGCACAGGACAATTGAGCCGAGCCTCGTGTCACCCTGGTATTCACACACTGTACCTCACACAGAAAATCCTGCATTCAAACCAGCCACACGTACACACACACACACTGAAGGACACACCAGACCGAGGCCGAGCGCCGCATTTTTCCAGGTCTCAGCGAACGCGACCTTCAACGCAGGGTGCTCACAACCGAGCAACAAAACGAAAATGCCATCCAAGAAAAAAAATATAGTGGAAAGCAGAGTCCTTCTCCTACAGAGCGAGTGAATGTCACCATCCAAAATGTGATTACGCTTCAAATACATCAGTATAAATCAGGAACCATGTCTCAGATGAGCCTTCAAGACTTCTTGAAACCAAAAACTAGTGACATTTAAACTCATTTTTAATGGACCTGCCTTTATGTGGGGAATGTCAACAAGTATCAGATAAAGCGTGGGGGAATAAATCGATTGATAGAAGCATCCTGGTTCTCTTTTGAACGATTACAGCATGTCTCAGTGCAGCACAGTCAATAATGAGATGTTTAAAACCCATTTCTCAAAATTTGAATCACCTGGCTCTACTCGGTTTGACTCGGAGCGGCCGGGGTTTTGCTGTTCCATCACCCGCTTGAAAGTGTGTCTTAAACCAATGACGCTCTTGTCCTGATCCCTGTAGTACTGTCGAAGAATTGCAGCTAACAAAGTGGCTCCGCTAATTCAGTTACAAGCACGTGTCATTTACTATAACTTCTTCATAATAAACGCCCTGCTATTATTCAGACATTTAAAAGCTTTTATTATGAAGCAGTATGAAAGGAAATGTTGTGTTTTCAGCAGCAGTCACCAAACATGACTCCTGAAACAGCTGAAAGTGAACATGGTGAAACAGTAAAGCACAGCAGATGTTTGAAACAGGACGAGAGAAACCAAAAAGTTAGAAGCTACGAGTGTAACGCATGTAAACATGTGCCTCATGTTTAAGTTCTAAGCTAGTTTACTTCTTGAGTTTTGCTAAAGATTTACAAGAAATGTCATTGCCTGAAAATGACATCAATACAGTGAAATAGTAAACATACTGTACCAGGAATTTATCGATTCTAAATTATCCCAAGCACGTTTTTTTGGGACATTGCTGGACAACACACATTTATCTGTCAGATGCCAATATCGGCCAATAAGATCAGCCAACCAAAACATCGGTCGGCCTCTCAGAAGAAAACACTATTCAACGATGCAAAAGAGTTTTAGAGCATTGTAAAAAATTTGTCCGAGAAATAAAATCAGAATTTTCTGCACTCTTTCTTGAAATGTTTTTTATTTGTGACCCTGTTCCACTCTGACCACTAATCTTGCACCTCACAGCTCCTTGAAATGTTTGTAATCTGTGTGTATTTGAAGCTTTCGCTGCACTCGCTCCAGATTGTGACAACAGCTGAACGCAAGAAGCGATCAACCATTTCAAAAACAACACGGGAGGAAAGAACCAATCTCTTCCGAGCGCTCCGACACACTAATGAGAAGACAAACCCGTAGATGAAAGACAGGTCAGATCCTCCATAAAAACACACCGGAAAATGAGTGATTCACCGCGGTTCTGTGTCTGAGCTTCTGTCAGAGGCAAAACAACAACATCGTGTCAGAGAGCGACCGCAGTGGATGATTAGAAAACCTCTTTTGTAAAAGGAGGGAGAGAAGCGATGTTCACTACAAGTCAACAGTGAGTAGGCTGGACCGCTGAATAATACAGGATCATTTCATACTGTCTGTGTGTGTGTGTGTGTGTGTGTGTGGGCTTATTGTCTGCTGCAGCATGTTGGCCTGGACTGGGCATACCTGATTGCTGCTGTCACCATGGCAGCAGCTGCTCATGTAATGAGGGAGTGAGACAGAGACGGGAAAGAGAGAGAGAGAGATGGAGAGAGGAGACCTTGTCAAAGTACGATTCAAGGAGAGCCACTGCAGCACCGAGGGTACATAATGAGACAGACAGAGACACAATCACAAGTCCGTGGCACGGCGACACTCACATCCACACGTTTTACACTCCGTCCTGCCCGCTCACTCGCTCGCTCACACGCCCTCATCAGGCCTCACTATCCCCTCGCTAGTTGAATCAGGGAGGCAATTAGTGAGAACATGAACAGATGAAGGTTTGCGTCTCTGCAAAGGAAACAGACGCTTCCTCAGTCTTGTAAATGCGAGCGCAAGAGGATCAAGAGAGAGCGGAACCGGCAGTCTGGACTGGTGGTCATTCAGTTCTTTAAGAATGACGGGATACTCAGGCTTAAATAGCTTTTTCACTAGATTTTATACTAATATTCAAGGAGCATACCACTGTGTTTGGATGTTGTAACCCATTTGCTACAAATGACAGCTGTTTTTTCAGTGATTCTGTATATAAATCTCTTAAAACTTCCTTGATTTGTATAATCCGTCACAAGGTACAGTTATATACAGAATATAAAGAATATACTTTTCAACCAAATGTTGTAGGAACGTCCAGATCGAGTTTATTTTGCCCCGATCTTGATCGGAATCCTTTTTTAATTGTGTGAATCCGCCAGTATCAAGGTCGATCTAACCCATTGGACACACTTTAATTCTTTATAAGCTGCTTAATCGAAATAAGTAACTGGATCAAAAAATACCGAGTTTATCTACTTTGATTATAGACGTTGTATCAATGAAAGCATAACTGGGAGAACCCAACTGCTGAAATGGATGTGATCAGCTTTCCTGGGAAGAACGAAAACACGGTCCACTGGAGATTGTAGTCCGCTGCTACAGCGTGGAGCTTCTTTCCTCCACAAGTGATCTCTGGTCGAGTGCAGAAACACACACACAACAGCTGGGTTTCATTTCAGCCTCTTATCAAGTTAAAACCCGTAAACCTTGGCGTCAGAATTCAGAGTCGCTCGTATCAGCGCGTCTGAATCATTTTTCATATCCTGACAGTGGTGAAGGAGTGCAGGTGGAGGTGGGCAATCTGTGTTCAGACAGGCTTCAGTGCAGATCAGTAGGTAGTGGTCAGGGGCTCGGGACGTCTCTGTACTGTAAACTTGATAACAAAAACACCAGTCTTTGTGATATCCTGCTGATTTTGATCAACGCTTTGGAATTTCAGTGAGGGAATACCTTACACAGAGATAAAGACACATCCTCTGTGAACAGCATCCTGCAACTTCCTCTTTTAACTCTCTGACTTCATCACTCTCTTCATTAATAAGTCCAACTGTCTGAACACAAAACTACCTCACCCAGTGAGTTTAGCTGCACCACAAACTATTTTGATTTGGGCCCAAAGTGTAAATGCAACTGTTCCGGGTGTAGACTGCCACTGACCCCCGAATTCTACCAGGTCCGTGTGCGGTCCGTCTCCGATCCGCCACGGCAGCGGAGCTAACGGGCTTCACTGTGTGTACACTCCAAATGAACAGACTGAATAAATGATGATCGATTGAGAAAATGATTTTCAGATTACTTGATGATGAACATAATCTCAGTTTTCAACCCTACAGATTTACAGAACAGTGAAACAATGATCAGTTAGGGAGCTCAGATGTATTCAGGGTGCGAAAACTCACAAACAAACTGTTGTAGTCTCTCAAATGCTGTCTGTATTCTCTTGAGATATTTAGTGGTGGTAAGGTCAACATTTTAGTCTGTCTCTTCTCAATACTTTTTTCAATACTCTAGTGTATCTTCACTGGTATTTGTGTGACCTCCTCAGCTCAGCACAGTGGGACATTACTCTCTCAGATTCATTTCTACGCAGATAAAAGACGGTTTCACTAAAGTTTCAGGGGATGGAAACAGATGAATGTGCTTCTAATCAGGCAGTGCAAACACAGATAGGGCTGCAACTGTTAATTATCTTCCTCACTAAGATAACTTCTGATTAGTTCAATGAGTAATTAATCTTTTAGTCAATATAATGTTAGGTGATTGGAACAGAGGCTCATCTGATCATCATTGTTAAATCAGTCCAAACACTCCAAAACCAACGAGACTCAAATGGTGAAACCAGCAAATGTTTGACATGAGAACAGTGACACTGACTGACGTGATTAATTGTTCATCAAAAGAGCAACTATTGGCAACTATTTCCTCTCCATTGACTAATCACTGCAGCATGAAACACAGACAAACAGTACTTATCTTAACTTTTCTACTTAAGCCACAGGAGAACCACAGCAGACGTGATCACATCTTTTGTTTTAATGTACAGACGAGAGTACAGTCGGGATGAGGAAGACGATACAGTCCATCCCTTACTGTGGTGTGTTGACAAATCGGTGGGGGGGTTTAGGGACCTACTGACACTGACGAGCCAAATACCAAAATCTATTAACAATCCTGTTTGACAAACAGCTGGGTGTCACATTTCTAAATGTTTGAAGCAGAAAATACAGAAAGGCTCTTTTTAGATCTGCAGACACACACGAAAACATATTCACAACACGATGAGTGCACGCAAGTAAAACCCATTTATACAATGCAAATAAGCGACTTGCATGCTAAACTAGCCTTCAAAGTGTAGCTGGATTCTGACATGTAGGCTCTAACAAAGCGCGAGTGTTCGTGTGTGAGTGCACTGCTGTTTTACACGGAGCTGACAGAATGCGCAGCCGAGAGTGCGTCTATCAAATAGTTACTCATCAGTTACAAAATTACTTCTGAAAGTGCAAATCCTCTCTTGAGCTAAATTAAAGCTACTTAAAGATGCATCCGTCATGGTTTTGGGTATTAAGTTCAGTCGTTTCCTGTTTTATTTTGTAGGTTTTATCCTCGTGTGTCGTGCTTTGTTTTACACTTTTTACTTTAGTGACTGTTTTTTCTTTTTTTAATCCAGCTTTGTTCATAAAGCTCACTTTGTTTCTGCAGCATTCCTTCCCTGAGTCTTGCATTCGTGTCTTTCTTTTAGCTGAGACAAGACTATAATCACTATCAACGTATGCAAAACAGCTCTGACAGAGAGAGAGTGACTGAAAGTGAGCAATGGTTTGTTCTTTCTGTTGCAAAAAACCCCACACGCATTCAGCAAATATCACTTTCTTTTTATTTCTTTGCGTTAAGCGCCAAGTTAGATGTTGAACTTTGATCTGCAAATCCACACAGCGAGCAGACAGACACTCCGCTCCGGGCATGTCGACTTCTGAAAGACGCTTCTTCAGTGGGGAAAAAAAACAAAAAAAGGCACAGAGCAGAACCAAGACAGTCTTTAGGTGCATCAAGATTTGATAAATGTTTTATGTTGGCCTCCCAAAGCCTCGAACCGCAGCAGAACTTAAATGCTCAAAGCAGCGAAGAAAGCTGAAAAAGTTCTCTCTTTTAATCAAAAGTAGAACCACAGGATCAAGATCTCAACTTTGCAAGACATGTTGAACCTGTTCAGTTTAATTCAGAGAGTAAATCAACTGATCAATATTTCAAACATCATCACACACGAGGTGCTTCCCCTCCATCTGTGACTACGTTCACTCCTCTTCTCTTCTTCTTCCCCTTCATCGGGCATCATCGCATACATACTGGACCGACTTCCTGAGGCTGAATCACACAAAAGCTCTGTTTCCCACCTCCACACACAGCCGTCGTACGTCAGGCAGAGTGGGAGCTGGAGAAAGAGGAAGGGACGGCAGAGAGAGCCCTCCACCGCCATTCATAACCTGCTCTTTCTTTCTCTTCGGCCATGCAAATAAACCCATTCCAGCCTGTCTCTCCTCTCTCTAACGGACACACACACACACACAGACACACACGCACATATCCGATGTCCTCCCGTCACCAAACGTTATAAATGCTGAAAGTTTCCTCCCACACAATCCACAGCTAACTGAGTTTTAGCACCATCGCATGCAGCATCACAACTCCGGCTCAGGCTGTTACTATGGAGACACGTTGTTGCTCTGGTGACACCTGGGGGGGGCGGGGCCATCTCGTGAGGTTAATAGAGTCTTTCCGTACCTGTTTGTTTGTGTGTGTGATTGACATTTATGAAGAAAAATACCAAACACTTGCTGGCTTCACCCTCTAAGATGTGAGAGTTGCCTCTTCGCTCTGTTTGATTTCATCATAAACTGAATATTTTTGAGATTTGTACATTCATCCATTTGAAGGTTTCATGCTAGACTCTGGGAATCAGTGAAATAGAAACAGCCGTTTTCACTGTTTTCTGATATTTTGTAGTGTAAATATTTAATCATCTCATAAACCAATAACTGTTTAAAATGCTGCACAAGTGTTTCCGCTGATAAAAACGCTTATAATATATTGTGACATGTCACGTTGCACAAAGTAACTGTCTTACTTAATAAACTAGAATCTATTCATGTCCCGCGTGCAGTAAAACAACAGTGAATTCTGATCCTTTACTTAAATAAAAGTACTAATTCCACACTGTGAAAATATTCCACTACAAGTAAAAATAATGCATTTATATCAGCAAATACAAAAGTAAAGCTACTACTTGGAAAAAGTTCCTTTTCAGTGTTTTATCATCATCTTGATGTTTTTGGATTAATATAACTGCTGCATTAACGTGTTCTTTGCATTTCACTGCTGTAGATGATTAAAGCTGAGCTCATTTGAACTCCTTTATATGCAGTTTGCTTGTTTAATCTACATAAATGCATCATATTCTATAAGATCACCATATGTGGCGTCGCTGAGAACCACGTATCTCATATCTGATGCTGCCATGTATCATATAATGGAGTAAAAGCACAATGTTTGCCTCTGAGATGCAGTCGAGTAGAGTTATAAAGCTGCGTAAAAAAAAATACACAAGTGAAGTACAAATACCTCCAATTTGTGCTACAGTACAGGTACTTTTGTTACATTCCACCAATGCACACAGCAGATCTACCAATACTTTATCTGGGCCGAGTCCATCTGACAAGTCCATGTCAAATTAAAACCAAACATGCTTCATCACATTCATACAATGCCTTTACTTTAAGTATTTCAGACCTCATAACTCTACGAAATCTGATGCTTACATAAATATGAACTATTTCACGGTTCATTTAATAGATGCACATGACTCATGAAGGGTTGACACGCTCACAACCTATTTTTCACGCTTGCGGTTTCGATTGGAACGACACGAGTCACGTTTCACGTGAACGTCGAGTTTACAATCAGTCACGCGTGCCGCACATCTTCAGTCACGAGGGACGGAAGCAGGGCCGTGATGTGACCAAACATGACAGTAGACTACAGCAACAATCCATCATTCTGTCCCCAGTCCTCAACAAACGGCGGCATGAAACAACCCGAAGCATGAGTTTGGCCTACTGGCCTAAAAACTACTAAAAAGTTCCCCTTAGTGTTCATTAGTCTTGACTTTGAAAGCAGCTTTAAAGTATCCGAGCCCTTGTGACCCGATGGAAAGTATAACTTGTGTATCCACCTGCCTCTTTATCCTTTCAGCGTACTTGAAAAGGCTCTTAGCAGACACACAGTCCTATAAATAAGACATAATCCCAACTGTGTGACTTTCTGCTGAAGAAAAAAAAAAGACCTTTACTTAATATTTTAAGAAACGGTTTTACCGTTCAGAACAAACCTGTACGCTGCTGTCAGATTTAGCAGTGTTACATGCAAAGTCAAACACGCGCTTCTTGTTTTCTGCGCGCATTTAATGAAAAAAACAGTCAAGGTAAAGAGTAAAACTCACACATTCCTTATGCAGAAGTGCAGTCGATGTGATTGAATCAGACACAGGTGCTCTGATCTTGATCCAATCACCGTTGAATAACTTGTGACACCAGCATGAAAAGTCAACTTTTTTTCACGCTCGATAAACGGCCAGCGAATGTTCATATTTTACCAGCCACTCAACAGGCTGGCGGGAAGAAGAAAAATCTGCCTCTTGCATATTTTACCAACATTCGGCTGCTGGCTGGTGCTAATTCTGAGCCCTGCTTGAGACCGCTGATGACGAGACACTGCCAGTTCATGCCAGTCTGAAAAGTGACGTGAACGTTAGACTCTCCTCTGTGGTGAGCACGTGAGTGAGACGTCGAGGTCTGGCAAAGAAAACCACCTTCAGCGTCATTTATTTAACCAGAAAAAAAATAGATGTACAGCTAAAAAAAACAGAGAGGCAGTGGAAAGAGAAAGGAGTGGCAGAGCTTCTGCTCGATGCTCCCTAATGAATAACAATCCTATAATTCTCCATTAGTGGCATTTTACTGTGCGTCTGCTTTCTGATATATTCTTTGTTCCCCGTCCTGAATGAAGATTGCATTAGAAGCCGAGAGGCCTCCTAACCAAATAATGAAGTCTTGAGTTCATAATGACTGTCATACTTTATGCTATTCATAAAGTTATTCTGGAAAATCTTCAATCTGCGGTGGCATCACACCCGTCCTGTAAAATACCCACTCACTGATGGGAGCTTTTTGGAGTCTTTTGGGGGGACGTTGTTTACTATCCTGTTCTTAAAAAAAAGTGCTTCCTACTGCCGCTATCCCTTTTCATTAGTGCTCCTCCTCCTCCTTTGGGAAGGGAGGGTGGGCAGTTATTATGAAATTAGTTGTTATGAAATCCTTTAAGCATGCCTGTGAGCTCTCACTATGCTTATTAGAAAACAATAGTTGCTGACTATGAGGGGACAGTTTAATGAACAATGCACGTTGAAGGAAAAAAGAAAAAGGAAACAGGGATCAGGACCCAGTCCGGGCCTGCAGCAGCCTGGTGTAGGTAAACTCCATTAACATACTATGTGAGTGAGGTGAATAAGACATTAGATAAGAATACAATATCACGTCTATTGCATCATGTGTTCTTTCTCATTAACATGCACACTATCTGGGCCCTTTTTAATAATAATAAGCCATCTCAAATCCACATTTAACATGCAGGTGTAAGAAAATGGCCTACAAGAAAACTCAGCAGCAACAAACTTCTTTGTATTTTTTTTTTTTCCTTCTGTGGTTACGAGACAGCGGCCGCTCACCCAAGACACTATGCGGAGAATGGTCTGAGGCTGCTGGAAGAAGGTGACGGGGTCGAAGGCTCCTCCGGCTTTCCCGGCTCCGTACGCCTGCATCCCCTCCATGGTCCTCCTCCTCCTCCTTCCTCGCTGCACAGCCTCCTTCTCTGGTCCTCCCCTCCTCCTCCTCCGCTGCTGGTTCCAAGGCACAGGGTGTGTGTGGAGCACCGGGGCGACCGAGGCGGAGGGAGGAAAAAAAAAATCCCCGAGTCTGCTCCTGCTACTACTATCACTGCTGGTGGAGGTGGAGGTGGTGCTGGTGGTGGCGCAGGTTGGATGGAAGGATGCTCGTGTCTCCTCTCTTCTTCTTGTTGTTGTTTTTTTTTAATTTAACCTCTAAATTCCCCTGTTGTCCTCTTTGGATATCCGGCCAGGGGGGAGGCTGTGTGCCACTGTTGTGATGATGCTCGCTCTCTCTCTCTCTCTCTCTCTCTCTCTCTCTCTCGCTCGCTCGGCGCTGGGAGCCGCTGGCGAACACGTGAACGCGCCTCCGTTGTCACGCCTCGGCGAGTACGCGCACGTTTGAAGGAGTCACGCGCCTCCTTCCCCTGTTTGTTTTAGAAGGAGCTCTTTCTCAGAAGACGTGACGTGTGGGCCCGGAAGAGGGAGAAGCTGATTCAATCATCATATTATATTTAATACAGATAAGTTAAATAACCAACATGTCTCAGGGTGCTAATGAAATGTAAAACATCTGTTAATATTGACTTTGTACACATAATAATTGTGTTGCAGCCACACACACACACACACACACACACACACACACACACACACACACACACAGACACAGACACACAGACACACACACACACATGCATATATATATACATATATATATATATATATATATATATATATATATATATATATATATATATATATATATATATATATATATATATATATATATATAGTTTCCATGTCCATGTCAACAGCATGATTTAAGATCCTGAGGCAAACAAAGAAGAGCACCCTCTGGTGGTCGTGCTGGGATTTGCATGTAAACGTCAACCCAGACCATCCATGGATTTCTTCTTATTCCCAGTTCTACAAACGAACTGCAGCTATGGTTGAAGTTTCAAAGCAGCCAGTTGTACTCCCAGTAGTGATGGTAGATGGTACACAGGTTGTTGAGGAAGCTTACCTGACGGACATCATTTTTTTTTTTACCCCATAATTTATTCAATAAACAAAGTAATTAATACATAAAACAAAGTCATCAGTAGGTATTAAGACAAGTTAGGAACAGGGCCGGGGGAGATCTTAAATGAAATAAACGAGGTGCACAGGTAAAAAGGTTTTTGCAGATTTCTTATTTTCTATAAAGGGACATAATGTAGATTTTTTGTTTTGTTTTTTTAGAAGAAGAATTTCAATGGAATTTCAATGGTCGCAATATTAATGAGGTAATAATACAACATCAGAAGTATTTATTTTTTCCAAAAGTGAATAAACAAGCTTTTCTCAGAGGAAAATATGGTCCCCAGAACACTGTTTGAAGCTAGAAAGGTCGGCAGAGTCCGCCACATATAAACAGAGTGAAACTGTGTTGTCCTTATAGGTCAGTTTGTTTATTCAGTTTATTCTGTCACGAAAAAGACAGCTTGTTTATTCAGTTTGTTTAGGAACAACAACACAAAATAATCAATGAAGATCTATCTCTGCTTATTCCCCAAAACTAAATAGTGCACCTTTGAATCAGAATTATTTTTCCAATGTACAGCTTTGTTTGCCTTTCAAAAACTACATAGAGGTTTCGAGTGGATAAATTTACCTTTGTGGATATGTTATTTTCCTAAAATTATCAACAAATTGATTTTATATCATTCTTTCTGTTCACTATTCTCACTGTGGAAACTAAAGAGCATATCTTTCCAACAGAAAAAGAAAATTCAGAGTGAATGTTAACAATATACCTGGACACATCTCTCCTGGATGTGTTTGTGTAGGGGGGGGACACGCCTGACAGACATTCTCAGGGGGGAAATACCCCTTTGGATGCACATGTTACGTCATCAAAACCAACCAATGGCAGCTCAGCTACGCGCTGTACGTGCTCGCCCGCTGAGCCAATGAAACACCTCTGTGGCTGGTTGCTAAGAGACGCGATGTGTCCATGTTGCCGAGGTACAAGGAAGAAGATATCTCGATGACATATGAGGCAGTTAAAACAGTAAAAAAACAAGTATTTAAAACGTCATTAATGAAACAAAACTTTTAACTTAGTGTCCGGAAGCTACCAGCTGTAATGGTGAAGTTGAGGGCGAGGTGTCTGCTTATCGGTAAGGTTTTATGCACTCAGTCCATCTGTCTGCTACATGGGGTTTACGGTACGAGGGCTAAAGCTAACAAGTCGACTGCTAAACATTTAGGCCTGAAAACAATCGCATTACGTCTAAAATTGTGTTTGTTTACGCATCGTAAGGGTTCGTCACATAAAGTGTGCAAGAACAGCAATTTCCGAGCTTTGCCGTCTTCAGTTCCACTGATACTAGCCTGACGTTACTGACCGCAGATGTCGGCATCACAGAAGAAATCATTATATTAATGCTAACATTAGTAGACATTTGATTTGACACTAAATAAGTGCTTGTAAACGTGGCTGCATTCGTTTATCTCTACCAGATAATTCCGTAATTCCAATTTGCAAACTCCGCCTGACAAGTAAAGGAAGGTGAATGATGTCCATGCACTCAGAACAGCATTATATCATTCTGTCTCTGTCTTTCTATGTGTATTTGTGTGTTTCTGTAGGAGATGCTGCTGTGGGGAAAAGTGCACTTTCCCACATTTTCCACAGTGATGGTAGTCTCTTCCAGAAGAACTACAGCATGGTGAGAGCATTACCATAAAAAGAAATAAAGGGCTGATGCTATAACACGTCTCACAGCAAGGGCATGCACTATCAAACCTACTGCAGTGTGTGTGTGGAGAACGTTCCTCATGTTAATAAGGATATTCTGTATTGTATTCATATCACACGGTCATAACAGATGAGTTGAGTTGTAAAACAACTGTTTGAGGGATTTAGAGATTTGGTAGTGCTCTGAGTCAGGGACTACCCACGGGCTTATATTTTTACATTCAGGTGGGGTAAGAAGACGAAGCAGCTCATGAAGTTTAAGTCTAGCTCTTTGCTAGTCCTAAATAGACAACAATGTGTTGGGGTTAAAGTGATCTATGTGCTTTGAAGTAGGGCAATATTTATCAAATATACAGTTTCTCAGTCCTGCCTGATGTTACAGCAGTTAATCAGCAAAGTCTGCTGCTTTAGTTATACACATTTTACTCGTTTTGTTTAGTCATTACTGTAGAGATCTGAGCGTGCGCCATTGTAGAAACAGACAGCTCAGTTAAACTACAGTACACTATGCACTATGGGACATAGTGTAATGTAGTTTTTGCAAAATTAATCATGCAAAGCCACATATTTCAGATTTACAAAATCAAGCAATACTTTTATATTTAGGCAACACTTGAAATATCCACATTAATGAAGAATTAGTGAAACCTTTCAACTTTCACCCTCCTATTGTTTCCCTGTTGGGAATCTGTTGGCACCACTGTTGCAAAGACAATTTTAGCATCATCGCTACAGATAGCAGCCGTGCTACTGTTCCACCTGTACTTAGCAACCCCGATGTCAGTGTGATGAGAAAGGCAGATTAAAACTGTCAGTTGTATTACTAAGTAGGCAGGTTTTGTTACTCGCTGATTTAGTGGAAAGAATGACGGTTTTGAAACGTCTCAAGACCCGGAAACACATAATAACAGGGGAACAGACTTTGACACAACACTGGAGCACTCTCCTCCTGTTTCAACTTGGTTTCAATAACTTTATCTCTTCACCTTCCTTACCTCTTCCAACAGCTGGGTTCTTTTTATTTTGCAGTGTAGAGTTTCCACAGTCAATCCAGTTGTTCCACTGTTACCTGGGGTTAGTGACCGGGGAAAACAATGCCTTTTCCTGTTTTGGTTACTCAGTGGCAGATGGGCCTCTTTTGTGCCATAACTACCTGTTATTTTTCTAGGAAAAATCCAGCCCATTTGCAGACCAAATTGCATAATGCACTTCAGACATTACACCGTGCAATCAGTATTTACTTTAGAAATGATAAATTAACGCAAAACATTGTCTATTGCCAGTTTAATATTGGGTGATTTTGCCTGAGGTCATAAGATTTTGGCAAGATGTATCAGGTGCAAATCATCGAGACTGTAGTCAGTGATAACATGATCCTATTACATAAGCAGTGTCTTGAGTTGAACTGCTTGCCAGCTTTTCAAGGACCTGCAGAGGTCTCTTAAATCTTCTACAGGAATCACTGAAGTGCTAAACAGCATAATGTAACAATTAATGCTGATGCAGAGAAGGCTAATGTGCATTATTTATGCTAATCTGCATGAGGGAGGGAACTGTGTCATTAACCTGACTCAGTGATAAATGGGGTCATGGCTGCTCACTGATTCTCTCCGGCAAAGTTTCAAGGGCTGCTGACTAAATGACACAAGTGAATGCAGGTGCAGTGCATGCATTTGTGAAAGTAAATATGTGCACTAGCATAACCTCTGCACATTAATTCATGAGCATACTCTTAAGCTCTGTTGCTGGTTAGTGTAGAGAACAGGTCGGTGGGTAAAATACTGGACAAGAGCTGTGTGTTAGTGTGTGTGTGTGTGTGTGTGTGTGTTTGTTTGTTCAGCTCCTGTTGTATCAGCAGTATTGGGGGTTTTGAGGTGACAGGAACGTCGATAATTAATACAGCAGGATTCTGGAACGCCACCAGAACAGGTACTTAACAAGCCTGCACACACACTGTACAACAGTGTTGAGTTTCTCCATACTGCATAGACCTTTACCCACTCATTTGTGATGCTGTGCGTGTCTGTTCGTGTTCAGCTAGTAGAGTATTAAAAGTGTAGAAACGCGCTGCGATAGTGCTGCATTTTTAATTTGCACTGGCTTAGTATGCAGTATGAAACTCCATGCAAGCCTGAGCACATCTGTACACTGCATACCAAGAAGATAAACAAACAAATAGATAAATACAGAACATTCAAATGCAATTATGCAATATAGAACTGAGAAGGGATGTCGTATTGAAAGTAAGGGGAGATGCACGCAGGTTAACATGTGAAGCAGTAGACCGAGACCCCCGTGTCCACCAGACTCCACTTTATTAGCTGGATGCACTGAAACAAATGCTCATGGGAAAGTGCTGGTCACGCTCTCTGCTGTTGCTATGCAACTGTTAAAACACCTATCTGACGCCAGCCACTTGCTCGATATTAGTTGTAATATTTTTAACTTTTAACTCCTATCTGCTAACCTGGCACCAAGTGCTGCGTGTAAGACAACTTACACCGTCCAAACCTTTGGAGCTGTTTATACTATTACTATACATGTATTTAGAATATATACACATATACTTACATTTAAATTGCAACCTGAACATTTAAGAGATTTTTAGAAACATCTCTGCAGCTACGGATTGGATTTACTTTGAAGTTTAGTACTACCTCAGATACAGAGGTCCCACTCCCAACAACAAAGCATCGCAATGTTTCATTTTTCGACATCGTCATATGCCAGTTTGGAAGACTATACGTCCAACCCAACCACTGACCTTCCCACATGTACCAAAATTTGCCAAGGATTTCCACTAAAGAAATATCAAAATCAAATTGGACAGACTGACGTGCAATTTACTGAGCACAGTCATGCTCCCGAGGACATAAACCCTTTCAATTTAGACTTAATTTCTCTGTTACACTTCGGGCTGTGAGGCTCTGATAGGGCTGTACAAAGAACAAAATTGTCTATAATATTTTGTACACCACTATAAACACATCACTTAACACTCCTGACCTAGAGATGCAATATCAATATTCATTATAAGCATTAGTAAATGTATCAGGTTGGATTTTGTCTGTGAGATTTCACTGCAGATGGGAGCAGGGAACAGCGTGTCCTTCCCATTGTGACTAATGCGAAAAAGAAAGCAGCCCCTACGAAGAGTTATTCCTTGTGCAGACACCTAAGTCATCCCTCATGTTCCTCAACTTTTGATTTTGAAGGGTAGCGAAGGCTGTCGGCCATTCTGCTCACGTCCTCCTTTGAAAATGTCAGACGGCCCGTTAGCAATATTCCAAGCTTATTTGTTACTAATAGGCCCTCATTGACATTCCAGCGAGAGGCTTCCTATGCATCACACCAGCTCATTAGACCGCTCCGAAGCAGGACCGCCGCATCGTTTCTGTGTGTGTGCGTGTGTGTGGATCCTGGTTTATGAACCGATTTTTGTGTATGAATCAGGTAAATGTTGGTCTATGGTGTGTGTGTGTGCGTGTGTGTGTGTTTCGCAGAGGCAGTGAGTGTGAAAAGTATGTGTGTGTGTGTTTTCAGCGTATTACTCTCTGGCATTTGACATGCTCGGTTAAGTGTGAGCTCAGGAGATCAGATCAATTTTAGAGTTTGGTGCTGATGTGAAGAAACCTCGACTTGCCTCTTCAAGGTCACCACTGATCTCATACCAGAGGATGCATGGTGGCGAAAGGCAGCCTGCAACCATCCAGTCCACTTAGGACTTCATTAGATCTCAAAACTTGTGAAGAACGTGCATCTGTGATAAGAGCATATTTATCATATCCTCCTTGCCCTCTACTGCCTGCAGTCTGTCTCCTTTTTATATCTACCTCCTCTATTTGCCCTGTGTTCATTTTTCAAAATCTTAACTTCTTATGACTCCAACCTCTGCGCCAAAGCTCAAACAAGTACTTTTTCTTTTTCTGGTCCTCAAAGTCCTCCAAAAGACACTTACCAGCCGCAACTGTCAAAATAGTTTTGAATGTTTTGTCAGATTCAGAATTGTTTGTTGTTGTAACTTATTCTTTGATCACATGCTTCCTACAAATGAAGTGAATATTCATACATACATTAATCCGATGGACACGAGCACTACTCTTGATAAATAATAGTATTGGTCCGTCTCTGTTAGATGTGTAAGTAGGCAGTTTTGCCTCTGGCTTCCTGATATGGATTTTTTTCCCAGCCAATACTAATAACTTATAATTACCTGCTTCTAATGGCCAATATGATAACATAACCAATAACTTTGCATTTTTGTATTGTAAAAACTCGTTCCTAACCTGTAGTTTGTACACCTCTGAGGGTAAGAAAGCCTTAGTGAGTAAAAAGTTGTTCCATGTAATATTCCTTATAGCTCTAATAAGATTTCTCTCAACCCCTCTCCCTCCTCTGTGGAACATGTATTGCGAAAAGCAATCGTGTTGTCTTCCTCTGACACAAAAAAACAAACTGGCGATGACACGTTTGGCTCTCAGGTTCAACCAGGTGCACCTGAGTCTTGTTAATGCATCACTAATTTGGCTCAGCCTGAGCGCAGCTTCTCTCCGAAGCCTTCTCTCCTGTGCCTCCATGACTCTGAATCTTAATATTGTTCATGTCTCAATAAAGCAATAAAGAAGAAATGCCGTTGAGGGGGAACTCCACTAATTTCGCCAGACAACTTGAATTACCTAGAAGTGGATGTTCCTTCTGTAATTTTAACTGGTGAGACCGTTCAGACCAGCTGAGAGTGAGTGATGGGTTTTGGTTTGATCAAAAAGTCTAATGAGAAATAATATCTGGTTTTCAGTACAGATGGCATGAAAACAGCATTCTGCACTTGTTATTTTTCTTTCATGTGTTTATTGGCAGATTGCAAACCAATTTTAAAGGCGCATACTGCCCCTAACTGTATCGAGTGTGTGGATGCTGTGCATGTTACGTCAATGAAAGCAATTTGCTAGCTCTATTTATTGATGATAATTTTCATCATCAAGCCATTTGCAGAATACATTTTCCAGTATTGGGCCAATAATGTATTGGAATTTTATTTACAGCTTGTTACCACTGCTGTGAGATCGGCAAAAGATTGATTAAAGTAGACGTAAAAGAAATTGTTTGATGGAAAAATGTGGTATTTTATTATTCTTATATTATTTTGGTATCTGTGCTGAAAATCAAAATGACACATCACAGTCAAATTGCCAGCCTGAGTAACAACCCTGCATAAATGTATACATCTGCCTCTCAGATTGTCATTAACAATTAACAATTAACTCTCACTATGTCTTAATTGTTGCCACAGCTGGGCCCGAACGGGCCTTGTATCAATCTTGGACTTAAACAGACCTGGTAGTCCCCTCCCTAAAGGCATTTTTTCTTTATTGAGACATGAAGAAAAATACGATTCGGAGTAATGGAGACACAGGAGAGAAGGTTTGGAAGAGAAGCTGCTTTCAAGCCAAGCCAAGCTGCTAATTAGTGATGCTTATGTTTGGACATTAACAATAAATCAAACCAGACAGTTTGTGTCTCTTCTCTTCTCTTCTCTTCTCTTCTCTTCTCTTCTCTTCTCTTCTCTTCTCTTCTCTTCTCTTCTCTTCTCTTCTCTTCTCTTCTCTTCTCTAAAACATATGCTGACGGGAAGGAACAGCTACAATCTGATTCGATTAACTGCAGCTTTTGCAGAAAATGCACGAAGCAAAAGTAGAAGAAAACTGAGTAAATGTAGCCAAAAATACACTCACTACAGTCGTGTATTTTGTATTTAAAATATGCTGTTTTATACAGTCACACTGTTTGTACAAATAAAAGACGGAGAAGTGGCCTGCAGGCTTCTTAAAAAGTCTTTTAGCTTTACATTACAGCAACAGCATTATAATTCACATCTCGGCTGTGTTTGTTATTGGCAGACAAGCGGTGTGGAGCTGCTAATGAAATGTGTGAACATCCCAGAGACCAGCGACAGCGTGGTGAGTCCAGCCATTGTCTCTTCTTCATACTGTGTCCACCACACTGCTTCTAACTTTTTCATAATAAAAGTCGCTAAATCACTGAAGGCGGGTGGTGAGAACTGGAATCCATTACTGCCCATGGAAGACGTTTTCCAGGACATTTAATACTGTTAGTTTCTCATCTGTATTCAGTAAGCAATAGGGCAGCCTAGTGGGGAGAACGTTAATGGCATTGCCAAAGACAATAGGACGGTTTAAAACCGTGTAATTTGACTAAAGCTCCGTGTATAACACCTCTTCCCTTCCCTTCCCTTCCCTTCTCGCCTTTCCCCTCCAGGAGCTCTACATCATAGACTCTGCAGGGAAGCAGACATTAGTCGAAGCCTGCGAAAAAATGGTGAGACTGCTCGCATTTGCATGAAACTAGTGAGTGTCACCATCCAGGGCTCCACATCCTTTCCTGCAGTACAGGGGGGATACTGAAATATTATGTATTTTGTCACAGAAGAAAAAAAGGAAGTAAGCTGATTTGATACCAACTCGTCTCCCTCTTCTCGTTCTCTGCGTGTGACACCTACACAACCCTCCCCACCACATCATCACCCACCACCTTCCCTTCCGCAGTGGGGTGAGCTGTCGTTGCTGTGCCTGGTTTTCGACCTGACCAGCGAGCAGTCGTTTGCCAACTGCGGCCACTGGATGGAGAGAGTCCGTGCTCACTGCCAGGGTCGCCACATTCCAGGTGAGTCCTCTAAAGGGCAGAGAATTTGAGGAACGCCGTCAGAAATAAATCACTTGTGAAGTTGCAGTTCAGTGCCAGAGTAAAACTTCTCCCCGACTCTACGTTTTTGTCAATTATGTTTTCTATTAAATTTGCTGTGGATATTTTCTCACGACCTCTGACCTTACTTCTTGTACCGCAATTTCTCCAGAATTTGCACAGATTTTCCACTCTTCATTATGTGAAGGATGTTCAAGTTCAAGTTCAATAGTTGTGAAATAGCTGCGAAATAGAGCCTGCATGATACTAGAGGTTTGAGGCTGATACTGGCATTAATATAAAGAATAGAAAGATGACAATAAACATATGAATAATACAAATATTCAATTTGTATACATTAATAATAATAGTTTATTAAATTGATAATAAATAATTACATGTTATATCCCTTAAATTTGGTTGATAAAAGGCATTTGACAAAAAAAGTCTTATGACAAAACACAAGATATTATCATATTTTTTTTTCCTCATTAGACGAATATGTAGAGTAGATGAACGCATGGACACTGATAACACATCAGCTACGTAGGTTGGGACAGTAATGTAAATTTCCTATGTTTAAACACCTTATACTTTCTATAGACAATCAGTAAATAGTATAGGTATTATATTCTCTGCTTTTGCACATGCATTTGTTTTTGTTTGTCTCAGGTGTTCTGGTGGGTAACAAGTCCGACCTGTCTGCCAGAAGAGAGGTCCAGGCCTCCGTCGCCCAGGAATGGGCCCAGAGCCAGGGGCTGGAGTACCACGAGACGTCAGCTGTAAGTGGACTTCAGTATGGACATTTCATTGTGCTCATGTTTGGATTTAAGTGCACTAAATGGGATGCGTTGTATTTATGCATGAGCAGAGAACACCGTCACTCATCGCTGTCTGCTCGTGTTTGTCTCTTGCAGAAGGAGATGGAGAACTGCGACGCGCCGCTCCTCGCTTTAGCCCGGACCTTCCACTCTCTGTACCAAGAACGCCGCGAAACCATCCAGAACCTGAGTCCCGGCTAGACCTCCCCCCTTTCCTCCCCTCCCCAGTCACCGAACACACACCTCCGTTTTTCACTCACAGGATAATAGACACAGGATTTCCATTCAGGGAATTCAATACGCTTTATACACAAAAAGAAAGCCTGTTTTCTTTTGTACTGTTGAATGGCTTGTTGATATTGGGATGAATAAAAGTTGTTTTTCTATGATAATCAGCGGTAAGGTGTGTTGTCTCTTATCTCCTCGTTCTCTGCACAGATGGAGGGCTTTACTTTCACGGTGATGGTCGGGTCATTATCAAAATCACAATGGAGACTCCAGCTCATTGTTGAGGAGAGAGCAGAGTCTGTACCCTCTTTTCCTCTCTGCAGAGATGTCTGTTCCTGATCTTAGGCGGGACAAAAAGGTTAAAACTCACCTGTATTTATTGCCTCCCACCCTCCCCCTTTTTTTCATGTTTGCTTGTAATCTCAAAGTCGCTTTCTTCTTGGCCTCGTCTGTCACTCGTCTGCCTTATTTCCTCATCTGGCGCTGTCCTTCTCTCTCTGTCTCACTTTCCCTCACTCGCCCTTCCTTCTTGCTGTGTCTTCCCCAATCCTATCCTTTCCCCTCTCTCTCACTCTCTCTCTCTCTCTCTCTCTCTCTTCTCTCCCTCTCTCTCTTGTTGTGTTAACTCCCCAGCTGCAGCCCCTCTCACATCATTTCAGGCGTGTCCCCGGTGCGGCGCTAACAACCAGTAATCACCGTTCTAATTAGCGGTCTTCCATTCAAACCAGGTCAAAGCCGCGTCCTTGTTCCTTCTCCCCGTCTCTCAGACCAGCTGCCACCATTCAAACGAGGGCGCGCCGGTTCAGGCCAGACACAATGGTTTTTATCTCATTACGCGCTACATTGAAAGTGACTGCGGCATGCAATAATCATGAGACGGTCTCTGTCCTCGTTAGGAAACGCTGTCACTGAATTTGATTTTTAATTAGGATTTCTCTCAGCTCTCTGTGCCAGATGTATTTTGGCATTTGTTGAGAAACATCGGCCTTCTTAAAAACCACAGTACTCTTTAATAATAAGTTGTTGTTTTTTTTTCCCCCCCTTGAAAAATGAGGTTCTTACAGAATCCGTATTTAACATCATGTAATTGTTGTTGCAGCACAATGTTTTTGTACTCCTTGAGTGGGTGATCATAATTATAGCAATTAGGATCTTTCTTCTCCTCTTTCTTTCTGTCCTCATTGTTTTTGCGTCTGTAATGTCTATTTGTGTGCGCGAGGCTGTCGGCATATGTTCTCTGGTGCGTCTGCTTGTTCTTTTTTTCCCCGAGGCTGATGGGTACAAAATCCAAATAATTGCAATTCCGTCCATCACATTAGGGTGCCTCGTGTACAGCGTCTAGATTAAACACCTTCTGCTTTATTTTTTTGCCCACCAATGTGCATATGAATATGAGTAATATGTGTGTGCAGAGTTTCCAGGAGCTCTTACTGACGGTGTAACACAAGCTCTTCCCGACCATCCCGAAAAAACACTCAGCAGTATCCTAAAGTCTGTCTTCTATTCATTTAAAATGGAGCATCCTGTCTTGGGAATATAATGTAATAACATCTCAGGATAGACTGTGGGCTGGCACTTATTGCTTTGGGACAGACTTCTTCATTTCCGCTGATATTGAGATGGTCGGTCAACAATCACGGAAATGTTTGAGTGTCTTTATACACTTCTGGTGTGCGCGGTCTTCTCTCCCTACTAAATGCGGTCGTTCACTCTCAATCATTAGTATTCAGAGCAGGTTTGTTCCCTTGGCGCAGACCTGTAGCACAGCAGGAACAACTGCTGTTGTTCATCTTTTAGCCACAAGAGAGGGCAACAGTGGTCACAGCCACTCCCATTCAGAGCTGAGAGGGCTGCAGCAGGTGACAGAGGTCAGCTTTGTGATGTTTCTGACCGCGGGATGAACAGGAGCTGGCCCGGCTGTCCACTGAGTGTGTGTCAGGGTAAAACCAGTAGGCGATTTTTCATTCCACTTATGCAGGACCATGACCACTGCCACTGGACATGGAGATCTGTTTCACTTTGGCTTACAACCATGTTCGACTAAAGATTATTTTATGATATACAGTAATTAATGCGGGGTCTTTTTCGCAGCACTCAGCAGACCACTAATGAATGCTTTAAAACTGTTCATGCCTCACATCTTAATGCTTACATGTGCCATTTGGGTGGTTGCTTTTATTTAAAGCATAGCATAAGTGCCTGCATTTGATCATGCATGGCCCCAGTGGGCACACAAGTACTGTACTATATAATGGTGCCATGCTCTATCAAGTGATTAAAAACAGGGAATGACAAAAGGTTGCGTACTCTTAAAGGAAAGGTTCGCCCAGAAATGAAAATTCAGCCATTATCTACCCGATGAAAAGCTGGGTGAAGTTTCATCGTCCACAAAACATTTCTAAAGCTGCACAGCAAAACGGCTTTGAAGCATTTTCCTCAAGAACTGAAGTAGATGAAGACTTGTTTTAGAACAACCAAAAAAAAATATACATATAATTTAAAATATAATATCCATACAGCTCGTCCGGCATAATGCAAGTCTCTGGAAGCCACGAGTTCCCAATTTGACTTAAAAAGTTGTAATTTAAAACCCTTATATGTGGTCGTGCAACCACTTCAGATTGAGTGTGTACTTACACTTTTAGCATAGCAACTACAGTGAATATTTTGTCTCTAAAAGGGTGTAAATAATGTCTTATTAAATGATCTTTTTCATCATGTCATCACTATAAACTCTACATACCAGGAAAAAATTGGGAGCGTCTTGTCATTCTACATGTTTTAATGCAAATGAATCAGTGTTGCACCTGCTGTTACCGTGTTATGGAGCAGGATCTGCCATCTGTGCAGCCACTCGTCTGGTCATGCTTTGATCGTCCTCATATAAATATTAAATAAGTTATCCAGCGTCATATGAAGAGGTCAGCTAGTGTTTTAGATTTACACTGACAGGTCAGAACTGATTGGTCACACTGTCTTGGACCAAAGCATCTGTGAGCTGAGGCAACATCTGCAGACACCTGCTGCTAAACCTTAAAACATAAATGGTCATTCATTTGGTATTGACAGGTGATCGTCGTGAGTTAAAAGTAGAGTGATATATCATATTGCTGCGTTAAAAATCTTCTCATGTGCTGCAAATGCCAAATGTTGAGTAAACACCTCGAGCACTAATCACAGTGTTGGGATAAACTAATTTATTTGTACTCAGATTACCTAGAAATGTCACGAAGCCATGTGTGTGTGTGCACATTTTACAAATGATGCTCGGCGTGCTCTTTATTACATCGCCAACTGCAGTCGGTCGTAGCACACTGTGCATTTCTACACCTCATATCTGTGCGAGGTCTGAGTCTCCGCTTCAGGACTTCTGGGTTTTATTTCAGCAGTATTTCACTGCAGCGCTCCTCACCCAGACAAACAGAGGGTTTGTATTCATGACCCAGCCTGAGAACAGGGCGCGGAGTTCCAGCTCAGATCTCACACCTACACTCGCTTCGTTTTCTGCACATCACCTCTTTTGTCTGTCTGCTGATTTGCCTCTCTTATTTTATCCATTCGATCCTCAACACTTTCTAAGTAACGGCTTCCTGCCTGCATTTTCCCATGTTCCTTTGCAGTTTAGATCAAGTCGTGCCCCGTAGCGATACGACCACATTATTCCATTATACAGTAATTGTAAATTATGCTAACTCATATTAATGTAGTAATTTGATTGAATTGACCTCAACCTTGGTTTCTGTCTCTCCTGCTCTGTCTGTGTGTGTGTCTGTATGTGTGTGTGTGTGTGTGTGTGTGTGTGTGTGTGTGTGTCTAAGCATGGCCTGTTCCATAGCCCCTAACTGTCCATGACCTAAAAAGCTTGCTAATTGCAGGTGAGGGAGGACACAGCAGCTGTTCCCCCAGATCTGCTACCCTCCTGTCTCAACCGCAGTGTGACAAAAATTACCCACAATGCCTCCAACTTCGCCTGCGTTATCACAATTTATTTTGTATTATTACGTTGACCTGAGTTGAAAAAAAGGAAATTAGGTAACCTGTATGTGCTATGTGTGAAAATATACTGTGATATAGTTCTTGAGATGACTAAGAAGTCTGTGTTTTGTGCCGTGGTGCTCGTATTAGTACTCAAAAATAACTTTGAGTTATGTAGTATAAACTGAAACAGACAGCTAATTAGTGCGTCCCATTCATTTTTAATTGTTACCCCTTGAAGGAATAGTTCACTTTGCTCCCTTTCTAGTATAGAGACAGATTTGAGAATCAACGTTGCATCTGTCTGTTTGCAGTTGGCCAGTTAGCTTAGAAAAGCGTAGCATAAAGCCTAGCAAAAAACAGGAGGAACAGCTTGCCTGGCTCCGTCCACTGAACTGGGCTGAAGCGCAAAAATGACAATGTGTGCTGAACTTTTCCTCGGCCGGGAGCAGCAACCTTCCCACTGCCTGTGCAGACGAGTTCTACCAGCCTTAAGACTTAATCAGCTTAATATGGCCCGATGCCTCTCCAGATTCTTCACTATCAATCGTCTTCTCAGTTGCTGATCAATCAAGAAGCTATGAAATGATAGCAGTTCGTCAGATTCCAGATGTTTACAGGACTTGGAACCTGGAACACACCCCGAGTGAGATGTCAGAGGCCAAATGGTCACCAGTATATAGACAGGTGTTGACAGGTAGATAAAGGAGCTTCAACAATGAGACGCTTCATGAAGTTCTGGATCCCCCCCAAGTGATAATCTTGTGTTAGTCAGGCTGTAATGAATCATTTGAATGAATAAGTCTATAGCCTTTTAATAAGAAATATACATACCTGCCAGCAGGCTGTTGAAAAAGGGGGATATTTTCTGGGGTATCGGCAAAAAGCAAACCTCAACCGTCTCCTTAATCTTAAAAGGGAAAGTGATTCTTGTTCTGCAAATGAGATTGTCAACTGGATTTACCCTCCATTATATTCATGGCGCTTCCACTCTCGTCGAAGATTTATGTTCCGTATACTTTGGCGAGGTCATCGAGTTCGAATGTGATAACATCATCATGTACCTCCACGCCAGAGGGGGGCAGTGTGGCGCTGCTTGAATCGGGCCGCCCGAGCGCTCCACTCCCTTTGCTCTCTCCTCGCCTCCCTCCCTCCCTCCCTCCTCTTCCCTCCCTCGCTCGCTCGCCTCTCTTCAGTGATCACAGCAGTACTGCAGAGAGACATGCCAGCCACTTTGATCATCGCACCAGGGGAGGAGAGGGAGTGAGAGAGAGAGAGAGAGGACTGAGCGAGGGAGGGAAGGAGGGATAGAAAAAGATGGAGAGAGAGAGAGCACATAGAGACAGAGTATCATGCAGCAGGACAATCGAGGCTGATGTTGAAGAATTTGACATTTATTCCACAGCTGATGGAACGACAGGTCAGCCGGCTACTGGAGAGCTAACGGGGAGTGAATGAATGAAGACGAGAGAGTGAATGAGTGACGGTGAATAGAGAGCGATGGGGCGAGAGTGAATACGTGGATGACTGAGTAAAAAAGTGCAAAGGACAGAGTGTTCATTGTGGAGCATACTTTCAGCCAGGATTAAAAAAAAAAAACCCACAGTGTGTAACAGTATTAATAAACCGCACCAACATGTTGCGGTACACACTGTTTGCACCCTCAGGAAGTCACGCCTGTGCTGCAACGTACTGCTGCATTTTTCCACCGCCGTTAACCCAACAACACCAAGCAACTTTAATGTTTTCTTGTGAGAGAAAATGTGCAGTATGAGGCGGCGGAGTTGAGGCGGGTCACGCTATAGAGACTCGAGAGCCTTCTTATTATGATGCAGACCTTCCAACACTTTCCCCTGGATTCCTTCCATATTGCGAGAACATCTTCCATCTCATTGTTTCTCCTGAGAAACACAATTTCTCTAACTTTATTATGAATAATCGTCACACACAGATCCATTATTTAGCCAGACACACACATAACGCATCTGTCACTGCAACCTGGCAACCCACGACCTGACTGAGGCGGCGTGTGCCCAGATGGGCCGTCTTACCTAACGTTAACTGTCGTCAAAATCTGTACGTAGGACAACATTTTGAGTTAACAATCTAAATCTATGTGTTTCTATCTATGTGTAGGTCTATGTGTTTGGGCGCTGAGACAAAATATAAATAGGCTAACTACGCTGCAGCGAACTTTTTCCACTTCGGTAGTAAAGAAAATTGCTCACAATGCTCGATCATCTCTGCTTGTTCATCAGCGATGAACGTGTTAATAATCGACCCTGATCGAACTGGTTGGATACTCTCCAAAATCGATCTTCTTCTTCCACAGATACTTTCTTTTCCTGGAAAAAAAACTGTCAACCACTTGAATTTCTTCATCAGTTTATGGGCTGTTTGTCAAAACCCGCAAAGTTTAAATGTGCAGTGATTCTGGAGAAAGACAGTTGATTGTCTCATTGTTATGGATCCCACTGATATTCTTCACAAGTTCCACCGTCCTCTGGCCCTGATGGGTTTTTTTCCCTAAACCTAACCAACCTCATTCCCCCTGAACTGATCCAACCCAAACAACGAAGGCAACCAGTGACCGGCAGTTCTTTTGACGAGCCGGGAACAAGACTCAGAATCACTTTGTGTACATTTTAAGTTCTTGAGTTGATAGTTATCCCTCAATGCTTTAGAACAGCTTCATTCACAGGCTTTGTGTTGCACCCTGTTCACTGGGTCGTAACCATCAGATGAGTTCTTTACTACTGTACGTTAAAGGGTTGAATTAATGTGAGTCGCCCTTCGTTCTCTCCATGTTCTCATTTTTCTTACCTGTCCTTCGCTTGTCTCTTGTTTCACTAAAATGCATTAAATCCTGATGGAGGTTAAGGTGCTGGTCCTTCTCTGTTTCAACCGGACTCTGTTTTAAGACCAAACATGATACGACAGAAGACTCGTTCTGTTCCCTACGGGGGGGTTCAATTTTTATTCGTCATCAGGACTTGATGCATCCAAGTTCAGAATCATTCAGTTTTGGCACCTTGAAAGACATTACGCTTTTTTTTTTTTAAATTCTCATTTACAACAACACAACGCAAAAACCGAAGAACAAGAAAAAATGAGACAAAGAAAAAGAGACTAAGGCTGTGTGAGAGTTCAAAGGAACCGAGAAAATAAAATTAAATGAAAGAGAAAAAAAAAGGCAAGATAAGATTTTTCTTCTGTTTAAAAAAAGCCTTGATACGTTCTCCAAAGTTTGTTCTTTTTGTTTCAAGCGTAATGAAGCCCCACCCCAGATTACCCACTCGAACAAAAAAAATAAAAATGAAAAATTGAAATAGACACAGTACTGTAACATTAATTTCTACTTTGTCACCCCACTGCCCTTACATGGTATCATTGTTCAATTGTTCAAAACATAGGTTCCTTAAAAGCAGATCGGATGATTTTGATTAGCATGCATGTAAATTCTTAATTTTTTGGAGTCACTTAGCTTCACCTCGCTGGTAGCCATGTTCTCTCACGCACTACTTTGTGTCTTTGGCAGTAGTGACATTTTCACTGTCCACAGTCTTTCTTCAAGTTTGCTGAGAGATCCTCCATTACCCAGAGTTCTCTCCTCGCTCCGCCCCTTTATGGAGCCAAAAAAAAAGAAAAAAGAAAAAAGTGAGGTCAACTTTTTCACCTCTAGTTGACCCTGAACAACGACGGCTGCCAGGGTTTTTTCGGCGGAAGGCCAAAAGATTTTTTTTTTGTTGTTGTTGTAAAAGAATGTGATGATGTGTCTAATACTAACCAATATCAGTTTATCAAGTAGGCTGAAGCCTTTTGCCCGTCACATGAGCCAGTCACGATGAATCCTCCCGTCTTGGTTTGGTTTCCATGACGACTTGATTTAGTTTCACTTGTAGGTTGCTTTGTTTTCTTTCTTTTTTTTTCCTTGTTGATATATTTTTTTTGCGCCAGGGAAGTCTAGTCATGATTTATTAACATATATATTCATATATTTATATATAATCAATACATATATTAACTTATGTGTTTTTTTTACTTTTTTTTTTTCTTTTTTGCGGCCTGAATTTGCTCCCTGCTAAAATCCCACACCGCAATGGTTCACAGTATTAATGCGAATAAAGAATGAAATCAAGAAGATACAGCAACTAAAGTAAGGAGTGGGGTTTAAGGGAGGTTAGGGTGTGTGTGTGTGTGTGTGTGTTGGGGGGGGCTCGTGGGATGGTAGTGCGAGGGCGGGATCATAGGCGGGGCTGAGGGGTCAACTACGTCCCCTTTTTCATCAGACTGAGGAAGAGTAAAAAATATAAAGTTCGCCTTTTATCGGGCAGTCTGGCCCAGACCACCACTCCACGGTTCCACAGCCCCGAGACAGACATCCACCGGCCACCCCCCCCTCCCGACTCCTCTTTCCCCATCCTCCCCCTCAAATCTTTACAAACATGTTCAAAACTTGTTAAACAATGGTAGATGGGAAAATCATGCATGTTTCTTTTTTTATGCATTTTTTTCTCTGTTTCCTTTTTTTTAAACAGAAACTCAGTGATCATCTGAGGTGCTGTGGAGCGCTCAGAACTTTTCCCCCGCTGCCGCTCACCCCTCACTCCATCTATCCGTTTAAGCCTCTTCCCGTCTCCTTACACCGTGATCTGTCTTTTTGCCGCCTCCCCCCAAATTCCCTCTGATTTTTTTTTAGTGTCTGAGGTCCCTCTATCAGTTTCATACAGGAGTGGTGCGTCGGTTGGCGGTGTTGCCTGAGTCTTTCAGGTCCTTCTGGATGCAGTTGTGGACCTGCAGGAAGTTGTGGTCCCTCTCCGTGGAGTTATAGGTGGCTGTTGGGGTGCCCGTTTGGCCCTTGGGCAGCGTGTACATGGACAGCTCGGTGGAGGGCAGCGTCCCGAAGGCCTTCAGGCCCACCGGTGATGCCTCACGGGAGTGCGAGGGATCTGTGGAGCGGGACGAAGAGCGTGAGCGACGTCGATAACGGTAGCGGTAGCTGGGGATGCGCGTGATGGCCGCACCTTGGAGGTAGTCGGCGGCTCGCGCCCCCACTCGGAGCTCCCGATGGCGGTCGATGAACATGTGCACGGCCAGCACACCCACCATTTCGGCCATGATGAAGGAGAGGGCGCCGAAGTAGAAGGACCAGCCGTAGGAGTAGCTGTTCTTCTTGGAGTCACTCTTGGAAGGGTCCCCAGCGTTGGCTGATATGTACACAATGATTCCTATGATGTTGCTCAGGCCTGGGACAAGAAAAGAGGGAGAGAGATAAGATCAAACCTAAAACACAGCCAAACTGTTACTCAAGTAGGCCCACACAATGAACAACCAAAGTCACCACGGCTATTATCTTTGTCTGCTGAAAAACATAAAGTGTAACATTGTACCAAGTGGTTCACAAGTCAATGAAAATTTCAACAGAGGGACTTTTATCAACAGATACGGGAGTTTAGGGGCAAAACAGCTACTGTCATAGACAGATGCAACATTTTTCATTGGGCCTTTAATCCACAATGAAAACATTGGGTGGGCATTTTTAACAGTAAGACACATCAAACTACCATCAAAGAACAGCAACGAAGGCCGACTGTCGCGTCGCCTAATGTCATCTCTGTCCAAAAAGCTGCACTTAAATACATTTCAAAGTATACCCTCCATGGTCAACTAGCTCCTGTGTTCTGCGGCTGTGAGAGCAAATAACTCTCCAAACCACCAGGTGGCAGTGGTCCATATTCGCCATTCAAGAAGGGAAATCCGAAGACTCAAGACTTAGAAGAAATAGTGCAGTTGATACAGCGTAGCCCGATGCACAGAGGCTGCGGTCCAGGGTTCAAAGTGTCCTCATCCCTAATTTGCTAAACCTAACCAAGCTTTCTTGCCTCAACCAAACCAAAAACTGCAAGTGTACGACAAAGGTCTTGCCTGCTGCTGGTACGCAACGGACAAGTTGTGTCAGAGTCACTGACAATCAACCTATCCAGTCGTTTAAGTATGTGGATGTGACGGCAGAACAGGTACGTATGTTTTTGAACTATTAACTGCACAAAGGCAGAAACCAAAGATAAAGAGTCAGCACGTCAGCTTTGCCTGCCAGAGTCACTGGCATCAAAATCAAGTTTCACTCTTCTTCTCTTGTCTCCAGTGGAGCAACCTGCCTTCTTCTTCTTCTTCTTCTTCTTTTATTCTGTTTGTCCCAATAGCTTTCTCTCCCTCTTTGAGAAGCAAAATGGGGCAGATTCAACCTTATGTTACTGTCTTATTTTTGAATATCTTCCTCTGGATCTCAGTTGTTCACCCTCTCTATGTCTATGTTCAAATTCACAGCCAACCTCTCTCATCCTGTCTCACCTTTCCTCTCCATCTCTCTTTCCTTTTCCTCCCTCCCCACTTTTTTTTTTTTTTTTTGATCATATGTTGCCGTTGTCATAAATCATCACTCTGGCTGTTTGTAGCCAGAAATAGACACACGGACGGACAGAGAGGCAGAAAAAAGGACAAATAAGAGTGGAAGAGTGGAAAACAATACTGTATGAAGACACAGAAAAGCAGACTGAGGTGCGAGGCCTGCGAGGACCCGATTGAGATGGATCAGAGCAGAAGAGTATCAGGGACACCTTATTTTTAGAGTGTAATCCCAGTGGCCTCCTCTTAGCCTAGCAACAGGGCGAGAGAGACAGACACAGTGGGAAAGAGAGTGAGAGAAACAGAGAGAACTGCATCTCTCACTTCTGACTTGGAGGGGGAACTAGTTATCTAGTGCAGCACAGTAGGCCATGGCCTAGAACCAGAGTACAAACACACACATGCATGCGCTCACAAAAAACACAAAAACTATCCGGCAAAATGGCAACCTGTGCTATCTTTGTCTCCCTAGCTTTCGTCCTGAGGCGATCGTTGAATGGAACATGTGAAACGCTGCGCAACACATAACCTGCTGGTCAGGAAGCGCTATTTTCTTTTTGTTCGTTGTAGTTGCTCCACAAAACAGTCCACAAATCATCCTCAGTGTCTTTTCATTTTTCTTTTATGCACTGGTGATTGATATCGTGCAGATTTTCTTTTTCATGGGGAATCAAAGAGGTCGCTCATGATTGGATGGTGAGGGAACACGTCGCTGGCCAGTCAAATAGTAACAAATACAAAGGAAACTCACTTTTATTTGACATGTTATTGATGTGAAAGGTGTTACTTTTAACGACTGACCAACATATATTTATCAGATTAATTTTGAAGGTTCCGTCCACTGTACAGAGGGTTTTATCACCTTTCAGCTCTTTGTTTTGGTTGTAAGATCTGATGCAGCTGTAAAAAAGACTCCCCAAAAAATACACTATTTAAAAAAATTATAATTTGCACAACATTGATGATAGTCTACCCCATCATGTGAGCCGGCTCATGTTATGCTAATTCCTTGTATGGTGCCTATCCATAAAAACAAACCATTTAGCTAACTCAGGCTGACCTCATTCCCGAGGAATAATGTAAGTAAGGCCTTCTGGGAGTAAGGATCTGCTGCACACATGCTAAAGGCGTCAGTATTGATGACCTGGAATGGGAAAATGTGGTTAACTACCTATAACTCAAACATATTGCCAGTTAGCTACACTTTATTGTAGGCTTAGTTGAATGTTTTATGAAGCATTATATGTACTAGAGGGTCTCTGCTCCGTCTCTCTTTTCCTTTTCCCCCCAAACCTTTTATTTCTTCTTTCGTCTAACATGATCTTTTTCCATTTTACTCAATCCAATTTCCTCCCCCCCTTTTTTTTTCCTAAATCCTCCTCCTTCCCTCCCCCTTCCTTGCCTTCCTCCCTCTCTCCTTCCCTCCGTACCTGCGGAGACGAAGAGGATGCCGGAGCTGAGGATGATGTTGTGGCGTGACTTGTAGAACTCGCTGGCGGCGATGCACAGCCCCCCCATGAAGAGCAGGATCACACTCAGGATGGGGAAGATGCTGGAGGCTCGTACAGCACCTGGACACAAACACACACACACACACACATCAAGAAGAACGATTACGGTCATTGTCATACTTGTCACCACTGGGCACATGCTAAAGATATCATTATTACTACAAATGGCAAGAATGATTGAATAATAGATGATATGGATGGAATCTTTAAATGTTTGTAATGAATAATTGAAGCATCGATAGCAAAGACTCGTCAGCAATATGATCTTTTAAAAATCCATCTCACAGTTAAATATATATCATAATGTGCCTTGAGTACTTCGTCCATATTATTATTAAAGTGTATTTACTTTCTAGAATCTCTTCCACCTTTCTTTCTCCTGACTCTGCTATCAAAGATCTCCCCCTCGCTCTATCACTCCATCTCTCCAACTCTCCGTCTGTCTCCGTCCTCTTTCCCTCCCCTATCAGTCTGTCCATCAGCTGTCTGTCTGTTTGCCCACTGCGTGGCTGATTTGCTGATTGGCCTCGGGGTTGTCATGGTGCTGCCGTGGTCACGGAGCTTCATCTGGTTTCTGAGGCGACCGATGTCACATTCCTGAACTTTTAGTGGATTTCATGCCGATACGATTCCCTGCGTAGGTCTGTTCCCTCGGGACAGATAACAGATTTTCTATTTTTCTTCGCGAGTACACAAATGGATAAAGTCAGCAAGAGAAAATAATTAATAAAACTTCACATATAATGTCTCTCAGTTAATCTTTAACGTTAGTACCGACTTGACTTGACTATTTTAAAACTTCTCTGGGTGGTTGGTACTTTTTTTGCAGTAGGTTGCAGAATCTAACTATAATCTGAAAGGACGATTCCATTTGGTCTACTTTTTCTCGTGGGTTCAGTCATTATTATGCTATTTATCAGTAACAATAACGTTGTACTCATCACATTAAAAAGTGTAACGGGGCTCAGGGGTATCACAATTTCTATTTTAAACTGAAGAACGATCGAAATGAGCTTTCACTTTCAATTGTCTAAATTAAAGGCAGGATCAGCTGGAGGAATGTGGCAGTTATATCACACATCACTTTAAAGACGATATTGAAAATGTAAAATGATCTACTGATCTTTACAACTCAAGATCGTCAATTTGGAGAATCGCGACGCGAATGGGGCAAAAACCATGTGTAAGCGATTCTCACCAGCTCCTGGCTGGTCTACAACCTGTCACAGTGTCTGACTCCTTGGGTTTTTTTTTCCCCCTGTCATGTATTGGCTGTTGAAATGTAGTCCGAGCAACCCGATATCGGGCCAAACCATGTCATAGACCAACTGGTCCACTGTTTCACTGTCACGTTTGGCCTCGTCTGTCTCTGGAAACAATTCTCTTCTGTGGTGAAGTTACCAAAAATAAAGATACTACATCCGGTATCATTTTCAATTAAAATCATATGACTTGGTTAGGTTTAAGAAAAGATCATGGCTGTACTTAAACTACCAACAGTCACCGTACTAACAGTCACCGAATTGCATTTGTCCATGTTCCGATCATCGCCAACCCTGCTGATACTACACCTTCATACAAGCATGTACTTCAGTCCTACGTACCCTTTACTGGATGGACGGGGCTATCACAAGCTTTGGTGTGACACTGGAATAGCTCCCAGAGCATAATATAGAAATCATGGTCAAAACTAACAAAATAAGATGTCCAGTGCATCAACAAAACATTGCTGCCTTGCTCAAGAGCTCTTTTAAAGCAGCTGTTGAATGTCACTCACGAAGATAACCATCAAACTCCTTTTTCCTTCACTTCCCGTTTTACCTTCTTGTTTTCTTGCGCTCTCTCTTTCTGTACTGAGATGTTTCCATTCACTGAAGCAGATCAAATATTAAGGTGACCTCAGACTTGGCACTGCACCAAGCTTTCCCTCCTCCTCCTCTTCCTCCTCCTCCTCCTCCTCCACCTCCTCCTCCTCCTCCTCCACCACCATCGTATTTGTTTTAACCCCATCTCCTCTTCTTCATTGACATGTGCTGTCAGGGCAAATTGTCTTCAAGGTGGAAAGCTCCTCATGCAAGCTACATACTGTACGCACACCCGTCTTTTTTTTTTCCAGAGTAAGCACTAATGCACTCAAACACACACACACACACACACACACACACTTGATTTATCACTCACTAGAGGTGAACACACTGCTGATGTTGATGGACCCACACGCACAGAATATTTTCCTGGACAGCAGGTAATATATGGCGGCAAGGTTGTGTTTTATAATCAGATTCGTATTGACCACGTCCTAAACCCCACTCGCCTTCGGAAACTGTTGTTACACCTGTCGGGCTGAGCAGTTTAAGCACGTAACTTTATGCAGTGTGCGCACATTGGCCATTAGAAAGTCAGACTTTTTGTCCTGGATTTCAGAGAGTGACAAGAATAAAGATCAAGCTTCCCAATTTCACCCTCTGACTGATTTTTTTAGCTGAACAGACAACTGTTGCAGATTTTATCAGCTGTAGCAAGCTAGCTAATTACTGTGACATTAGCTGCATGAGCTTGTTTGAAAGGACATCCGGTTTGATGGCTGCAAACATGATATCATGCTAAAGCAGCACTTTGTCCTGTCAGCCCGTTTTCATTCCCAACGCGTCAAACGTGGCAGCTTGGTCGGTGGTTGGTGGAGCTGGATCATACCTGGGTTTGCATCATGTTTGTGAAATGGAATCAAGATTGATTTGTTTCTAAGTTATACTTATGTAATTTGCGTTAAGTGACATATTTACGTCACTTACATTGCATGACGTCAATTAGTTAGTATGACTGTAGTTATCTCAACCCATAATATAGTATTTTACTAAACCTGAGTAGTTTTAGAGCCTTAACCTAACCAAACCACGACCATTTCACAACAATAATAACGTCATTATATGTGGGCTGATGGTCAGCAGGACAGTGCATATTAGATATTGTTGATCGCGAAGCCCTTCACATGTTAAATGGACAATAAAGGGGTAGTTAGAGTATCATAGTCAAAATAAATACAAAAAGTTGAGTTTGAGGTCTTTTTCAGGACAACAAAAAGCTATTTACTGTGATTTTATATTTCTGTTTTATGCAGCCTTTTGCAAGCACCATTTCTATTGGCATTATCTATTTGAGTTGAATGTTAAATGTTAGACATTAGACAAAATAAATTGTGTTGTTTCTGCTAGGTAAGCTTGCAAATGGAAGGGGCTGAATGTCACAGACATTTTAGACTGCAGAGCGTTGTTGGGTATCGTATGTTATGGCCTCATAATTACAACGTAAGAATGAATGCGCCTACATTTTCCTGGGAGGCGTTTTCACTTCTAATCTTAGATTCTTTATTACAGATTAATTTATCTTTACAGCTGGCTGCGATTTATTTTCTGAAAGGAATGCATTGAGTTATCAAACCTAGCAGAATAGTCACTGGTAATAACTGGCTTTCAATAAACGGCGATCCAAATACAGGACAATACAAAAAAGGGAAAGCGTGGTGGGAAGCAAAAATTGACAAAATACAGGGGGATAGAGGGATGACAGTGGAAAAGAAAAAGACAAAAGAATAGGAAAGCGAAAGTAATGAAAACGGGAGGAAAAAAAAGAAGATGAGACAAGC